>OZ030391.1:43770798-43823395 GCA_964023965.1 Melinopterus prodromus | reverse complement strand
ACCCCAAAAGAAGTATTCACGAACAATGTGGAGTATATTCCCTAAATTGTATGAATTGTAATAGTATATATGTAGGTCAGACTGGACGCCCTCTAAAGAAACGTCTAAACGAACACAAAAGAAATACAGTGTCTAATGTGTATCAACACAAACTCATGACCGGACACACAATCGACTACAATAATGTGAAACTTCTTCACAAGTGTGGAAAAGGCCTCCAATTAGATCTATACGAACAATTGCACATTTTAAGACAAAAACATGACCCACAGACAATACTTATTAATGAACAAACAGACTTCAATACCAGACCATTGTTTACATATTTGAATTTCTACTAGGGACTTTTACATTTTCATTTACCCCCGCTCTTGACCCCAGTTACATCTGTTGGCGACCTTGCACGTATTCATTTCGACATTCGCGACCTTGCATACACATGCGGCTGTATTGCATTAAATATTGTAAACGTTTATTACTGTTGTATTTTTGTTTATTGTTGCGCTCGCTTGCTAGCGGATTGCATTATCAGTGTCCAGTGTATTTGATCGTTTTCTCCGTCGAAAGCCGTCTACACAACTATGCACGAGCCTGTTTTAAAGAAAAACTCGTCACAACGCCATCGAGTGCTTTACCATCAATAAAAGTTTATTCCACGCCTACTACATATGATACCCGCGAAGATGTTGGTGGGATGCTTCTGAGTTGACCGTGAGTTTGTATTATTTCACCTTTAAGTACCTGTTATCTGTGTTATTATTCTAATTTCGAACAGAGATTTATAATACTCCATTTTGTAATGTACCAATTTTGTTTATTTCATAATTGTAATTTATGTGTATTTGTAGATTGGGCTGAGGATGACTCTGTGAGTCGAAACCGGTACCCAGGAATAAATAAACCAGCAAAGGAACAGAGGTTTTAATTTGTCACCCACACAATTTACCAACTTTGCAATATGAACAATACTCAACATTTCAATGACGTAACCTCGTCACACGTTCATAAGTTCAGAAGAATCTACACACGCATCGAAGTTACGAAGAACCACATCAGTTTCATCAACACATGCATCAAGGAACACTTGACACCTAATTTTGCAAAAGTCAGAGCCAGGTGCATGAATCCAAGGACGATAGAGAAAATGCAACAAGGAATCCTAAAGAAAGAGAAGAGAAAACACTATAAGGGACTTAATGCATGCTACGAGCAGCTAGCAATGACTCACCGAAGCTTGCGAGACTTTTTTCACCATTTGGAGATGGAAGAGATCATCAATGACGCACGAAACACAGCCGCAGCAGTGAGCATCGAGGATCACCGAAGGAAGAGCAACAAACTCCAAAACATTAGAAACCGAACAAGAACGAACAATGGACGCATAAACGGCGACGCCAACGTTGTACAGGGTAAAGAGCTTAATTTGACTAATCTAACTGACATAACTTTTGACATCAATGAAACAATTCTCTTAAACAAAGGACATAAATATGCATTACCATCCACCAGCAATATAATAAAATCTGCAATTGAAATTGATATTGCTATCAATAAACACCCTAACTACGGCAACCTGAAAACTGAAATGATTACTTTGCTTAAGAAAGAAGAAAACAAACATAAAAAATCTAATAAAAAATCTAACAAAAAATCTAATACTAACAACCACACCTGGAAAATATTTAAAACTATTAGTGATAAGCTGACGCATGGTGATGCATTATATGTCCAAGCCGACAAAAATGCGGGCGCCGTGATAATGTATAGGGATGTGTATAACGAAAAGACACTTGAATTTCTTCACAATAATGGTTATGTCGAACTAAATAAAAACCCACTTAATTCAATGCTAGAAAGAACCAAGGCCATAATTAAACAATGCAGAGAGACCCTGAATGAACACTCCTCGGGATCTCATAATAGTCACCTCCCCATTTACCCTTCCATCCCACACCTTTATGCACTACCAAAACTCCATAAAGACGGTATGCCCGTGCGACCAATAACATCTTATCGAAATTCTCCCACTATTAAGATCTGTGAAACCATATTGAAGGAGCTCCAATCTATAAATTTTACCCCTACATACGCAGTCAAAAACACACAACAATTTATAAATTCTATAAAAGATGTAAATCTTAAGGACTGCCTCATGATCTCCTTCGATGTGACGAATTTGTACACAAATGTGCCTATTGACCTTACCCTAAACCTTACATCTCAATTAATTAACAGTCACTTTAACGATGACAAGAAGAAAAAACATCTTAATACCCTCCTAAAGCATATTGTACATGAAAATTTTTGCACATTTGATGACAAATTTTACAGAGTAGATGATGGACTTCCCATGGGCATGCCTCTTTCAGGCATACTCTCCGACATATTCCTAAACCATATTGAATGTGAATTTATAATCAACCCAAATAACCCCTACAAAAATAACATCATAAAGTGGATCCGTTATGTGGACGATGTTTTCGTGATTTTCAATGGTAAAGAGGAAGAACTCGCGAAACTGCTAGATTATTTGAACAATTTACACACAAAATTGAAATTTACTCTAGAGATACAAAAAGATAAAAGACTAAATTTCCTTGACGTCACTGTCATCAATAAAGAAAATATCATCAGCTTCGAAATTTTTAGGAAGCCAACCTCTAAGAACACAATCATTCCCTTCGACTCGCACCATCCCACATCCCAAAAACTAGCATCCTTACGTTTTTACATAAGGAGATGTTTCATGTACCCATTGAACGAAGAAGCAAGAAAAAGAGAGATCGCTCTTATACGATCCCTTGCAAACGAAAATGGTTTTACGGAAAAAGTGCTTAACGCACTGATCTCTAAGATAGTTAAAGAAATGGATCCCTTATATACCCCCATAGAGAGAAATGCAAATACCAAATATAGATCCTTTACATATGACAATATAAATCAGAAATTGAACAAAATCCTCCCTAAATACGACATAGCCCCTGCGTATAGAACAGACAAAAAAATGATCAACCTATTTAGTAAATATAGATACCCCAAAAGAAGTATTCACGAACAATGTGGAGTATATTCCCTAAATTGTATGAATTGTAATAGTATATATGTAGGTCAGACTGGACGCCCTCTAAAGAAACGTCTAAACGAACACAAAAGAAATACAGTGTCTAATGTGTATCAACACAAACTCATGACCGGACACACAATCGACTACAATAATGTGAAACTTCTTCACAAGTGTGGAAAAGGCCTCCAATTAGATCTATACGAACAATTGCACATTTTAAGACAAAAACATGACCCACAGACAATACTTATTAATGAACAAACAGACTTCAATACCAGACCATTGTTTACATATTTGAATTTCTACTAGGGACTTTTACATTTTCATTTACCCCCGCTCTTGACCCCAGTTACATCTGTTGGCGACCTTGCACGTATTCATTTCGACATTCGCGACCTTGCATACACATGCGGCTGTATTGCATTAAATATTGTAAACGTTTATTACTGTTGTATTTTTGTTTATTGTTGCGCTCGCTTGCTAGCGGATTGCATTATCAGTGTCCAGTGTATTTGATCGTTTTCTCCGTCGAAAGCCGTCTACACAACTATGCACGAGCCTGTTTTAAAGAAAAACTCGTCACAACGCCATCGAGTGCTTTACCATCAATAAAAGTTTATTCCACGCCTACTACATATGATACCCGCGAAGATGTTGGTGGGATGCTTCTGAGTTGACCGTGAGTTTGTATTATTTCACCTTTAAGTACCTGTTATCTGTGTTATTATTCTAATTTCGAACAGAGATTTATAATACTCCATTTTGTAATGTACCAATTTTGTTTATTTCATAATTGTAATTTATGTGTATTTGTAGATTGGGCTGAGGATGACTCTGTGAGTCGAAACCGGTACCCAGGAATAAATAAACCAGCAAAGGAACAGAGGTTTTAATTTGTCACCCACACAATTTACCAACTTTGCAATATGAACAATACTCAAAATTTAGAATTAGTTTGTTTTCTTCTGTTCTTACCACTTTTGTGTCCAAGAAGGGCACCGAGTTCTCCGGGTCTTCTTTCTCTATGGTAAATTGTAGGTGTCTATTGTATCCATTAAAAACCTGCTGAATTTCCTCTGTTCCATCATCTGGCACTGCTGTGATCAGATCATCTACAAATTTTTTGATGAACGGGACTGGATATGACAATTTAGGTAAGCATTCTTCAAGCAGGGCATCCATTATGTATTGAGAAAGAATCGGGCTTAGCTCTGAACCCATGGCACAACCAAATAGTTGCCTGTAATACGATTCTTTGTATGAACAGTAACTGTTGTCTAAAACGAATTTTACCAACTTTAGAAACTGCGGTTCGCTCATTCCTCTCTTATATAGTATATATATATATATAAGGAATATGACGTAAATAGAATCCCAGAGAGAAGTAATTTTTAAAATTAATTAAAAGGATGCGGTCTCAGCCCGGATTCGAACCGGGGCCTTCTTCCTTGCCGGGGAATTGCTCTACCGCTAAACTACTGAGCCCTGTAGTAGGAGATATATATATATATATATATATATATATATATATATATATACTATATAGGGAATATGACGTAAATAGAATCCAAGAGAGAAGTAATTTTTAAAATTAATTAAAAGGATACGGTCTCAGCCCGGATTCGAACCGGGGCCTTGGATTCTATTTACGTCATATTCCCTATATAGCATATTTAAACCGATTAAACCAGTTTCCTATATATATATATAATTGGTATGAAAATATTCGACCTCGTTAAGTAGTAGATTGCTTTAATAGGACTTTCACCCTATTAAAGCAATCTACTATATATATATATATATATATATATATATATATATATATATATATATATTATAAATCAAATAGCGAAGAGGTAATAACACTCAAAACAGATTTCACATTCTTTTATTAATTAACTAATTCCTTAATTATTTTACTATACATTAAACAAATAAGCACTGTTAAAGTATGTATACTAAAAAGAGGGAAACATATTAAATAATTTGTATTTGACAGTGACAGTTCCGACAACAGTAAACCACCAACATACAACTTAATTCAGTAACAGATATTATATCATTCATTTCTTATTATTACTATGTTATCATTTTGTCTTATGATTAGAACTCGACCAAACATTCGGCTTTGGCCACCTATGGTCACATTGACATCTTAAAATAATTACACAACAAATAAAAATTAGTTAATTTTGCATTGAACGCGTTCCAAAACCGCTCAGCAAAATAATAGTTAGGAGACACACGTACTGTATAAATAAATTATAATTCTATTACATTATGTATTTTTTAGCAAAACAAAAATAAATACCATTTTACTTTAAACATTGGCACTTCTTTTGTGTTCCTTCGGCTTCTGCCGAAGATATCGAAAAAGATGAAGTTCAGCTTCGGCTTTAGTCCATAAATATTACCTTCGGTCGTATACCTTCGGTTAATAATAGCTGGCTAGACCTGTTTGTTATAAAATTTACAAAACTTGGTCATGTATTCGTTTCATAGTTTTTAGTTGTTCTCAATATTCACAACATGGAGTGGTTGGTTATCGTTTATATAAAGTATTAAGTAACACAAACGCAACAATAAAAATATTTAGCCAATAACACTCCTAGCGAAATTAGATCTATCAGCAGTCAGAGTTTTATTATAAAACTTTCCAAATTTTTCTGACTTCTTGGTCCAACCAGCAAAATTCCTTATTAGGTTTAAATCAATACCATTTCTAAATGCTTTTGAAGTTGCAGAATGTACTGTATTGATTGTACTTTCCACATTTTTTGTTTTTAAGGCATTTTTGTAATGGCTAATTTTCACCTCCATCATCTTGAAAAGTAATATGCTACAATCTAATTAAAGAAGCTCAGCTCTAAGCAGTTATTAATTCTAGAACCATAATGAGTTTTTCAGTCAAAGGTTTTCTATTTTATTTTGATAAAGGATACATACCATTTAGAAATAAATTCCAACACAATATTTGGACCCCAAGTTTCGTCATATTTATGCTTCACAGGACGTTTGAATATAACTACCATTTAAAATTAATGCATGATCTGCAACATATTCTACGTGTCTACAAATTTACGATGCTAAATTTGTAAAAGATTTTTGATATTTTTAAGGTTTATACCCTCAGAGCCGACGTTTGTAAAATATGTAACATATCAAGAGTTTATTTATTTTATATTGTGTGTGCATATATTTTAATATTATTAATATATAAACGGTTGAAACTGTTATAATAGCTTGAATATTTATGTAACAAAATCAGGCATACTTTTTAAATCTTTTTTGGGTTTATCAAACAAACTTAATTTAGGATTCACCACTAATCGGAAAATTTGCTAACTCCATATTATTAGATCTATCCGCTTCCATCAATCTTGTTTACAACCTTATTGTATAAAAACGGAAGAAAAGAAAAACGCCAGTCGATAGAAGAGATTTCTCTCATACCGGGTCACATATTATAATAAAAATTATGCAAAAATTAAGAATTTAATTTTTAGTTAAAATTATTACCTTGACAAGTTATCGTTATTTTTGTGTATTGATAATAAGCTGCCCGGTTCTCTTAACTGTGTCGGTGCTCTCCGACATGACAGCACCGCTAACGCCCCCCTTCCCCGCACCACACCAAATACCGTATAGCGTCGGAATTCACGCGGGTTTTAGCACGACCTTTTGTATGAAAAATGCACGATAAACAATGATTATGACTAAAAAACCAGTGCAGAACTTTTCATCCCATTGAGACCAATTGTGTCTTGCGTGGGCTCCCCTTTCTATCACCTTTCTGTTTTCGCCGCTGACGTTCTCACTAGAGCCTTTCAGAGTTACACTGAATCAATATTAAAGATTCATTTGCTTTTGTTCAGGTTTACCAAGGTTTTGTATTACCCGAGGGCCACATATTGGTGTCTTTTGATGTGATTTCTTTATTTACGGGCATCCCTCTTCAATTGGTCCTTCAGATAATTGAAGAGGAATGGGAACTTATTAGTGATGTTACAGCAGTTGATAAGCAGCTTTTCTTACAAATCATTAAATTTTTATTTGATAGCAACTATTTTGTGTGGGATGCCGGATTTTACAGTCAGATTTTTGGCACTCCGATGGGGTCTCCACTCAGCCCGATCATCGCTAATATGGTGCTAGATTACATGTTGTTGCGTATTATGCCCACATTGCCATGCCAACTAGGTATTATGAAGAAATATGTTGATGACCTGGTACTGTCCTTGGCACCGGAGTTTGTAGATGAAGTTTTAGATATGTTTAATTGTTTTAATGTTCTTGTGCAGTTCACGGTGGAACGGGAAGTTGACAACTCCTTACCGTTTTTAGATATTTTATTGATTAGAGGGGAGGAGGGAGAGATAAGGACTGACTGGTATCAAAAGAGGACTAATTCGGGCATATATTTAAATTTTTATTCGAATCACCCTATCAACCAACAGCTGAATATAGTCACTGCCATGCATAATTGGGTGATGAGGCTCTCACATTCAAGTTTTCACACTAAGAACAAGAATAAGATTTATAGTTTATTTCGTAACAATGGATACCCTAAATTTGTTCTGAAGAAATTAATTTTTGGCACCTCCTTAAGACGAGTAGTACCGGATATAACGGCTCCTATTACACGTGATCCTGTTGTTTACAGAAGGTTTCCTTTCATTCCTGGGTTGTCCTATGTCCTCTCCCGAATTTTTTGCACAGAAAACTTAAGGATGGGTTATTATAACCTTTGCACAGTGGGAAACTTCTACACAAACTTAAAACAAAAGACTCCTTTGGAGTACATGTCCAATGTAGTTTACTGTGTACCGTGTGCTGGGTGTGAGGCACGTTACGTGGGTCAAACGGGAAACTGGCTGAAGACTAGGTTAGGACAACATAAGTTGGACATTCGAAACAAAAAATTAACGAGCGCATTGTCCCAACATTCCATTAACGAAAACCATACCATAGACTTCGATAGCGTTGAAATATTATACAAGAAACGTAACCTCAGAGAACGGCTTTTCTTTGAAATGATTGGGATAAAGGAAACTAATGCCGCCATAAATTTGAGATCTGACACGGATAATTTAAGTAATATCTACAGTTTTTTGCTTAATTTGGAATATGAACTCGAGGGTTTTGAATGACACGACGGTTATGGGGGATATTAGCGAGTTAGTTTTTTGACTCCTTGTAATTTTTATTATGTATGATGTAATTGTAGTACCTTTATTTGTTCTTCTTTTCACTTTTTTTAATTTTTTTTCACTCTTTTCCCTTTTTTATGTATCTGTAATGTATAGCGACCTCATTTTGTGATTTATTGGCGAGTTAATGTGTATTTTTTGAGGATTTCGTTTGTAATTTTTCTTTATTGCTGAATGTTTTTGTTGCTGCGAATTCTGGTTGGACGGATGTGTCCGATGACCGTTTCCCGCCAGTATCAGCTGTACACTCGCACTGGCAACTTATGTGTTGAACATGCCGTCACCTGTGTTAAGTGTAGTTATGTTTTAAGACTATTATTTGGTAATTTATTAGGTTCTGTGCATTATTGAAGTGTTAGTTAATATATTTGTATCCTTGTTTTATGTACTCCCTGAGGAAGCCACAATTAGTGGCGAAATATTGGACATAATTAAAAAGTCAAAGAAGCAACATCTTTAATTGAGCCCTGCTAACCCAAAATTTAATTAGCAATACATTATGAATAAACTTTAAACCTATGAATTATTGGGTAGCCTATAGTCTATAGTCTATATTTCATTATTTTAGTTCTTCTAATAACGGAATTGTTGGCATTGCATAATATAGCTTTTTGTGGGTCAACCACTAATCCAATGATTGTACAAAACGGCAGATTGCTAGCATTCCGTAGGTGATTTTACTTTTTAATTCGTTGAAATCTATGGATTGTTTCAGGAGTAATTAGCTGCTAAAGTTAAACGAATGAAATTTACGGGGCAAAAACAGCACCAATTCTTCTTAATTTGGAAAAATTGGGAACACGCCAACATATACAGCTTTCTAATTTTTATGAGTTGTAGCATATTAATCAAGGACAGTATCAGATTTTTAAAAATTTTTTCGCCCCTAGTTTTGCGAGAAAATCGACGTCAAAAGAAGGGACATAATATATGGTCACGATAGTACGTTAACTATCATTATTATTGAACCTAACTGCTGTAAATTAGGACTACTTTGAGTTTTAGATTTTGAGTTTATGGTCCTTTATGATCACTTTTCATCGTCGAGCGACCATTAGAATGCATTAGTAAAGCAGCCAGAATAGACTATCTTTTATCGTATTTACCTAAAATTTAAAAAATTTATCCTGAAAGAACGAACAGAAGATCAAACTGTAAATTACTTTATTAGGGTGCAGTAAGCGAGGGGCGCTTGTGGGTTTTGGGGTCACTTGCTACGGTGCTAGCAAGTGGACTAAGAGCAGCACAAACACTGCTGCGTTTTGCCCGAAAACGCATGTTTAGCCCCCGAAGATGATGGGAGGAAGATTCCAACTTGTCTACATATATTGTCTAAAACTTTTTCTGTTTTTTCTTCTCTGTCTTTGGTTATTATTGTACCCCGCCATAGTTTATTTTCATAAATGTAATTTACTCTGTGATTTGTAGATTAGGCTGTTCTTAATGTGAATGTTGTAAGATATCAAAGATATTTATTCTAGGTGTCAAGTTGCGCTCCGTTATCAAGCGGGGTCTGGTGGTAATAAAATAATAATTTTTAATGATTCATAAAATAACAATGTTCAAACAAGGGAAGCACTAAAAGAACGCATTACGTTAATTGGATTACAGCAAAGTTTTCGCAGGTATTATCCCAGTAATAAAACTGAATATTCTTGAGGCGCGGCAGCAGTTGAAGATTTAATTTTGGAATACACCAGCTTCAAGGTATAATATAATCTGCTCTAATGTTCTCAAACATACGTGCCTGCTACATAAAATGAGAACGTAAATTTATAGGTGTAGTCTAACATTCTAGACTCTAGAATTAGCAATTTGACACGTCTAAACTCTTAACCCGTGCGTTATTTCACGTCTCCATCGCAATGTTGCAAATTTAAAACGTTAATGCTTAAGTTATAATTTTAAAAATAGCGTTCTCTTCATCGCGTTTATTTAAATTATGGTATTCCTTAACTCGATGGACATTGCTCAACCACAGATTGTTTGGACGAATATAAGTCGATGTAACCCAACCTTGCAAATCATTTCATTTATCGTTATCGGTTTCAAAGTTTACTGTACAAACATAATTTGTTTTATAACAGACTATGTTTGTAAAGCGGACGTTTCTAAACCGATTTTGTTAATATTTGGAACAATAAATTAGAAGGATAGAACAAATCTTTTGCAATTATATGGGGTCTTGTCATAGTTCCATTTATCCGCCAAACATGGGTACCATCTGTGGTTATGGTTTTAAACTTTGTTATGGTTAGGTAATAATATTCGATTCATACGTGATATTTTTTGTATATATGCAACTTTTGATATCTAGGACGATATACTGGGAAAAATAAAACTTTAAAGCATGATTGTACAGACCGTTAATTTATAAAGTTTCCCGTAACTTTCATCTTATTTTCATTTACTATTAAAAGTGGTGTATGGTACTTCACAACAGGTAACTTACGTAGTTATTTCCATCGAACAAATGGCGTGAATTCTATTTTTCTCTATTCGCAATATATCAATAATCTCGAGAATTCCTTTTTCGTTATTTAAGGGCAGCAGATGCGGTTTCAATAAAAATATACATTTGGACGCCCTACCATAAGTCATCAACCAGAGAGATAAATGTGTGAAAAGAAAAAAATACCGACTCAAACTTGCAACGTCGAGTCGATTCGACGTCCTTTTCATAAATATAAAATATTTCTTCCAATTGGGATTGGTATAAGAATATATCTGGAATGAAAGCGGTGATTTTGCGAACCCTCGGTTTTTTCCTCACTTCATAGCATAACTGGACCAGGATATCTCGCATCTAATAAATTACTTTCCCCTCAGGTCGAACAGTAACGCTCTCAATATTTTATATGTATTTTCTGATGAATGAGGTCCCATTAGGTACAAATGTTCCTGAAAAACTTTATTCAACAAGTTTTTTTTTGCTCACACAAGTTATTTATGTCTTCTACTAGAGTATGATAAAACTGCACCACATTTTGTTTCGATCACAAAAGGTTTACTAGATGATTGAAAGATTAGACAGATTACGAAGCTGGTAACAAAAATTCTCCATTACGTTACTATTTGGAATAAAACGTATTCACAATGTTAAAAAACTACGGTTTTGCGCTGTTTGATTAACTTCCAAACAATAATGCGAATGATAGAATTCCTTAAGTAAGCTAAAATTAAAAACTTTCATACTATCAAGACAGCTCGCATGTCTTTTTTACTTATTGTGAAATCTAACAATAGGTTTTTTTTGAGATTTTCTGAAAATTTTTGATTAGTTGATTACAAAGTAGAAGTTGTATACAAATTTGATATACAAAATGTTGCGTCTAAATGACAAATTCAAAATGACAAGCACAATATTAACACGTCACCAGACTCGAATTTTTGGGGCGCTGATTTTAAATGTGGAATAATCCAATATCGAAAACGGCAGTTCCAATATGACGGCCAAAATGTTACAAAAACATCAGATTTGAATAAAAGCGGATACTCGGGGATTTCTGAAGTCGTTATTTACGAATTTGGCATCCAAATTGGGGCACAAGTAAAAAACTAGCTAAACTTTACAAGAGAATAAAATCATTCTCCGTTGCTTATTTGATTGTGACAAATAAGATGTTTGGCAGAAATATAAGAATAAATAGAGTGATGTTTTGAATGATAAGCATTCAGACCCTTCTAGGAAAGATGTCCATTTGTTCAAACGTATCAGAATGTTTGCTTCCTTATATATGAACATGTTACGAGCAAAGCCCGAAACTTCACATTGTCGACATTGTACCGTTTTTTGTACAAAACTGACACAGCACACCCTAAGCGTATAAAGTTCAAAATTTGGTTGTTTTGACGGACTTTTTACGGCGCTACTAGTAGATTGTCGACATTGTATACTGATAATAAGTGTACAATATTAACATTGTACAGTCGCACGTGGACGTTGTCAGATATACCTAGCATTGTCATTTTCTGTAATAGAGTATTCATACCTTTTTATGATTGCTAGCATAAAAGAAAATCAAATAGCTAAAAATAAGTATCACTATGGACAAAAAAGCAGGGTCAGTGAAAATAAAATTTATTTTATAAATTGTCTTCTTACTCGGTTCAGTTTATCACGAACTATATTTTGTCACTAATCCTTTTTCTTCAATCAAGGTTACATTTCTTAGTTAATAGACTAGATTGTTTATTTAATAATAGGTACTACCAAGTATTATAAACAAAATAAATCCAAAAAATTTAAATATGTTCTATTATATTACATTCAACATAAAATAAAATTCATACTAGACATAAACAGTATAATAGTTAAATTTAATAAAATTCTACTAATAGTAAGTAATTCACATTATTAACACTGGATATTTATTTGTTGGTACAATCCATTGCTTTGTGGCATTTTGAATTGCATTTCTGTTTTCTTTTTAGCTGCGACATAGGCACATTAGGCCCTTCTCATCTCCACATTCATGGATGAACTGCACCGTAAGGTCCCTTGTACTCAAAATTTGGATTCTCTAATGGGGTTTTGTAATGTGCAACTACTTTTCTTGGACTGATTCTGCCATCAAGGAATTTGATTCGCAAGCTGCAATTTGATTCCTGCTATATAATTGCGGCAGTAGTCCACTTTTTGTCCCAATTTTGTAGTAATTCTCGTCGGTAACTTCCATAACTACACCATAGAGGTATCTTAGATCACCTTTATCCCTATCAAAAAACAGAAACTGGTAGTTTGTTTTTATTAATACTAGTATAATACTAATAATATGTATGTGATAAAGTTCTCCATACTCATCATCCATATATATTAATATAAATTAAAAGTCTAGAATATACATAATCTTATATCCTTTAATTAGACTAGATAATTTTAAAATTTCTTTTGTTCGATTTGAATCCCAGTGGGGATCATCATCTGGTAAGGCTGGAAAAAACACAGCAGTTAATAAGGACAAATGCAAGTCCGCCATTACATAGTAAAAGAAACATGTCACAAAATATCTTATCGCAACTCAAAAAATTTTTGGAAGTGTTCTAGCAAAGAACAACACATGAAGAAACACAAAACAATAACGAGGAAAAATAAAAAGAGTAGACTCACCGTCAATGGTAGGCGTAGAGCAGTGATGTCAAACCTGCGGCCCGCGGGCGCATGCGGCCCGCAACACCCTACTGTGCGGCCCGCGAGCCCTCGCTAAAATTGTATTACAATAGAATAAAATTTAAAAAAATATAAAACTGATTTGTAACATTTTTTATTTACTAAGTTTTCAATGAGCTTCGGAGACGGAATTGCCCGACAATACCTTTCTCCTTCGGAGCAGGGACACTACCTATTACTTATTAAGTAGCAGAGCAGTAGCTATTTTTATTTGGGTATTCTTACATTATTGGGCTTACTATATAAATAGGAAGTAAATATATTAAAGGTGGAATTTTCGCAAATATATCGTTCAAGTGCAATTTTCACATATTGCATGCATGTCACAAGGAGTTTTCGGACCATTCTATGCGCCAAATATGAACCTTGTGTTTAAAGTTCCCAATCATGTCATCCACCGAAAGGTCAGCCAACGCGTTCACTTGTGTTGTTCATCGTCGCAAAATTTTACACTCAAATATGAAACGAAAGACACTTTACGACTTTATGCAACGTTATGCAACCATGAAGAGTATAACACCATTTTTATCTTTTACTAAAGAAATTACTAGTAATAGCCCAGAAACAACATGAACAGAATGCCCGAAATACTGTAAAATCAAAGATCAATATTAAAAA
This sequence comes from Melinopterus prodromus, assembly GCA_964023965.1. Taxonomy (NCBI): domain Eukaryota; kingdom Metazoa; phylum Arthropoda; class Insecta; order Coleoptera; family Scarabaeidae; genus Melinopterus; species Melinopterus prodromus. The sequence goes on along the minus strand of OZ030391.1, from coordinate 43,809,333 downwards.
TCGAAATTTTCTTAAAATATTTTCGTAAATAATACATTTGAATGGGATTTTGAGATTAAAACTTTTGAGATTTTTAATGGTCATGATTCATAATTCATTTTTAATGTTCATCATTCTGTATTTAGAGATTGTAGGTAATTCTGAACTAAACTGGTCAAAAGATTTAGGGGTTAATGAAAAATATGTTAAAAATTTAAAGTTGGTTTTCTCCCCAACCATTTTGATGATTCTTTCACTTACTGGTAACCTAAATCTCCAGAAGATGTACGGATGAAGAACTTTTATTTCAACTTTCAGTTTTGAGTATAGACAGGGTGTAATGATGTTATGATTTTTGCCTGAACTTTGAAGTACTATATGGAGTTCCAGCTATAATAAACTGGCATTAACTGGAATGCCAGTAATACTTTTTGAACATGTTGATTGACGATTTTCTTCATTATCTTTTTTTAAAGGCCATACAACAAGAACAGTAGGTAATAATAAAATGGCAAGGAAAGATTTTTGCCTGAACTTTGAAGTATTATATGGAGTTCCAGCTATAATAAACTGGCAATAACTGGAATGACAGTAATATTTTTTGAACATGTTGATTTTCGATTTTCTTCATTATCTTTTTTTAAAGGCCATACAACAAGAACAGTAGGTAATAATAAAATGGCACCACTTCAAAGTTGATTTTCTCTAGATCCGATCAACTGGTTTTGATGATTTTTTATTCACATGTGAGCTGAATCCTCAGTTTTAAACATATACGGGGAGAAAGAAGAACAAAATATTAAAAATGAATCCTTTTTAAATTTTTTTCGTTAATATCATTTGAATGGGGGTTTGAGATTAAAAGCGTACTGTAGTAATTATTTTCAAACATGAAAGGTGAAGGTGTAGTCACGTTTATAGATATTTTGTATAAAAAAAATCTGATGTGGCCAGGCACATGACTTTATCATACAATATATAAAATTAATAGTTTAGCTGCATGAGAATCTATTGTATAGAGATAAATCGTAGGTATTGTCAAAGCATCAGCATTTGACACTACCTACACTACGTCATTAGAATAATAGTTATTTATGTCACAAATGCCGAAAGTACGGAATAGCGCGATGAGCGGTGATACGGCGCGTCACCGAAGGCGGAGTGTCGCCGTCGCATATGAGCGAGTCGCGCTATCTAGTTTTTGGCAGGAGCGACATCCATCAACGTTTATTGTGTTGCTTTTTAAGAAATACGTATTTAAAAAAAATAAATGATTTCTGTATAGTAAATGCTAGGTTGGTACCACTTTGACGAAAGGTGCGTTCCGGTTGGTAGGTAATGGTAGCTAATGGCGGTGGTAGAATACGAAATTATAGTATTTCTTACATATCGTGATAATGACACATATTAGTTTGCATGTACATAAACATGAGTCACTAGCAATTATCTATTGGAAATACTATAACGGCGTCTGCTACCACTGCCATTATCACTAATGAAAACGCACCTTAAAAAGGTAATTCAAATTCTGACAGATTTATATTTGTTCATGACACATCCCTACCAACATACTAAAATAAAACTACACTCATCGCTATACTTTATTTATAATTTTCTCAATGTATCATTTTTAGAATTAGATATAAAGACGGGTTGATATTTCTTATCAACAAACAATCAAATTGGTGATCTTATTTTATTTGAAATTTGTATTTTATAATTTTGCGCACTACAGCGGCACGTACCATAGTGGTTCTCCAACCTCTGATGAGATCAGCTGTTTTCGAATGTGACAACACAAAAAAATATTTGTCAAAATCCTGGCTACTATGTAATTTCATATCAATGCAGATGCGACCGATCTCGATCAAATAGAATTCGCTCTTGAAGGTAAACTATTAATTTTACCAAAAAATGTTATAGGCATAAATCATTCAAAATTTCCTCTACTTTAATTTATTAATTAACTATTTTGTCGAAATTACAGAAATGGCGGCTCATTTCCAAAATCCTTGAAAAAGGCTTAGAATAAACTAAAAAGCTAAACTATTAATTTTACCAAAAAATGTCATAGGCATAAATTATTCAAAATTTCCTCTGCTTTGTGTGTGTGTGTGTGTGTGTGTGTGTGTGTGTGTGTGTGTGTGTGTGTGTGTGTGTGTGTGTGTGTGTGTGTGTGTGTGTGTGTGTACCCAATTTTTGTTAATTCATTTCCGGACAAACTACTAAATGTATCGGCACGGAACTTCATATTTAGAAGTTTCATGACCAAACTTAGAGTTGAAAAGCTTTTGGTTCAAAAGGGTCCAAAGGAACTGGGTGTTTACTCCGAGCTTTTTTCAAGGATTTTAGAAATCAGCCGCCATTTCTGTAATTTCGTCAAAATAGTTAAATAATAAATTAAAGCAGAGGAAATTTTGAATAATTTATGCCTATGACATTTTTTGGTAAAATTAATAGTTTAGCTTTATAGTTTATTCTAAGCCTTTTTCAAGGATTTTGGAAATGAGCCGCCATTTCTGTAATTTCGACAAAATAGTTAATTAATAACTTAAAGTAGAGGAAATTTTGAATGATTTATGCCTATAACATTTTTTGGTAAAATTAATAATTTACCTTCAAGAGCGAATTCTATTTGATCGAGATCGGTCGCATCTGCATTGAAATGAAATTACATAGTAGCCAGGATTTTGACAAATATTTTTTTGTGTTGTCACATTCGAAAACAGCTGATCTCATCAGAGGTTGGAGAACCACTATGGTACGTGCCGCTGTAGTGCGCAAAATTATAAAATACAAATTTCAAATAAAATAAGATCACCAATTTGATTGTTTGTTGATAAGAAATATCAACCCGTCTTTATATCTAATTCTAAAAATGATACATTGAGAAAATTATAAATAAAGTATAGCGATGAGTGTAGTTTTATTTTAGTATGTTGGTAGGGATGTGTCATGAACAAATATAAATCTGTCAGAATTTGAATTACCTTTTTAAGGTGCGTTTTCATTAGTGATAATGGCAGTGGTAGCAGACGCCGTTATAGTATTTCCAATAGATAATTGCTAGTGACTCATGTTTATGTACATGCAAACTAATATGTGTCATTATCACGATATGTAAGAAATACTATAATTTCGTATTCTACCACCGCCATTAGCTACCATTACCTACCAACCGGAACGCACCTTTCGTCAAAGTGGTACCAACCTAGCATTTACTATACAGAAATCATTTATTTTTTTTAAATACGTATTTCTTAAAAAGCAACACAATAAGCGTTGATGGATGTCGCTCCTGCCAAAAACTAGATAGCGCGACTCGCTCATATGCGACGACGACACTCCGCCTTCGGTGACGCGCCGTATCACCGCTCATCGCGCTATTCCGTACTTTCGGCATTTGTGACATAAATAACTATTATTCTAATGACGTAGTGTAGGTAGTGTCAAATGCTGATGCTTTGACAATACCTACGATTTATCTCTATAGAATAGATTCTCATGCAGCTAAACTATTAATTTTATATATTGTATGATAAAGTCATGTGCCTGGCCACATCAGATTTTTTTAGTTGATATTATTTTCTATGATTTTGGTTAAATTGTAAAAAATTAACATTATTTTTTAATGTTCATGGTACTTTTCTTAGGTAATCCTAAATTTCAAAATAAAAATATTTGATAAAAAAACCTTATTGAATTTTTATTTATTTTGTTAATTCCGAACTTGCTGGCATGCGCATTGCGCACGCATAGATAAATGCAGAATATTGATGCGAATCATCAAACATTAAAAATTAACATACTGATGAAATTGATCTAACACGGTCGGTACCATTAAAATCCATTCAGATGAGACAAAAAAGTTCAGATCAGAATTTTGTGGCCCGCGCCCACAAATGAGTTTGACACCACTGGCACTGGCGTAGAGTATACGGAGAAGCAGGTCGAACAGCAATTAGTCGCCATTAAGGTGCAAAATGAGCGTGCACGAACATCGGAACGTAAACAAGAAATGCGAACACGGCAAATACCGTCTAGAGGTCGCGGTCGTGTAAGTAGTGTCATCTGTCTGTGTTAATTTGCAACTTGTAGTCGCGTGCAACATTTTTATCGAAGCGACTAGGCGTGTAGATGACATGCACATTAGAAAAAATGCAACCTATTAAAGTAACAGTGAAAAAAAAAACGTGTATACAAAAACATACAATACTTATACTTTCATACTTCTCTAACTACTTTTCATTACTTATAGTCATTACTTATAGTCACAATTATCTGCTTCTGACATTTTACGTGATTCCCAATTTCTCTTATATATGTAGTTTCGACTAAGTATTTTCCATAATTCTCCTAATTATGTCATCATCTTCTGATTAATTCTTCAGTGCCATTATATCATTTTTGCTGCTATCGGCATTTAGCACACCACCATCTCCCATTAGGATGAAAAATTCTTATAGATTGCTTCTTTATTTTTTGTTGATTCTTCTTCTTACCTCATCGCTCCTGCTTCTTTCATCTTGGTTGCGTCTTATATGTTCTTCATAGCGGTCGCTCTCCTTGCTAGATACAATCATTATTCGTCTAGATTCCGCCATTGGAGCGCTGCGAGTGATGTACTGCTCTAAGTGACCATCGGAATATTGGACACGTCCACCATTTCTGACGTTTTATGGTTGGTTACCCCTTTGTGTGTAATAACATTTACTTTCTCCGAAGGGATTAAGACCCTCACAACGGCTAAACAATCGTTTTATTTAATAGTACTTTACACATTGGTGTGATGTACTAATAACTAACTAGTGATTGCATGATGACTTATCATGACGACTGCGTAATAACTGATTGATAACTGGTTAATAACTGCTTAATGACTGATCATGACTAATGACTGATTACATACTGGCGTAATACAGATTAGTACTAACACCGATCTATGTCTGCGTACAATACAAAATGGTTTAATATTTTATAGTGGCTCTCCAAAGAACCGAGTGATGTCGACCTTCCTGGTTGGCGACTTCTATGTTTGTTGTTGACGGCTACACATTCCTAGAACTCGGTTCCCAAAACACAAACTAATCTCGCGACTGATTATGTTTTATGCTCTGAATGACCCTATGTGACAATATGGCAAATATGTACCCGGCCATATTAGTACAAGTCGACGGAAGCTGAAAAGTGGCAGATCGTCTGACAGGCAGTCGCGGAACATAGAATCGCACTCGCTCCAAAACCAACGGACAGTCTACAGCACAGCGAATAAGCCTCCTCAGAAACAAAGCACTATGTAAATCTTGCAGTCTCCGAAGAGACGCACATCCATGTCGGTCAAATAAAACAAGTAAACAGACAGTACTTGAGAGGTCTCCTCTGCACAGCCTCCTCCGTCGAATATGGTTAGTAGAACGGGTACCACACCAAGAATGCATACTCTAGCTTACTGCGCACATAGGCATAATAGAGAATTCTAAATGTCTGTGGACCACACAACAGTCGACAGGTGCTGAGCACAAACCCCAGAGACCTGGAGACAGCAGAACAAATACTTTCAACATGCTGAATAAAGGTCAATCGTTCATCAATGCAGACCCTCCAGGTCTCTACATTCTACAATCTTCGGCAACCATAATAGCTATCGGAGACTTGTTTCGGGCGTAAGTTATCGTACAACACTTATGAAGACCGTAGCAGTCATCAAGATCTGCAGCAATTTAGCATCAGTATCACAAGCAGTCGGCCTAAAGAGCTTCAGATGTGCGCACATGCCAAGACGCCGCTCCTGAAGCATCAAAGCAAATCATTCAGGAACAACACAAACAACAATGAGCCTGCGTTCGAACCCTGCGGAACGCCGGAATGGTATAGCAATGCTTTGGATCTAAATCCGTTATTAAAAAACGTAGTTTTACCTATCAGTTTAGCACGACCTCATTTTTTTGCAAACCGTAGGCGAAGAATCCAAGGCATCTTGCTTTTGCAAAATAATGTCAAAAGCTTTTGTAAACTCCGTATAAATTACGTCTATTTGACATTCATCCCCCAAGTGCTCATTAATAATAAAATTTAACAAAAATATAATAACTTATTAATAACTGTATGCAAAATACAAAGGGTACGCACAACACCGAAGTGATATAAAGTACTACCAAACGAAATAACAATGAAGCAGGAAAAGATACGGTACAAAGAAAAATTAAATCATAGAGAATTAAAAAAAACATAACTAAACAATATTCAGAAGATATCTTCGCACAAAATTACGCCCGATAGAAGCGCCTTCTTCAAAGGTGCGATGGTGGTTTCTCCGCAGCAGAAGCCGATGGTGCTGAGGGTGTTGTTGACAACAAAGGCAGCGAGATAGGAGAAAGACCTCCTCAAGAATGCTGCCCTGTGTTCTGGAACCATCGTAGTCGTGGCAACCCGACGAAGCTCTCGGGCATGGTCATCAATCTGCAGCTGTATTTTCGGCGAGATAGGGCGGTTGATGATCCACAGCAACCGAGCGCACCACGCCGACATGGTGGAGGAAGCGACGCTCACCCATTCGCAGACAGCGATGCTCTAGCAATACCCCATATGCTGTCGTCGGGGGCAACCAACGGCAAACGCCATACAGCTGTACTGGATACTCTGCAGTCGTCGCTTACTGGCCTGTATGAGGAAGGGCCCATAAACAAAATCTGCTTAGTCCAGGCTAGACAACACCAAGGAATCTGTAATCATAAGTTTTACTTTCGTCGGTAGAATAGCCTTGAATTGGTAGAGCAGCTTTAACTTCGCGTAAGCACCCCGATACAACCGATGAACGTAACCATTAAGAGGCTGGTTCAGCCTAACTTCAGGACTGTTCTGGTAGTCCCCTATTGGTCCAATTATTCAAACTGTTCAATGCCCGTGTGGGTTTATTATTGAATAATGATAGCATATTATAAGATTACAACAACCTAAATGATGTATTCTTAGGCGCAGTTGCTCGATATTTAGTATACCCATGCCCAATTTTAAACAATAGCTGCTCAAAGATAGACGTATAATTGGATATCGTGATTTTACGAATAACATCTGAATTATGTTTTTGGCGCTACTGCGCCGTAGTTTCCCTTTACGTCAATGTAATATTTGAAAAATTCAAATAAATGAAAAGAAATAAAGTCACACTGTTCATGAATCCGCGTCGTATTTTAGCAATTTTTCCATCCATATTCGACTCTAGACAGTGTGGCCATGTGTATGTATGTAGGTTTGAGAGGTTGGGAAGGCCCAAAGCACCTAGGCCCCACTAGACCCTTTGTGCAGACCTCTTGTGCTCACTCTGGACTCGTAAGCCAGCCCAGGCTCTGGGCAAAGGCTACGAGGCACGATAGAGGAGCATTTCGAATACTGTCCATGGTAGGCCATGGGTCCCCAAGAGCAATTACCCTATGGTCTTCTAGGGCGGGGCATTCGCACAGTATGTTTCTTACCGTCTCATCGTCCTGCGAACAAGCTCGGCAGGTGGACGTGTCAGTCAGTCGCATATTGAACATATGCTTCCGTACTTTACAATGACCAGTGAGTAGTCCAGTAATAAGCCGGAGCTTACCTCTGGTCAGTTCAGAGAATTTCCTGGCTAAAGTGAAATAGAGAAATAGACATCATTAGACGAAGATAGTAATGTTGGTCTATCTCTTTCTACCATGTACCCATAAAAAAAGACTATAGTAAAAAAAGTATGTAACTGGCTAAAATTCACATTTATATTTTACTGGCCAATTTGTTTGGAGAGCTCTAACCTACAAATCAGATATAATCTGAAAATGAAAACACCGCACAAAGCAGTATTCCAATCGAAATGAGGAGAAACATGCTATTAGTCTATCAGATATCAATCAGGTTTGTGCCTTAAGAAGTATACTACATATTATTTTATTAAAAACTCCAATTTTTAGGTTAACTAGCAGAAAATAGATATAAACAGTGCTGTTTTATCCATTCTACTACCATAGAATTCAAGCTACAAGTATGGTATGATGTAGAAGCTCATTACGGGTTTTGTAATTGGATTCAAATTACATTACCGAGAATCAAAATCCTGACGTACTATTTTGTTGATCGAAAATGATTTCTAGACAAGAGATGTCATCACTAATTTTCATAATTTCCATGAACTGGCAATAAAATCATCGAGGTATGCTGAAGATTACCGATTTTTCATCAAATTTCTTGGTTATATTACTGGACATCTATACTAGACCATACCAGACATCTATCTATACTAGACATCTATATTATTATATGAGAAATGTTGTATAATGGGACACCTTGTCACCTTGTCAACCAGATGAGTCCAGATGTTTTTCTTCTCAAGTGCAAAGTGTGGGTGGGCCCAAAGTGTGTGCAGAATTTATGTTCAAGACGACAAACCGCAGATTCTATTGAAATTACCCCCGAAGAACCGAACAAGCATTACGACCCATATGCGAGACTAATGATAGCGAGGATCAACATTTTTGTGATTTTCTGTTGACATTATACATAATATTATATTAATAAAGCTATATAGTATTATAAAGCCTAAGTTATCTAATTGTCTTTTATAAATAATATATGAATTACAAATTGGTAAATAAAGAATAACTTATTAAGTGTTTTTTTTTTATTTTCTTATACGTTATCAGTTATCAGATCCCTGTGCTGTTGATATATGTACGTATGTGTACCCATGCAACGAAGACTATCGTAACTCAAGTGCAATCCCTATGTAGTTACAATAGGCTTCGTTGCATGGGTCGATATATACTTGTAAGTTTTTCATTAGCTATAGGCATAGGCATAAGTGTATTATCACCTGAGAAAGGAGTGCATAATCTATCGTACCAAGAGAACGTAGTCTGTGACCAAAAGTATTAGTACGGGTGTTATGATAGAACATACGTATTTCTTCACACACACAATCCTTAGTATTTTAGGTATATGGCACATAACCTTACACGTTTAAATTTTCTACATATTCATAGTACGTGTGCGTGTATTCATAGTACGAGAGTTTTTGCAGATATCTCTTCATAAACCGTAGACAAATGTTGAAGTTATATAAATATATGAGAAATATCTCAAATTCTAAACATAGGTTATGTCAACAATTTATCACAGTAATTTTTAGAGTTACCATGTTGTTGGTTAGAACTGTAAAATCACTATAATAGCCCAGCCTGATTACGTGTGCAAAAATAAATTGAAACAGCGTTAAAGATGTTAGATCGTATAATGTTGACCGCACGTCGGCGTCTTCTATCTTGTTCCAAACTAGCTTTAGCGAAAACGTCGACATCCCCGCTCAAACACCAATTCTCGACTGATTTTTCCCCACTTATCAAAAACAGCCAAGCCGCAGTCGATCAGCTGTTGGACCCCGCTCTTAAAAGGGAGATTAGGTGCTGTCCAACATCACACCGAGATTCAGAGCTTCTTGGACGATTGTAAGGCTGACACCGTTCAACGCGATTTTGAAATTCGATAGACCGACAGTTTCCCGACCCGCACGACTCCCGATGAATACTACTTGACACTTTACCGGATTTAGCATTAAGGAGTTACTCGTTGCCCACGAATAAACCCTCGCAAGATCGTCATTGATGGTATATGTGCATATGTCGACATTGTCAGTAGTTATCGGCAAGTAAATTTGAATGTCATGGGCGTACATGTGGTGGTTGCACTTCTCGATCACATCCGGTAGATCCACCGTTAACTGGTTAAATAAAAGCGGCCCAAGCAAAGAACCCTGAGGCACACCCGATTCAACCCTCCACGGCTCGGAGATATTCAAGTTATCAATTTTAGTCTTAATTGTTTTCCCGTTTAGATAATCGTCAAAGCAATGCAAAACCAGTCCATCCACGCCATAGTATTTTAATTTTCCAAGCACGCACTCGAAGCCAACACTGTCGAAAGCATTAGACATATCCAGCAGGACCAAGGCAGTAGTTAATGACCCCCGATGATTTGATACAATATCATCAATATCAACATCGAAAGTAGCAAAACCAATTAACTGTGAAACCTGTGGATGTCCATTCCACCCCGCATGCTTGAAGAAACATTCTGAGGTTTGTGGACGGGGGAGAATCGTTCAAGGAGGCGACAAGCAGTCTGACGTTAAGTCAACAATAACAACCGAAGGTGACCAAGAATTAAAACTCTTGAGACTCGAAAACCTATATCTGAAACAGATCATTGAAGAGATTAAATCGAAGAACTGTATCCTTACTGAAAATAGTGCATTACTCAGAGAAAAAGTAGAGGTTATGGAAGCACAATTAAAATCCACCAAAGGCATACCAAAAAAATCACAAACTTTACAGATTCCTGTACCACCAGCATGCAACTCTAATGTCGCTGCTGGCCAAGAGATGTCACTGGGAGTGGGTTAACCATACACAGAAACCAGGAAAATACACGATAGCAAACAGAATAACGGAACGAGTTCAGGAAAACAAAATGATATTAACACCGAAAAGATATCACGTAATATAACCGTCAACACGGACCTTAAAAAGGTGGGAAGCAACTATGAATGGAAAATGGTCGAGACTAGACGATCCAGGCGTAGTTTTGCGGACACTATACAGGGAACCGGTGATGATAAAAAAATTAAGGGAGTTAGTCGCCAGATGTCGTTCCACGTCTGTAGGCTACAACTTGATTTAACGGAGGATAAATTGTCCCAATATCTCAGAGACAAAAACATAAATATTTTAAAATGTGAAGCACTAACTGCAAAATGGCCAGAATTGTACTCATCATTTAAAATTACTGTCGCTGCCGAGGAGAAAGAAAAAATGTTGAAATCTGAAAACTGGCCAAAGAACGTTTGCATTAACCCTTTTTTGTTCAGACTTCAAAGGAAAACGCACTTAAAGTAGACCACAATGCCAATAAGAACAATATTAAAAAAGTCATGTCGCAAAAATCATGTAAAAAGCTAAAAATATTCAACATAAACATACAGTCGCTGCAAAATAAACTCGATTCACTCGAGTACTATGCGAAAAACAACGATATCGACATTTTATGTGTAACGGAACATTGGTTGAACAATGAATCTCTTCAATTGATAAAAATCAACGGATATCAAATATCAGCGTCTTTTTGCAGACAACAATACCGGCATGGAGGAGTTCTAATCTTTGCAAGAGAACCATTGAAAATAGAAACAGTACCCAATCTTGAACACTATTGTGCTGAAAAAGACGTGGAATTTTCAGCAGCATATATTAAGAAGCATAACGTTCTAATAGGAAGTGCTTACCGATCGCCTCTGGGAAATTATCAGAAATTTCGCGAATCCATTGCCGAAATTCTTACACATCTGTCCGAGTTATATGTAAAATCAAAATTCATTATATGCGGTGACTAACATAGATTTTATTCAAACATCAAGAGAAACAACGGATGCATGCAATTTGTTTAGAATGTTTGGAATGAAGCCAATCTTCAGTGATCCTTCTAGAATTACTTCTTTTTCTTCAAAATGCATCGACAACATATTCACAGATATAGTGAGTCATACATCTTACACGGTGAATCCACACCTATCGGATCACCTAGGCCAAATTAGGGAGATTTCAGTACCCGAACCACATGCAACAAATCAGCCGAAGCGGCGAGTTATCAATCGACTCGGAGTTCAGCGGATGCGGGACTACCTAAGGGCTGTTGAGTGGCGAACTATTGAAGACACATACTCTGCATTTCATTCTGTGCTCATGATTGGTCTTGACAGTTACCTGCCTGAAAGACAAACTACTGATAAGCACCAATATTCACACTTAAAAATAATATACTCCTCACCTGATTTAGTAGAAATGAAAGGCATTTTGGACGTACTAGATGTCATGTCAAATGCTACCAAGACACCTGAATCTGCTGCACTGTATAAAAAATATAAAACTGAATATAGAATGAAAATACTTCAAACAAAAGCAAACCAATTCGAAGACTATATACGCACTAGCGATAACAAAAACAAGGCTATATGGCAAGTCATAAGGAGGGAGTTCAATCTTAACGCCAAACAACCTAGTTGCACAAATGAGGACGGTCCCGCACCGGTTGACTTCAACGATTTCTTCTGCCAAATTGGAGACAACATGGCTGCATCAATACCTGGTCCAAGTAAGGATCCCGAGAGGCTACTAAAACAGAAACCAGCGGTAGGAAGATCTATGTACTTAACACCTGTAACAAAAGAAGAAATAATTACAATAATAAAAGAAATCAAACGAAAAAACACGGCGGATCATCATGGAATATCTACTACTTTAATATAGATATTACAGGAAGAAATAGCACAACCGTTGTCAAGGGCAATAAATCAGTGCTTTACGGAGGGTAAATTTCCCCAAGAACTAAAAATGGCAAAAGTAGTACCTATTCATAAAAGTGGAAATAAGTCGGACTTTAGCAACTATAGGCCGATAGCCATACTACCAACTACAATTTTTGAAGTTGCGATGAAAAAGAGACTACTAGACTTTCTGGAGAAGAACATGTCACTAAGTCCGTCTCAGCTCGGTTATAGAAGGTGTAGATCCACAATGTCGGCTATCGTGGAATTAATGGAAGCTATCTCGAACGCTTTTAACGACGGCGAGGAAGTCATGCTGCAGTGCTGCGACCTTAGCAAGGCTTTTGATAGTGTAGATCATGAAATTTTGCTAGTAAAGATGGAGCACTACGGAATTCGAGGCACAGCACACCAGCTCTTCAAGTCCTACCTCCAAAGGAGAATGCAGGCCACTTATTGGAATAACAGGATGTCGGAGTGGCAAGAAATTACTAGAGGAGTGCCACAGGGTTCGGTTCTGGGGCCGATTCTCTTCTTAATATATATATATCAATGACTTTCCACAAACTGTTTCAGCAGATACGACATGTTTATTTGCAGATGACACATCTCTACTTGTGACAGCCAATAATAGACAGGAATTGATGCTAAAAGCTGACAGCGTACTGGCCGAAGCAGGTGAATGGTTCGCAAGTAACCAATTAAACATGAACGCGACTAAGACACAGACATTGCTGCTAAGTAATAGAGAACCAGAAGCCTGTGGCGTTATCAAGTTTTTGGGTCTTCATATCAACAACCACTTAAACTGGGGCCCCCACATTGATCAACTAACGAAAAAACTTTCAACTGCTACTTTTGTGATTCGAAGACTCCGCACGATAGCAACATACTGTAGCGTTTTTCGTTCGTTAAGGTGTGAATTAAAACACTCGGTATATTAAAATACTCAACTAATTTATTTAACACTATTACAGTCTTATTACCTAATTATTAAACACGAACACTAAAAACTAACTGTCACTTAAAGCTACTATAAATTTATCTTCACTGTATTTATTTCGAACTATTTATGTCGATCAATAATCGCGCCCGCGCTCCGACTGCACTCTGAATAATACTGCCCGGTAGCGAGCGACGGCTCGCTTATATACCCGTATCGATCCGTGCGGGACCCTTCGTGAATCTTCTATGCTGGCACCGAACAGTCGCCACTCGTGCTCGCCGTCCGGATAGATCTCTCTGGAATGGGCCGCCTCGAGAATAACCTCGAACTTCTGGCGCCTTCGCGGCTGTTAAGATCGTCACACTGCCCCCCTCCTAAGCTCGTTTCGTCCCGAAACGATTCCAAAGATGGTGGATGTCGATATCGGCAGAAAGCTCCCTTGTTGCAGCAAGACCTCTTGTAGAAGTAACAGTCCACGGTTCTCTCCAGGGGACGACGTTGAGGGCTATAACAGCACACCAGAATTTGTACGCCCGTCAACCTGAAGAGTGCTTCCAACATGCTGCGAATCATCCTCCAATCCAAGCGATCGAGTCCGCATGCCAGCTTGGGAATGGCCAGGCTTCTCATGTCCTCGGCTAGCAATTCTTCCTTTAGAGAACACAAAGTGTCCCAAACATCCCTATAGGTTGGCTTCTGACCGGACGTCTCTTTGGTAACCAAGTGGAAGATCTTTCTGCCGGTCTTTTCGTCGGTTGCCTTGAGTGCTTGTCCGACTCTGGGATTAGACCGACGCAGCTGCGGAATATTTCCAAACTTCCCGCGGAAAACCTTGGCTATCCCTCTAGACATTTGCAAGTCCTTAGCCACACAATGTGCCAGTACGTAGCCAGCTGGAGCAGTAAACAGGTCCCGCTGCACTTCACAGGTCACACCGAACCGACTCTTTTGACCATTAGTATGACGGGCCATGAATTCGTCGAATGTCAAGTCCGGCTCTGGTTGGATTCGCCGCAGCTCCGCGTCTTCGTGGTCTCCGTAGTAAGGAGCCAGTCGGTTGAAGTGAATGACTCGAGCTTTACCCCGCGGTGGCTTTTGTATCCGGTAAAGGACGTCGTTGATAGCTTCCAGAACTTTGTATGGTCCATCCCAGGATGTTTGAAGTTTTGGTGACAGTCCCTTTCGTCTCTTAGGGTCGTAAAGCCAAACCATATCACCGGCATTGTACCTGTGGTCCTTGGCATTCACATCGTATGCGTCCTTCATCCGATTACTGGCATCTTGAATGGAAATGCGAACTTGGCTATGAATGGCATCCATTCTTCTTCGCAGTTCACTGACGTAGTCCTCCCCGGCGACATCAGTTCCTGGCGGGCAACCAAACTTCAGATCGCATGGGAGACGGAGTTCTCTTCCCATAATTATCCGAGCCGGAGACTCTCCCGTGCTTTCGTGGACGGCCGATCGATAAGCCAGGAGGAACAAATGAAGAAAGCCATCCCAGTCTCTTTGATGGTCGGAGACCACTTTGGCCAAATACCGATTAATGGTTCTATTCATGCGCTCCACCATTCCATCTGACTGCGGGTGTAACGCAGTAGTTCTTATTTTCTTGATTCCGAGCGTCTTACAGATGTTCTGGAACAAACTGGATTCAAAATTTCGCCCTTGGTCCGAATGTAGCTCCAAAGGTACGCCAAATCGGCAAATCCATTCTTTCACCAAGGCGTCGGCAATTGTTGAGGCTTCCTGGTTTGGCAGAGCGTATGCCTCAACCCATTTGCTGAAGTAGTCCATCACGACCACGATGTACTTATTTCCTGCTTCGGATTCGGGAAACGGGCCGGCTACGTCGATAGCAATCCTTTCAAAGGGACTTCCCACGTTGTACTGGCACATCAAAGCCTTCTGCTTTCTCTGCGGCCCATTACTTGCCGCACATACAACGCATTTTCTGCACCAGTCCCTTACGTCTTCCTTGCTATTTACCCAGTAAAATCTTTCCCTCACCCTTCCCAGCGTCTTTGTCACTCCGAGATGTCCCCCTGACACACCAGCATGGAGTTCTTCTAGCAATTCCGCAATCCGACATTTGGGCACAACAATTTGCCTTGTTTCCTCTTGGCCGTCGTGGTCAATTATTTTCCGCCGCAGGAGTCCATCTTCCAGGATTAGGGAGTCCCATTGTGCCCAATACGACTTGATGTTAGGAGGATACTTGGCAACTTCTCCCCAGGTTGGCTTCTTCTCCTCTTTCATCCAGTTTAGGACTATCTGGATAGCGGGATCTTCCTCTTGGTCTTTTATAAGATCTCTATTTTGCCAAGTATCGTCGACTATGGTGGTTCGTAACAAGTCAGCGTCTTTTTCCTCTGCCCGCTGGCAAGGCTTGCAGTCCCGTGGACAGGGTCTTCTTGATAGGGCATCTGCATTTCCATGGATTCTCCCTGCTCGGTGCTCGGTGTCGAAGTCAAACTCCTGTAGCCTCTCTATCCATCTTGCCACTTGTCCCTCTGGACTTTTAAACTGAAGGAGCCATTTTAAAGCTGCATGGTCTGTTCGTAGCAGGAACTTCCTTCCGTAGCGGTACTTGTAAAAGTGCTCCATCGCTTTCACAACAGCTAGCAACTCTCGGCGGGTGACGCAGTAGTTACGCTCTGGCTTGGACAACGTTTTACTAAAATAGCCTATGACTTTTTCTTCTTGCCCATCCTGAATTTGGGACAGCACGGCTCCAATGCCCACATTGCTAGCGTCGGTGTCCAGTACAAATTTTCCTTCAGGTAGGGGATAGCTCAAGATTGGTGCGCTTATCAGAGCCCCTTTTAGGTGATCGAAAGCTTCTTGACATTCCTGGGACCACTGGAATTTTCGTTCTCCTTCGGTGAGCCTGGTTAATGGTTTTGCGATGTTGGCAAATCCATTCACATAGCGTCGGTAGTATGTGCATAATCCCAAGAAGCTGCGCAGCTCATGCTTGTCATTGGGAACTGGCCAATCTTTGACAGTCTGGATCTTTGCCTTGTCAACCGCCACTCCTTGACTGGAAACAACGTGACCCAGGTACTGCACAGCTCTTTGAAATAGATGACATTTCTTTGGGCTCAACTTCAGTGCTGAACCTCGTAGCCTCAGGAACACTTCTTCTAGGTTTCGCATGTGGTCTTCAAACGATTTTCCTACTACAATAATGTCGTCAAGATAGACCAGACATGTCTTCCAGGACAGTCCTCTTAAAATCGTTTCCATCAGTCGTTCGAAAGTAGCAGGAGCATTGCACAGTCCAAATGGCATCACGTTAAATTGCCATAATCCAGCACCCACCGAGAAAGCTGTCTTTTCTCTATCTTCGGGGGCCAATTCAACTTGCCAGTACCCGCTCTTCAAATCCAGCGTGGAAAAGATCTTCGATCCGGCCAGGGTGTCCAAAGTGTCATCGATGCGAGGAAGAGGATAGCTGTCCTTTTTGGTCACATTATTAAGCAGCCGGTAGTCAACGCAGAATCTGGTCGAGCCGTCTTTCTTCTTTACCAGTACTACCGCTGAAGACCATGGACTGCTGGATGGTTCTATGATTCCTTCCTCGACCATACTCTCAATAATCTTGTCAGCCTCCTCTCTCTTAGCCAGCGGTAGCCTTCTAGCTGTCTGCCGAATGGGACGAGCATTTTCCGTATTGATTTTATGCTGGATTATATTTGTCCTCCCTTTCTTCCCAGTATCAAAAATATCTCGATACTTATGGACCAAATGTCTCAGCCTCCTTCTTTGGTCTGGCCTTAGACCGGTGCCTGACGACGATACCAGCACTTCTAATTCCTTTGGAATGGCTTCCCGGCTGGATTCCACGGCCGTAACCTGTCGCAGTATCGCTGAAACTCCAGAGCAGTGTCCTAACTCCGTGCCCTCCTTTAATAACACAGGATAGTGATTGACGTTCATTATCCTCACAGGAATACTCCTGCCAGCCCGCACAAGGGCCTTTCCGACCGCTATTCCTCGGCCGACAGCCTCGTCATGCATTACGGGTTCGAACATGACTATCTCACCATCTGTGGTCTTGCCATCAATGCAGCCGTCCAAAACTATCTCGCTCCGTTCTGGTATCAGTGTCTCCTCCGGCAGTAGGACCTGAACGCTTAAATTCCTTTCTCGGTGTAAAACAACTTCCTCGTCATCTACCCGCAGAACTCCCTGCCTAAAGCTTAACTCGAAGCCCTTGGTGTCCATTATGTCCGTCCCGATGATCACCTCATCCTCAATCTCAGCCACTATCACAGGATGGTTAAACGTGGATTTCCCGATGGTAAACATGACGTTTGTTTCACCATGCACTTTTGCTTGATCTCCCGTTGCTGTTCGTAGACGCCATTTTGATTGCCGAACCTTTGCTGCAGGTTTTATTATGTCGGGCCTTATGATTGTCTTCGTTGCACCTGTATCCAGCAGCACAGTGCGGAGGGTTCCATCCACACACGCGTCGACGAAAACACTGTTGGCATGGTGTTGCAGTGACGAGACCTGGGCGGTATTTGCTGGGGCTTGCTGAATACAGGTCGACGTTTGCCCCCTCGCATCGACCTTTTTTTTGTTTTCCGGATTGGCGGAAGTGGGACTGACGCCTTCTGGACAGCGTCTTCTTATGTGACCTGCCTTGCCACATTTCCAGCACTCCAACTTCCGGTCCTGGCGGCTACATTCTTTATCGATCTCCCTGACGATCCGCTTGACTGATTCTTCGAAGTCGTCCTCTCCTGGAATCACTTGTGGGACACGAGCTTGACTTGTGTTCTTGGCAGCTTCGAACTCAAGGGCCCATGTTAGTGCATCAACTAGCTTCGATGGATGTGCTAGTAGTAAGGCTTGCTTCATTTCACCATCACGGAGTCCGTCCAGGAATGCTTGAACCGCCAAACGTTCCATGATCTTTTCCTGGGCATCTGGATATGCCAGTCGAACCAAACGTGCAATATCTGCCTCAAATTCCTGTAAGGGCTCCCCTGACTTCTGGCACCGATTTTTCAACTGAGTGTGGTAGACATGTTCCAGGTGTGACTGGCCATAACGCGTCTCCAAGTGTCTGACCAGGTGATCGTAGACTTCTTGCTCTTCCGGGGACATTCTTTGCAAGATAGCAGCAGCATCTCCTCTCAAAGCTAACGTAAGGGCGGTCGCCTTCTCCCTGGATGACCAACCGTTCGCTTTTGCAGCCGCTTCAAACTGACGCTGATAAACATTCCACGACGTTGAACCATCAAATTGCGGTGGTTTGAGGCGCATCACCCCAACGGAATCCTGATTGCCACTAACTTTGCTCTTGTTGTCCGTTGCTGAAGGTTGATAGGGCAACTCCTGGAAGGTGTTGACGTCCAACGTTATGATTTTGTTCTGAACTTCCTGGATCTTGCCTTCCAAAATCAAAAGAATTCGCTCTTCCAGTGTAGAAGATTTTGTTAAAATCTCTTCGTGTAATTCCGTTTTTAAGTTTGCCATCTTTTCTTCCAACTTGGCAGAATTCTCTCCTAGCTTTTCCCCAAGCTCGCAAACTTTAGCCTCTAGGTCGGCGGAATTTTCTAGCAATTTAGCCTCCAGGTCGGCGGAATTTTCTAGCAATTTAGCCTCTAGGTTGGCGGAATTTTCTAGCAATTTAGCCTCCAGGTCGGCGGAATTTTCTAACACTTTAGCCAGGTCGGCGGAATTTTCCAGCAATTTAGCCTCCAGGTCGGCGGAATTTTCTAGCAATTTAGCCTCCAGGTCGGTGGAATTTTCTAGCAATTTAGTCTCCAAACATTGCAGCATTTGGCCGATATCACTGGCACTAGCAAAAACAAAATTGTCCGGGTCATTGCCTTCTTCAATTAATGCTTTACGAAGCCGCTCCTGCAAGTCCGCTTTCTTCCCCGTCGTATCGCAGTCCCTTTCCTCCAGCTCCTTTTTCAGCTCACTAACTTTTAAGTCCGCTAGTTTCGCCATTTTCACGCACACTAATTAGCCCGATTTATTTCAGTTCAATTTTATTTTCACTAATGTCCAATTCACACCCGACACCTGACACCAATGTAGCGTTTTTCGTTCGTTAAGGTGTGAATTAAAACACTCGGTATATTAAAATAGTCAACTAATTTATTTAACACTATTACAGTCTTATTACCTAATTATTAAACACGAACACTAAAAACTAACTGTCACTTAAAGCTACTATAAATTTATCTTCACTGTATTTATTTCGAACTATTTATGTCGATCAATAATCGCGCCCGCGCTCCGACTGCACTCTGAATAATACTGCCCGGTAGCGAGCGACGGCTCGCTTATATACCCGTATCGATCCGTGCGGGACCCTTCGTGAATCTTCTATGCTGACACCGAACAGTCGCCACTCGTGCTCGCCGTCCGGATAGATCTCTCTGGAATGGGCCGCCTCGAGAATAACCTCGAACTTCTGGCGCCTTCGCGGCTGTTAAGATCGTCACAATACGAAACGGCGCGTATGGCGTACTACAGCTATTTTCAATCCAGAGCGATGTACGGAATACTGGTCTGGGGTTCCTCTGCACATATAGCACGTGTACTCATTTATCATGAAAGCAGCCATCAGAGTTCTGATGAACGTGGGACCTAGAGATAGCTGTAGACAATTGTTTAAAGAGTCAAAAATACTTACCGCTCCAAGCTTGTACATTTTAGCTGCTGTGTCTTATGTTCACGATAATACTTGGAAGTATACTAGTCACTGCGAAGTACATCTTCACAACACGAGGCACAAGCACCAAACAGTAGTACCCCAACATCGGATCAGCAGAGCGCAACTGAGTACTAACTATACCTGTATAAAACTATACAATGCTCCAACTTATTTAAAAAAACTACCGTCACGCTTGTTTAGAGCCGAAGTCAAGCATATCTTGCTTTGCGAATCCTTCTATTCAATTCAAGAATATCTGGATTATCAATTCAATTGAATATTAAATTAGCTATAATTATACGCCAGATTTGTGTTATATTGCATGCATTTTCTTTGTTGTTTTGACGTATGTAACTCTTGTAAAGCTTACAGTAATAAACATTCTATTCTATTCTATTCTATCATCAAGGACACGCAACAAAGCCGTCCTCGTACCATACGATTTTCAAAAGCCCGATTGATGCTTAGGAGTATCTTGTGCTCGTGCAAGAACTCGGACAACTGCACATGAAGCAAGGATTCTGCTATCTTCGAGGCAGCACACAGAAGACTCATTGGACGGAAATCACCCAGAGCTGACGGGGAAGCCTTCTTTGGAATAGGCTTGAGGTAGGCAGATTTCTGCACGGACGGAAAAACGCCAACCTCAAATGAGTAGTTGATGATGTTGGTCAAGGGCGCAGCGCAGAATGAGCTGGAAAGCTGTAACATCATTGCTGAGATTCCATCAACACCACACCACGCTGATCTGGCCTTTGATATTAAATTCTCGACACTGGAGACTTCCACAGGTTGATAGGTAAAATCCCCACCGCTTGTATGCCGCGATAGTTTCAAACGCGCCAATATATCCCCGATCAAGATGCACTCTCGGAACACTGTTTATAAAGTGAGCACTAAAATCGTCCGCGTTGCGCAATTCCGTCGGGAAGGCACATGCATCACCCTTCAGCACCACATCCCAACTTCTTAGGTGCCGCCAAAGATGACGCTGGGCCCTTGTGTCGCGAACTCGAGAAGTATATATCGTTGTTGTATAGATTCCGTAGGTCACCAAAATATCTTCTATGAGCCGGTGACCTGCTGCGCTTGTATTTACGCCATGCGTCATTCTTGAGGTTGTCCATTTGCCGCAGTGTATCAGTAAACCAAGGCTCGCTTGGCTTAGGATATGGTCAGACCATTCTGAGAGGAGCATGAACATCAAAGAGTTCAGATAAAACCGTATTAAAAAAGTCCAACTTATCGTTTATGTCCGTCAAAGCGTACATGCTGCACCAAGTAATTGCTGCAGCATCCCGCAGTAACACGCGTAGGATCAGTAACCAATTGTGAGTAATCATTCATTATTGTAGACAGTGCATTCTTTATACCAGAGGGAGACAGCATATTAATTTTAAAATCACCTAGGATGACAATGTTTTGCACTTCCATGTGGATCAAATTTAGTGCGTCACCAAACGGGTGACGCAGGGTGACGTGACGCCACCCGAAGGCGGTCGGTAATCAACACCTACAACCATACATGTTTTCTTGGTATAAATTTTTACCCATAATTGTTCTATCTGAGAATCAGGCTCCTCCGGAATCTCAATCACCGAATATTATTGGACATCTGATGTATAATTGAAAAGTAGTACACTTTGACACAGAAAAAATCTTGGCTTTGTAAATTTTCCCTTGATATTGACAATCACTGTCATTTTCTAAATGTCACAACAAATAATTGAATCAGTGGCTTAGACAAAACACAAATTTTATTGAACTTTAAAAAAGCTATAACAAAAAAAGCTAAGAACAAAATGTAAAAATCAAGTTAATATTTCATTGCAGCACCATCACAATCTATTACTTTTTGGAGTCTTCTAGGCATTGACAAAACTGTGCGCTGAACTTATTCTAAAGGTATTTGATCCCATACTTCAGCTATACTATTAATACATTCTTGTCAATTTTGTGATAATATCTGTCATTATGTCATTAATTCTACGAGCCATCATACCCCAAATGTTCTCTATTGGATTGAGGTCGCTGCTCCTAGCCGGCCAAGCTAAAGTCTGTACCCCGTTTTCTCTCAGAAATTCATGAATAATATTCGCAGTATGTATAGGGCAATTGTCTTGTTGAAACACAAAATTATCACCAAAAACTTGCTTCACCGACGGCAACATGCATCGTTGTAAGATATCTCTATAAACGAGAGCAGTTAGCCTTTCTTCAATAATCACACAGATGCCTAGCCCTGGGGCACTCATCCAGCCCCAAACGTTAACGGAGAATCCTCGCTGAAGTCTGTATAGGTCTGTATACGAGTACCCGACCGTTCCTACATAATTTTTCGTTTCGTCGGAAAAGACTCCAGTTTCTTTTTATCATTTAAAAAAGGTTTATTAGCTGCCAACCTGTTGCGGAGTTCTGTCTCGCGTATTCTTCTTCTCGCAGTTCTGGTAGATCCTGGGAAATTAATTATTATTCTAGCCGCAATCGCTGTTCGAAAAGGATTGGCCCGAAAAAAGTCGGCTAATGGCACGTCCTGTTCACCATTTGAAATTTATCGTCTTCCAGTGCCTATTTTTCTTTCACTCGTCTCAGTTTCTTCAAATTTCCTTTTGGCTCTAAGCACAGTGGTTTTATCCACATTTATTTCTTGTGCGATAAGTCGTATAGGAACATTGTCCCTTAACCTAGTAATTATAATAGATTTTTATAAATTCGACAGCTGCGGCATTTTTAAAATCTAGTATCAGTATCCGCCACTGTTTTCAATGACACTAACAATAACGACCGTGATAAAATAGAATATTACATCATGCAATTTTTTCAATTTTGCGAGTATGTGTCAAAACCCCGTGTACTAAATTTCAATGGCCGCAACTGTACATTGCAACGCTTCCACCCCTGGCTTCTCTATCCATCCGTAGAATATTAAAGCCGGGAATAGCTATCATCTCATTTGTAATAGTGTCCCTCAGGCAAGTTTCGCTAATTGCAAATATGTCACAATTAGTATTACAAATTCTTTGACCTCATTAAATTTGTAGACGAGCGATCTAACGTTCAGGTGTACAAACAAAACATTTGAAATAGTACGCCGTGCAGTATCAGCAGATTCCCCTTGCGACTGCCCGGTTATTGAGCAGTCTTGCTTACTTGTAATAAATGGTTTCCGTAGTCAATTTTTTGCCGTTCCACTTTTGCCTTCTTCGTGTAAATTGGGAAATCGGACGACCAAGCCGCATGGCAACTATCGGAAATCTCCTGGCCCAACGCATCTTTGGCATATTTACAATTTCCACAGCTTCTTGACTTAGCCTTGCACATCGTAGCCTTATGTTTCTCAGCACACAAATCACAGACATCTCTTTTGCAGTCAGCAGTTGTAGCATCTCAACAAATCGATAGCCTCGGACACCCAACACGTATCCCACTAGATAGTAACTCGACCTTCTATCATTATTTCACAGAAAGTCTTGCTGTCAACCTCTGTAATAATGGTATTTTTCGCCTTCTTACCAACACGCAGCATCTTAATTGTAGCTTCTTTCCCTATGAAATTGTTTTGAGATTTTAGGTACTGAACTATCTTTTCGTTGCTTAAGTTCTCGGTAAGGCCAACCAGTTTCACCTTAGGCAGCTTCATACTCGAGATTTTCACATCAAAGTCTCTCTTTCTTCTTAGCATCTTTCGGCTTAATTATCACCACCGGTCCATTAGTTGCATTATTATTCAGGGGGTCTTCAGCTTTGTTGGTTTTAAAAAATCAATTTTTCTTTTTTTGCTTAATTCTAATCTAAAAGGTCGCAGAATTGTTCAGAGGGTTTTGCAAAATTCGCACTAGTTCTGAAGTTGTAGCTGGTGATTTGTGTGTGTCTCGATGAAATCCCTCCGACCGTGCAAAATGCGTACTTATATACGTATTGCATATGACCCGACCAAGTCATAGATCTCCCACCACTGGTATCTATACCTTTTGTCGTCCATTCGTTCAGTTTTAAACCGATCATCACGTGACCATCTCGGCCGTTGCGGTATTGACCACAGTTCTTGTAATTTCGGTCGCGATTTCCTAAAAGCCGTGTTTTTCTAACTGGTAGCCACGATTTTGGAAAATGTATTTCATATATCGAGATGAATCTTTGTTTTTTTATGTTCAGCACACATTGGTTTTCGTTCGATCGTTCATTTTTTACAATTTTTGTTTGATTGCATTTTTACAGCACGAAAAGAGCTGCGAAAACGGATTTTTTTTTGGGCACACGACAGCCATTTTGTTCAAAATCAAAATATTAAGAAACTGAACGATCGAACGATAGCCAACGAAATTACAATTAAGAAAAGGTTTCACTTTTTGTATCAGACGACCTGCACACGTGTAATCGTGGTTACCGTTACACATTAATGTTTGCACAAAAGCGCGCACACAGTAGTTTGCAAGGTCACCGAGATAATCACAATAATTTTGAAATTATTAATTTTCTACATCGATATTAACACAAAACCATAAAAAATCTGTCTATAAATCTTGTATGGTTCTTGCATTATCAATTCGTTAAAATAGGCTCGAAAAGCGGCCAACAAAGCGGAAGATCACCTTAAGTACTCCCTTCAGCTTACCAGTGTAAGAATCGTCGTGTCGTTGAGTCACCTTCTCTACTTCTTTCCCCTATTCCCAATCTTTACTGTAGACTCAATCTCCAGAATTGTTGATCGAAGACTATCCAGAGAATGCTCATCTTTTTCAACCATCTCACTGTGGCTTTGAAGCGAACGCTTCAACGCATGTACGAAATCAAAAACCTCCAGCAAAACAACTTTAGAGCTGGCCTTTTTTGTTGTTCGCGCACAAGTCACAGAACCAACAGAATTTTTTATGGTCACAAAGTCACACAATTTTTCATCAACTGATACGCATTTTAATGCGTGAAACGTTGCGTCACACAAGGCTCACTATACAGGGTCCTGCAACTAAGCTCCCGTCTTCTGTAGCTCACGTACTCATTAAGCTAAGAGTGTGACATTTTGCAAGCTTACCCTGTACTTCAAGGTACAATTCAAGAAATTATTTTTTATTGTACAGGATGTTCCAAAAATGTGCAACGCCATGGTAATATATTTTTTTAAATTGCATGCTATACATTTTTCGACACATTTGGAAGCCTTTTATGGTTACCTACATATCACCAAAATTTTATTGAAATCGGTTGAGTGACCGCAGCGGAAAAAAATAAAAACCAAAAACAATTGATTTTGCATCGTAGGCTTTAAAAATCAATAAAAACCGCAAAATGCACCTCGTTAATAAAATTTTGCGGCGTGCTTATTAAGTTAGATGTAATAGTCTCGTTAACCAAGTGACATTGATCCAAATTATACACGCTGACCAAAATCGAGTGTCAAACTTGTCAAACTTCAAAGCGTGTTATTGTTCTTATTTTAAATTGGAACCCATAATTTTTTTTATGTGAAATGATGCAGAATTAAAAAATAAACATTGTTTCTAAATACAACCCCATAAGAATTCCCAATATTTTAAAACTTATTCGCAAAAAACTCATTTTTCAACGTTTCCAACGGCAATTTTAGGTAATAAATATCGTACGAGGCTTTGAAAAACAATTTATTTCATAAAAAATAATAGATGTATTTTAGATTTGAGTGTACTTAATTAAGTAATTATTCAAATGCAAAATTTACTGCATAATTTACCTATAGCGGTAAGGACGGAAATGTGGCTATAGGTAAATTGTGCAGTAAACTTAGCAATTGAATAACTACTTAATTAAGTACAGTAAAATCTAAAATACCTCTCTGCGTTATATTTTATGTAATAAATTGTTTTTCAACGCCACGTACGATATTTATTACCTAAAATTGCCGTTGGAAACGTTGAAAAACAAGTTTTTGGCGAATAACTTTTAAAATATTAGGAATTGTGATGGGGTTGTATTCAGAAACAATATTTATTCTTTAATTCCGCATCGTTTCACCTAAAAAAAATTATGGGTTCCAATTTAAAATAAGAACAATAGCGCGCTTTAAAGTTTGACAAGTTTGACACTCGATTTTGGTCACCCTGTATAATTTGGATCAATGTCAGTTGGTTAACGAGACTATTACATCTAACTTAATAAGCACGTCGTAAAATTTTATTAACGAGTTGCATTTTGTGGTTTTTATTGATTTTTAAAGCCTACGATGCAAAATCAATTTTTTTTGGCTTTTATTTTTTTCCGCTGCGGTCACTCAACCGATTTCAATAAAATTTTGGTGATATGTAGGCAACCATAAAAGGCTTCCAAATGTGTAGAAAAATGTATAGCATGCAATTTAAAAAAATATATTACCATGGCGTTGCACATTTTTGGAACAGCCTGTATAATAAAAAATTATTTCTTGAATTGTACCTTGAAGTACAGGGTAAGCCTGCAAAATGTCAAACTCTTAGCTTAATGAGTAAGTGAGCAACAGAAGACGGGAGCTTAGTTGCAGGACCCTGTATACCTTCCTGCCTTTTCACTGTTTTTTGCAGACACCATAAAAGTTGAAGTCGGTCACGGTCTAATACACGACCGCCTAGAGCAGCCGTTCGATCACGAATAATCAATCAACTGAGTAAATGCCGTGAGTTGGTCACAGTGGACTTTCCACTGGTATATCCATAGTAATAATCCGTAAGATAAGCAAAAATTGTGATATAGAGAGCTTGCTCTTACTTAGCAAAGTTCGAAGTTATAACGAAGGGCAGATAGTTGGAAATCACGGTTCTAACATCCTTCTTATGTATCGGACATACTCTTGCTACTTTTCAGATATCCGGAAAGACCCCGGAGGATATACCTATATTAATTAGTTTTAATGGGTAGATAAGGACGTGATTGCAATCTCGCAGAACAAAGTTTGGAATGAGGTCATTTCCACAACACATAAATTGCAACCGTATCGTATTGTTGTTGTCGAAATTTTTTGAAGGTCGATAGATGTAATATATAAGAGTGTTTCTAAATTCCTGGCACAAATTCCTTAATTGATTTGAGGAAAGACATTCACTATTTGATTTTTTTAAATTTCTTACCCTTGGTGAGTTATATAGGTGTTCCGGTAATTTTGGCTAGCCCTGTATATACAAAAAGAATTCTCCGGTTCACATATGTCTTTAAAACAACGGTGTTTCTTTAAATGGGACGGACTTGAACCTTTACTGTATTTAAAAATATGACATATGTTTTAAAAGCGGTTTTTGGAGAGAGTTTTTTTAAACCTGAGACTATACATGCAATACTATTTTCACTTTTCGCAATGAGAATGAGCAGAATGAGCTTTAGACTTAAATAATTACATTATCTTATTTATTGTTTGTGTTATAGTCGAGTCCTGTGTAAAATCGGATTTTTGAATTTCGGCGAGCAGCAAAACTCAGTAAAAAAGACAGCTAGCAACATACTACGCGCGTTAGAAGAGACATTGGCAACCTTGTAGTTAGGAGACACTATACTTAAAAATCTAATGTGGCCAGGCGCATGACTTTATCATACAATATATAAAATTAATAGTTTAGCTGCATGAGAATCTATTTTATTGAGATAAATCGTAGGTATTGTCAAAGCATCAGCACTTGACACTACCTACACTACGTCATTAGAATAATAGTTATTTATGTCACAAGTGCCGAAAGTACGTAATAGCGCGGCGACCGGTGATGCGGCGCGTCACCGAAGGCGAAGCGTCGCCGTCGCATGTGAGCGAGTCGCGCTATGTAGTTTTCGGCAGGAGTGACATCAACGTTTTTTGTGTTGCTTTTTGAGAAATACGAAACGTCAAGTTTAAAAAGCTAAATCAAATTCTGACAGATTTCTATTCGTTCATGACACTGTAGATGTCACATCCGTACCAACATACTAAAACGTAACTATACTCATCGCTATACTTTATTTACAATTTTCTAAATTATCGTTTTTACAATTAGATAACAACGGGTTGATATTTCTTATCAACAAACAATCAAATTGGCGATCTTATTTTATTTGAATTTTGTATTTTCTACTTTGCCGCAGTAGAGCGGCAACGTTCCATAGCGGTTCTCCAACGTCTGATGAGAAATGCCATAGACATTTCTGTGGTGACAGCACAAAAAATATTTGTCAAATCCAGGCTACTTTGAAGTTTCATATCAATGCAGATGCGACCGATCTCGATCAAATAGAATTTGCTCTTAAAGCTAAACTATTAATTTTACCAAAAAATATCATAGGCATAAATTATTCAAAATTTCCTCTACTTTAATTTATTATTTAACTATTTTGTCGAAATTACAGAAATGGCGGCTCATTTGCAAAATCTTTCAAAAAGGCTTAGAATAAACTACCAGTTCCTTTGGACCCCTTTCAACCAAAAGCTTTTCAGCTCTAAGTTTGGTAACAAAACTTCTAAATATGAACTTTCGTTCCGATACCTTTAGTAGTTTCTCCGGAATCGTCGCCACAAAAATCGTTTACACACAGACATACGCACAGACACACACACACACACACACACACACACACACACACTCAGACATTTTTTTGTACCTTGGTCAAAAATGTTCAGGGGACCCAAAAAGACCTATTTCCGCTAAAACCTCATTTTTTACTTTATCATACGCAGTATGTAAAGTATTGTAATCGTGCCGAAAAAAAAAATTGGGATTTTAGCGGAAATAGGTCTTTTTGGGTCCCCTGAACATTTTTGACCAAGGTACAAAAAAATGTCTGTGTGTGTGTGTGTGTGTGTGTGTGTGTGTGTGTATGTGTGTAAATGATTTTTGTGGCGACGATTCCGGAGAAACTACTGAAGGTATCGGGACGAAACTTCATATTTAGAAGTTTCATGACCTAACTTAGAGCTGAAAAGCTTTTGGTTCACAAGGGTCCAAAGGAACTGGTAGTTTATTCTAAGCCTTTTTCAAGGATTTTGCAAATGAGCCGCCATTTCTGTAATTTCGTCAAAATAGTTAAATAATAAATTAAAGTAGCGGAAATTCTGAATAATTTATGCCAATGACATTTTTGGGTAAAATTAATAGTTTAGCTTCAAGAGCAAATTCTATTTGATCGAGATCGGTCGCATCTGCATTGATATGAAATTACATAGTAGCCAGGATTTTGACAAATATTTTTTTGTGTTGTCACATTCAAAAACAGGATTTTGACAAATATTTTTTGTGCTGTCACACTCGAAAACAGCTGATTTCATCAGAGGTTGGAGAACCGCTATGGAACGTTGCCGCTCTAGTGCGGCAAATTACAAAATGCAAATTTCAAATAAAATAAGATCACCAATTTGATTGTTTGTTGATAAGTAATATCAACCCGTTGTTATATCTAATTGTAAAAACAATAAATTGAGAAAATTGTAAATAAGGTATAGCGATGAGTGTAGTTATATTTTAGTATATTGGTACGGATGTAACATCTACAGTGTCATGAACGAATATAAATCTGTCAGAATTTGAATTAGCTTTTCAAACTTGACGTTTCGTAGAAGTGGTATCAACCTAACATTTCCTATAGAGAAATATAACCATTTTTGATTTTTTTTAATATCTACGTATTTCTCTAAAAGCAATACAAAAGCACGATTTATCTCAATCAAACAGATTCTCATGCAGCTAAAATATTAATTTTATAACTTGTATGATAAAGTCATGTGCCTGGCCACATCAGATTTTTTTTTTCGGCATGATTACAATACTTTAGCATACTGCGTATGATAAAGTAAAAATAATATCTAAAAAATGGTTATATTTCTGTATAGGAAATGCTAGGTTGGTACCACTTTGACGAAACGTCAAGATTAAAACGCCATTCAGATTTATATTTGTTCATGACACTCAGTGAACTGTACATACTACGTATAACTGGAACGGACCCGCGCTTTATATTGGCTGGCGAGAAGTGTTGCAGGCGCAAGCAAAAGAGGCAGAGCGATAGCCTGGGAAATTTGTCACCGTCTGACAACCGTAGGTAGATAGCGGAAGGCCGTAGTGTTTCGCTTTTTACTTTATCATATGCAGTATGTAAAGTATTGTAATCGTGCTGAAATTTTTTTTTTGAGATTTTAGCGGAAATAGGTCTTTATGGGTCCCCTGAACATTTTTGACCAAGGTACAAAAAAATTTCTGTGTGTGTGTGTGTGTGTATGTGTGTGTGTGTGTGTGTGTGTGTGTGTGTGTGTGTATGTGTGTGTGTGTGTGTGTGTGTGTGTGTGTGTGTGTGTGTGTGTGTGTGTGTGTGTGTGTGTGTGTGTGTGTGTGTGTGTGTGTGTGTGTGTGTGTGTGTGTGTGTACCCAATTTTTGTTAATTCATTTCCGGAGAAACTACTAAATGTATCGGCACGGAACTTCATATTTAGAAGTTTCATGACCAAACTTAGAGTTGAAAAGCTTTTGGTTCAAAAGGGTCCAAAGGAACTGGGTGTTTACTCCGAGCTTTTTTCAAGGATTTTAGAAATCAGCCGCCATTTCTGTAATTTCGTCAAAATAGTTAAATAATAAATTAAAGCAGAGGAAATTTTGAATAATTTATGCCTATGACATTTTTTGGTAAAATTAATAGTTTAGCTTTTTAGTTTATTCTAAGCCTTTTTCAAGGATTTTGGAAATGAGCCGCCATTTCTGTAATTTCGACAAAATAGTTAATTAATAAATTAAAGTAGAGGAAATTTTGAATGATTTATGCCTATAACATTTTTTGGTAAAATTAATAGTTTACCTTCAAGAGCGAATTCTATTTGATCGAGATCGGTCGCATCTGCATTGATATGAAATTACATAGTAGCCAGGATTTTGACAAATATTTTTTTGTGTTGTCACATTCGAAAACAGCTGATCTCATCAGAGGTTGGAGAACCACTATGGTACGTGCCGCTGTAGTGCCCAAAATTATAAAATACAAATTTCAAATAAAATAAGATCACCAATTTGATTGTTTGTTGATAAGAAATATCAACCCGTCTTTATATCTAATTCTAAAAATGATACATTGAGAAAATTATAAATAAAGTATAGCGATGAGTGTAGTTTTATTTTAGTATGTTGGTAGGGATGTGTCATGAACAAATATAAATCTGTCAGAATTTGAATTACCTTTTTAAGGTGCGTTTTCATTAGTGATAATGGCAGTGGTAGCAGACGCCGTTATAGTATTTCCAATAGATAATTGCTAGTGACTCATGTTTATGTACATGCAAACTAATATGTGTCATTATCACGATATGTAAGAAATACTATAATTTCGTATTCTACCACCGCCATTAGCTACCATTACCTACCAACCGGAACGCACCTTTCGTCAAAGTGGTACCAACCTAGCATTTACTATACAGAAATCATTTATTTTTTTTAAATACGTATTTCTTAAAAAGCAACACAATAAACGTTGATGGATGTCGCTCCTGCCAAAAACTAGATAGCGCGAGTCGCTCATATGCGACGGCGACACTCCGCCTTCGGTGACGCGCCGTATCACCGCTCATCGCGCTATTCCGTACTTTCGGCATTTGTGACATAAATAACTATTATTCTAATGACGTAGTGTAGGTAGTGTCAAATGCTGATGCTTTGACAATACCTACGATTTATCTCTATAGAATAGATTCTCATGCAGCTAAACTATTAATTTTATATATTGTATGATAAAGTCATGTGCCTGGCCACATCAGATTTTTTATTTTATTCCAGCTGAACCCATTGTCCTAGAAACCTCAAAATAGTCTCATAGTAAACCTAAAATCTCTGCATTGTTACGTGAAATTGTATTTTACGCATTTACAGCGATTCTTTAAGTGGGGTGCGGACGGCTTGATGTAAATATGTATATTTTGATAATAAAAATCGACGAAATTTTTCAAATAACAAACCATTTCAGACATTGTGTCATGTTTCCTTACTTTAGGCGCGCAATGTATATATATTTCGAATTTTTACTTTATCATACGCAGTAAGATAAAGTATTGTAATCATGCCGAAAAAAAAAATTGAGATTTTAGCGGAAATAGGTCTTTTTGGGTCCCCTGAACATTTTTGACCAAGGTACAAAAAAATGTCTGTATGTGTGTGTGTGTGTGTGTGTGTGTGTGTGTGTGTGTGTGTGTGTGTGTGTGTGTGTGTGCGTGTGTAAACGATTTTTGTGACGACGATTCCGGAGAAACTACTAAAGGTATCGGGACGAAAGTTCATATTTAGAAGTTTCATGACCTAACTTAGAGCTGAAAAGCCTTTGGTTGAAAAGGGTCCAAAGGAACTGGTAGTTTATTCTAAGCCTTTTTGAAGGATTTTGCAAATGAGCCGCCATTTCTGTAATTTCGACAAAATAGTTAATAAATAAATTAAAGTAGAGTAATTTTTGAATAATTTATGCCTATCACATTTTTTGGTAAAATTAATAGTTTAGCCTTTCAGTTTATTCTAAGCCTATTTGAAGGATTTTGGAAAAGAGCCGCCATTTCTGTAATTTCGACAAATTAGTTAATTAATAAATTAAAGCACAGGAAATTTTGAATAATTTATGCCTATGAAATTTTTTGGTAAAATTAATAGTTTAGCTTCAAGAGCAAATTCTATTTGATCGAGATCGGTCGCATCTGCATTGATATGAAATTATATAGTAGCCAGGATTTTGACAAATATTTTTTTGTGTTGTCACATTCGAAAACAGCTGATCTCATCAGAGGTTGGAAAACCACTATGGAACGTTGCCGCTGTAGTACGGAAAATTATAAAATACAAATTTCAAATAAAGTAAGATCACCAATTTGACTGTTTGTTGATAAGAAATATCAACCCGTCTTTATATCTAATTCTAAAAACGATACATTGAGAAAATTATAAATAAAGTATAGCGATGAGTGTAGTTTTATTTTAGTATGTTGGTAGGGATGTGTCATGAACAAATATAAATCTGTCACAATTTGAATTACCTTTTTAAGGTGCGTTTTCATTAGTGACGATGGCAGTGGTAGCCGACGCCGTTATAGTATTTCCAATAGAAAATTGATAGTGACTCATGTTTATGTACATGCAAACTAATATGTGTCATTATCACGATATGTAAGAAATACTATAATTTCGTATTCTACCACCGCCATTAGCTACCATTACCTACCAATCGGAACGCACCTTTAAACTTGACGTTTCGTCTAAGTGGTACCAACCTAGCATTTACTATACAGACATCATTTATTTTTTTTAAATACGTATTTCTTAAAAAGCAACACTATAGACGTTGATGTCGCTCCTGCCAAAAACTAGATAGCCGACTCGCTCATATGCGACGGCGACACTCCGCCTTCGGTGACGCGCCGCATCACCGCTCGTCGCGCTATTCCGTACTTTCGGCATTTGTGACATAAATAACTATTATTCTGATGACGTAGTGTAGGTAGTGTCAAATGCTGATGCTTTGACAATACCTACGATTTATCTCAATAGAATAGATTCTCATGCAGCTAAACTATTAATTTTATATATTGTATGATAAAGTCATGTGCCTGGCCACATCAGATTTTTTGTGTATTTTGTGTAAACGATTTTTGTGGCCACGATTCCGGAGAAACTACTAAAGGTATCGGAACGAAAGTTCATATTTAAAAGTTTTGTTACCAAACTTAAAGCTGAAAAGCTTTTGGTTGAAAGGGGTCCAAAGGAACTGGTAGTTTATTCTAAGCCTTTTTGAAAGATTTTGCAAATGAGCCGCCATTTCTGTAATTTCGACAAAATAGTTAAATAATAAATTAAAGTAGAGGAAATTTTGAATAATTTATGCCTATGATATTTTTTGGTAAAATTAATAGTTTAGCTTTAAGAGCAAATTCTATTTGATCGAGATCGGTCGCATCTGCATTGATATGAAACTTCAAAGTAGCCTGGATTTGACAAATATTTTTTTGTGCTGTCACCACAGAAATGTCTATGGCTGTCACACTCGAAAACAGCTGATTTCATCAGAGGTTGGAGAACCGCTATGGAACGTTTCCGCTCTACTGCGGCAAAGTAGAAAATACAAAATTCAAATAAAATAAGATCGCCAATTTGATTGTTTGTTGATAAGAAATAACAACCCGTTGTTATCTAATTGTAAAAACGATAATTGAGAAAATTGTAAATAAAGTATAGCGATGAGTATAGTTACGTTTTAGTATGTTGGTACGGATGTGACATCTAAAGTGTTATGAACGAATATAAATCTGTCAGAATTTGATTTAGCTTTTTAAACTTGACGTTTCGTAGAAGTGGTATCAACCTAACATTTCCTATCCAGAAATATAACCATTTTAAATTTTTTGTAAGTACGTATTTCTCAAAAAGCAACACAAAAAACGTTGATGTCACTCCTGCCGAAAACTACATAGCGCGACTCGCTCACATGCGACGGCGACGCTCCGCCATCGGCGACACACCGCATCACCGCTCGTCGCGCTATTCCGTACTTTCGGCACTTGTGACATAAATAACTATTATTCTAATGACGTAGTGTAGGTAGTGTCAAGTGCTGAGGCTTTGACAATACCTACGATTTATCTCAATAAAATAGAATCTCATGCAGCTAAACTATTAATATTATATATTGTATGATAAAGTCATGTGCCTGGCCACATCAGATTTTTTATGCTTGCGATAGTACCTAGTCTATAAATTTTAATTAGGCGGAATATATGAATAAAATATAACTTTTATTAAATCTGCGATTATTATCTCATGTATTTAAGTCTCTTCAAGAGTTAAGGGTCGATTAATTTGTTCCAAATAAATTGAAAAAGATATTACAAATAAAAAATCTGATGTGGCCAGTGGCCAGGCGCATGACTTTATCATACAATATATAAAATTAATAGTTTAGCTGCATGAGAATCTATCTGACTGAGATAAATCGTTTCTGCATTAAAATTAAACTACTTAGCCAGGATTTGACAGATATTTTGAATGTTAGGTTGATACCACTTCTACGAAATGTCAAGTTTAAAAATCTAATCCAAATTCTGACAGATTATTATTTATTGAAAATCTCTGATACATCTCATTAAATATTTGAAACCTAGATAATATAATTTAGATATAACATATAAATACTAAACTTACACTAATAATTTTGAAAAGTAATAAAGAGGATCAGGGCAAATTGGTAGTACCGAGCTTCGCTGAAGCCTAGGGTACTCCCTTTGCGGGTATCACTGCAGCTCTACCCAATTTTGAAAAACACAAGGCCATTTATGCTTTGCAAAGAAAAATTTCATTTTTCTTCGCAAAGCAAAGGAAAACTGCAGAAAACCCTTGCAGCCTTGTGCAAAGGTCATTAAAAACACACACACACACACTCACACACACACACACACAGACACACATTTATTAATAGACAATATACATTCAAAGAAGGTAAAGATGAAATATTAAGCAGAAAGTTTAGGGTTCTTTATGATAAAACTCTCCTCAAAATATTTGCGCTTCCCAAAACCGCAATTTCTTGAATTTCCCAGGGCGAAATTTTGCACGGCAACTCTTTAACATGTTTACTATAATTTAGACTAACTGCTCCCAATGCACCTACAATCACCGGAACAATGTTCACTTTCATTCCCCACATACGTCCAACTTCTATTGCGAGATCCTTATATTTAAGTTGTTTTTCAAGCTCCTTCCTTACAACATTCGCATCAGCAGGTACCGAGATTTCTATAAACGTGCACACCTTCCTCTGGAAATCCTTTACCACGATATCTGGCTTATTAGCATCAAGCATTCTATTATTATTATTTATTGAAAATCTCTGATACATCTCATTAAATATTTGAAACCTAGATAATATAATTTAGATATAACATATAAATACTAAACTTACACTAATAATTTTGAAAAGTAATAAAGAGGATCAGGGCAAATTGGTAGTACCGAGCTTCGCTGAAGCCTAGGGTACTCCCCTTTTATTATTATTATTATTATTATTATTATTATTATGATATTCGTTCATGACACTGTAGATGACGTTCCATAGCGGTTCTCCGAATGTGACAGCGTGGTGACAGCCATAGACATTTCTGTGGTGACAGCACAAAAAAAATATTTGTCAAAATCCTGGCTACTATGTAGTTTCATATCAATGCAGATGCGACCGATCTCGATCAAATAGAATTTGCTCTTGCAGCTAAACTATTAATTTTACCAAAATATGTCATAGGCATAAATTATTCAAAATTTCCTCTGCTTTAATTTATTATTTAACTATTTTGACGAAATTACAGAAATGGCGGCTCATCTGCAAAATCCTTGAAAAAGGCTTAGAATAAACTACCAGTTCCTTTGGACCCTTTTGAACCAAAAGCTTTTCAGCTCTAAGTTTGGTCAAAAAACTTCTATATATCAACTTTCGTTCCGATACCTTTAGTAGTTTCACCGGAACCGTCGCCACAAAAATCGAGTACACACATACGCACACACACACACAGAAATTTTTTTGTACCTTGGTCAAAAATGTTCAGGGGACCCAAAAAGACCTATTTCCGCTAAAATCTCAATTTTTTTTTCGGCGTGATTACAATACTTTAGCATACTGCGTATGATAATGTAAAAAGTTAAATTCAAACCGCATACGGTGATAGTACCGTATGAGATAGAAAGAGATAGCTGAGCCACTACACTGCATACCAAATGCATTTGCATTACGTATTGACCATTACGGGTCCGTTCCAGTTATACGTAGTATGTACTATCGTGGCCATATATTATGTTCCTTCTTTTGACGTCCATTTTCCCGAAACCTAGGGACGAAAAAATTTGAAAAAATTCTGGTGCTGACCTTGATTAATACGCTACAACTCATAAAAATTAGAAAGCTGTATGTGTTGGCGTTTTCCCAATTTTTCCAAATTAAGAAGAATTGGCGCTGTTTTTGCCACGAAAATTTTATTCGTTTAACTTTAGCAATTAATTACTGCGGAAATAGGACATAGATTTGAACGAATTGAAAAGTAGAATCACCTGCGGAATGCTAGCTTTCAATGTGCATTTTTGTAAAATCATTGGATTAGTGGTTGACCCACAAAAAGCTATATTATGCAATGCCAGCCATTCCGTTATTAGAAGCGCTAGAATAATGAAATATGGACTATAGGCTACCCAATAATTCATAGATTTAAAGTTTATTACATAATCATTGTTTATCTTGCATTTTGTATACAAAAGATCGTGCTGAAACTCCGCGTGAATTCCGACGCTCTACGGTCTTAGGGGTGCTGCGGGGAAGGCAGGCGTTAGCGGTGCAGTCATGTCGGAGAGAACCGACACAGCTGGGAGAACCGGGTCAGCTTATTATCACTACACAAAAAGAACCATAACTTGACAAGGTAGTAGTTTTAACTAACAATTAAATTCTCAATATTTGCATAATTTTGATTATAATATGTGACCCGGTACGAAAGAAATCTCTCCTATCGATTGGCGTTTATGTTTTCCTCAGTTTTTATACAATAAGGTTGTAAACAAGATTCTGATGGTAGCGGATAAATCTAATATGGTGTTAGCAGATTTTCCGATTAGTGGTGAATACTAAAATAAGCTTGCTTAATAAACCCAAAAAATATTTAAAAAGTATGTCCGATTTTGTTATATAAATATTCAAACTATTATAACAGTTTATTTATTAATAATATTTAAATACATGCGGAAACAATATAAAATAAATACAAATCTTGATATATTACATATATTACAAACGTCAGCTCTGTGCGTATAAAACTTAAAAATATCAAAAAACTTTTACAAATTTAGCATAGTAAATTTGTAGACACATAGAATATTTTGCAGATCACTCAGTAATTTTAAATGCTAAACCCGAAACCCGATTTAAATTGCCAAGAATTCCCATGGGACTTCCAAATGCCTGTTCGTGGTTCTGTTATCTTATTGACTTATTTTGCCATTATTTTTTAATTCGGTAATCTGTCGCCGGATATCCAAATTTCTTTGGCGAGGCATAATCGCCGTGTCGTTTTATGTATTGTGTCCGTAAACACTAGTAACTGTTGGGAGTGTGCATACCCCGTGGAGGAGACTTGGAAATCGACCCGTAGCGGTGAAATACCTAACTAAAATGCCTACATATGTGCAGTAGTTCACGGCGCATTATGTTGTGATCCAATCCGTCAGAACTAATAATATATAGTTGGTATAAATAATCATAATGGGACACAATAAGTGTTGCGTTATCAACTGTAATAATACAGGAAGAAATCTTAACAAATGCAATATTGTAATAAATAATATAAATTTGATCGGACCACTTATACAGTACAGATAACTGTAATATTTATTAGCAATCTGCACCATTTACGCCTCGTGGACCTACTACTGCCTACAGCTGTAGAGGCGTTAGCATCGCGCACCCTGCCAATAGTAATGCACGTGCGATCCGCCACTACTAGCAGCGTCGCTGTCGATCCCTTTCCCCGCTCGCCCCAAGGACCGCAGAGCGCCGCGTCAACTGCAGCAATCATGAGATGCTTCAACTCGATCTTTTGTAGGGAAAATGCAAGATAAACCATGATTATGTAATAAACTTTAAACC
>OZ030391.1:43760798-43765798 GCA_964023965.1 Melinopterus prodromus | reverse complement strand
ACAGAGACACAGAGACACAGACACACAGAGACACAGAGACACAGAGACACAGAGACACACAGAGACACACAGAGACACAGTGGGATGAACCAAACGCCGAGTTAAAGCGCCCAAATCGACGCTTATGCGCTGAAGCGTCGTGCTTATACTCGGCCGTCAGCGGCATGTGAGACGCGCGCACAGACGCGCGCGCAGACGCACGCACAGACGCGCGCACAGACACACGCACAGACACACGCAAAGTAAAAACTGACTTTTACTACTGATCAGGGCTCTAACATCAAAAAAGCGTTGGAAGAGTATTCGAGTATTACTTGTATTGCCCAAGTTCTGAACCTGATTTTAACTCATACTTTTAAGAAAATGGTACTAGAAGAAGTATCACCTCGTATTTTACAATTAATCACAAGTTGCAAGTCTTTAGTAGAATAACTTAAACGCAGTGGTAACTGTCAGAAGTTGAACACAACAGTGAGGCACTTCACGATGGAACACAAAACTTGATATGTTGCTTTCAATTCGGAAAAACTTTAATACCATTGCAGAAATACTAGAAGGTGCAAAAGAAGAATATCGTTTTCCTGGAATCGCAAAATATCTCTTAGATAGATTGATTATATTTGTACATCCCTTTAAGACGGCTACATACTGTTTGAGGCGGAGAAGAAGCCATTCATTTAGTGCAATTATACAAGCATATTTTGAAAGAAAAGCTGATACAACTACAGAATAAAGAAACAACTATCAATGTCCAAGAGGTTATTCGTCATTGTTTGGATAATGTTGCCGTGCCACTGACGGAAATATATTACGATGGTGGCGAAGTCATCAAAAGGATTTCCCGTTACTCCACGAGTTCAAAGACGAAAAATGTTATGTATTCCTGCTACCAGCGCATCAAGTGAACGAGCGTTCAGTTGCGCAAACAGAGTACTTGAAGATAGGAGAACTATGGGTCGATTATGTGCATATCTATAACGTCTATAAGGTCAAACCTATAAGTTCTTATAGATCTATAAGGAATAGTTCGATTCTGTCAGCCCTCATAGGCTATAGATACCCTTATACAAACTCTTAATGCTTATTGGGTATTCTGAGCAATTCTGAGCACTTCTATAACGCCACTATGGCAAAACTTGAAAACTGTGCGATTCCGTGAGCCCCAATAGACTATAGATCCCCTATAGATATTCCTAAATTTACGTGTGGTCCGACGGACGGTGGCTGTAACTTCCTATAGAAACCTTAAGCATTGGAGATGTGCTACCTCAGAAATATGTGAACAGTGAATGATTCTCAATCACAAAACGAACATCAATCGATTGATCATGATCGATCAGATCGAAGATATCGATCTTTTATTAATTGATCTCATCGATATAAATAAATAAATAAAAATAATAAATAATATAAATAAAAAAATATGACGATTTCTGTAAATATTTATTGACTTTCTTTTGTAATCAAGTAGATACGTATCCATGTGCAATGTCTGATAGTCACATGGCCAGTGTGGCTTATTGAAAAATACTATTGTGTAAATAAATAAAGCAGTAGCAATTTATTATTTTTAGGATGGGAATGTTTTGGTTCTTTTTCTATGAATTTTGGGTTGTTAGGTTTTGTGAATTTTGCAGTTGTTATAATTTATATATATAATATAATTAAAAATATTGGCATTTTTTATGTTCAGGTGATACAAAGAGATGACATAGATAACAAAAGGACCTGGGAGGCAAAGGTTCTGGTTCTTTTCTTTTGAAAAGGCATTTTTGGGTAAAGCTACTATTTAATAAAAACAGTTTTTAACAATTTTTACCTTATCATACGCAGTACGATGAAGTATTGTAACCGTACAGAAAAAAAATCTGATGTGGCCAGGCACATGACTTTATCATACAATATATAAAATTAATAGTTTAGCTGCATGAGAATCTATTCTATAGAGATAAATCGTAGGTATTGTCAAAGCATCAGCATTTGACACTACCTACACTACGTCATTAGAATAATAGTTATTTATGTCACAAATGCCGAAAGTACGGAATAGCGCGATGAGCGGTGATACGGCGCGTCACCGAAGGCGGAGTGTCGTCGTCGCATATGAGCGAGTCGCGCTATCTAGTTTTTGGCAGGAGCGACATCCATCAACGTTTATTGTGTTGCTTTTTAAGAAATACGTATTTAAAAAAATAAATGATTTCTGTATAGTAAATGCTAGGTTGGTACCACTTTGACGAAAGGTGCGTTCCGGTTGGTAGGTAATGGTAGCTAATGGCGGTGGTAGAATACGAAATTATAGTATTTCTTACATATCGTGATAATGACACATATTAGTTTGCATGTACATAAACATGAGTCACTAGCAATTATCTATTGGAAATACTATAACGGCGTCTGCTACCACTGCCATTATCACTAATGAAAACGCACCTTAAAAAGGTAATTCAAATTCTGACAGATTTATATTTGTTCATGACACATCCCTACCAACATACTAAAATAAAACTACACTCATCGCTATACTTTATTTATAATTTTCTCAATGTATCATTTTTAGAATTAGATATAAAGACGGGTTGATATTTCTTATCAACAAACAATCAAATTGGTGATCTTATTTTATTTGAAATTTGTATTTTATAATTTTGCGCACTACAGCGGCACGTACCACAGTGGTTCTCCAACCTCTGATGAGATCAGCTGTTTTCGAATGTGACAACACAAAAAAATATTTGTCAAAATCCTGGCTACTATGTAATTTCATATCAATGCAGATGCGACCGATCTCGATCAAATAGAATTCGCTCTTGAAGGTAAACTATTAATTTTACCAAAAAATGTTATAGGCATAAATCATTCAAAATTTCCTCTACTTTAATTTATTAATTAACTATTTTGTCGAAATTACAGAAATGGCGGCTCATTTCCAAAATCCTTGAAAAAGGCTTAGAATAAACTAAAAAGCTAAACTATTAATTTTACCAAAAAATGTCATAGGCATAAATTATTCAAAATTTCCTCTGCTTTAATTTATTATTTAACTATTTTGACG
The DNA here is from genome assembly GCA_964023965.1 of Melinopterus prodromus. Lineage (NCBI taxonomy): Eukaryota > Metazoa > Arthropoda > Insecta > Coleoptera > Scarabaeidae > Melinopterus > Melinopterus prodromus. Next base: position 43,762,743 of record OZ030391.1, on the reverse strand, counting down.
AAATTACAGAAATGGCGGCTGATTTCTAAAATCCTTGAAAAAAGCTCGGAGTAAACACCCAGTTCCTTTGGACCCTTTTGAACCAAAAGCTTTTCAACTCTAAGTTTGGTCATGAAACTTCTAAATATGAAGTTCCGTGCCGATACATTTAGTAGTTTCTCCGGAAATGAATTAACAAAAATTGGGTACACACACACACACACACACACACACACACACACACACACACACACACACACACACACACACACACACACACACACACACACACACACACATACACACACACACACACACACACACACAGACATTTTTTTGTACCTTGGTCAAAAATGTTCAGGGGACCCATAAAGACCTATTTCCGCTAAAATCTCAAAAAAAATTTTCAGCACGATTACAATACTTTACATACTGCGTATGATAAAGTAAAAATGAGATTTTAGCGGAAATAGGTCTTTATGGGTCCCCTGAACATTTTTGACCAAGGTACAAAAAAATGTCTGTATGTGTGTGTGTATGTCTGTGTGTGTAAACGATTTTTGTGGCGACGATTCCGGAGAAACTACTAAAGGTATCGGGACGAAAGTTCATATTTAGAAGTTTTATGACCAAACTTAGCGCTGAAAAGATTTTGGTTCAAAATGGTCCAAAGGAACTGGACGTTTCCTCTAAGCATTTTTCAAGGATTTTGCAAATGAGCTGCCATTTCTGTAATTTCGTCAAAATAGTTAAATAATGAATTAAAGTAAAGGAAATTCTGAATAATTTATGTCTACGATACTTTTTGGTAAAATTAATAGTTTAGCCGCTGCATGAGCAAATTCTATTTGCGTGATATAGATTAGTGTATAGATTAGTGTCTGCATTAATATGAAACTAATAAGCGAGGATTTGACAAATGTTATGACAGATATGACGGATGTATTCTAATGACAGTAGGTAGTTTCAAAGGGTGATGTTTTGACAATGCCTACTGTCAAAAATTATCAGCCTGGGGACGAGCACGAAGACAATGCGGATGCAGGACCTCTGCAACTAGATGCTGAGCGGGCCGTCAGCGATGAAGATGACGTTGATCCTGACAAACGAAGGAGACGGCGAATGCGGTGGCGGTAGCTGCGTATGCGTGCTGTGTTTTATTCAATAATTTATAGATCAAAACGTTTTACGTTCCTTTAAATATTTTTGTAAAACATTTTTTATCATTTTATCGTCGTTTGGTTTTAAAAAGTTTACCCGCCAAGCTGTTCACTCACTGGCGGGTAAATCTTAAAGATTTCAAATTTGTAAATACAATTTTGGATAAGCGCCCATTTTTATAGCATTTGAAATTATGTTAATTCATAACGTGTATTTTCTTTAATTAATATATTTATGTTAATGGTTAATAGAATCTAATGCAGCTAAACTATTAATTTTGTACATAGTATGATAAAGTCATGTGCCTGGCCACATTAGATTTTTTATTACTTTTTGACTTACGATTATAAATAAATATTATGATTTTATTATATTAAAATAATTGACGTGATATTTGTTAACAAATAAACAAAAAATACATAATGCACTAAAACAACACTATAAAAAATAAATAAGCAACAAATATGTACTAAATAGTTCTGGTTATGATAGAAATAAATACATTTTATCACATTGGTTTTTCTTGAATCTGTCTTTACATTATTTGATAGATTCAAAGTCTATGAAAAAATGGTACAGGACAAATTAAAAAATAGGCAGCTAACAAGAAAAAAATTTAGCGTTAAATTGTTTTAAAATTGTTGGATTTGCCATTTGCAAAATTGTTTTAAAATTAACAATAATAATTTAATTAATAAAATTAACTAATAATAATAATGAATAAATGATAATAATGTCAATAAGTAATACAAATTAAATAACTGACAAACTAGACATATAGAAAAATAAATAAAATATAATAAAA
>OZ030391.1:43745798-43755798 GCA_964023965.1 Melinopterus prodromus | reverse complement strand
ACACGATGCTGTACGTACTCGTGCAGTGCTCTAGTTCCTACAACGCAAATTTCGACAACGCGCTAAAGATTTTTCGGCAACTTTATCATATAACGCGGTTTTCGTACAACGCGCGATGTGCGCGATACAATGCCGTTGGCGCTGATACAATGCTAACTGCGCATGCGACATTACAATGGCGCTGCTATTTCGAACTGTCACCGCGGTTAGAAAATACTTAACTAAAATGTATTGCAAGGTGATGTATGATGGACATAAATAACATTTTAAATAAAATGTATTTCTATCAGAGATAAAATTACGATATTAGATCGACTGAGCACTAGTGAGAAATTGGATAAATTGTGAAGCAACTTAAGTTAATTGAGTCCACCATCCGAACGATAGGGAAGAATGAAAATAATATAAGGTATTTGTTTACATTTTTGCGCGATTTCGCGCTAATTATGAAATAGCATTTCCTGGTTTGATTTAATACAGGTATACATTTATTCAGGTGTATTAACTAATTCGCACAAAGTCGCTACCATTGTTATAATATTGTGATGTGTCTATTCTACATTATTTTTCCTTCGACAACGCAGGTAGATCTCGTAAGTCAATATTGCGCTCATTAAAAATTAATATGTAATTTATTCATAATGATTTTTTCCTGGTTATGGCATCCATTTACAACTTAAATTTGTAATTTTGAGTTATGCCACTTCTGAAGCTGGATAATCAAGTCAGCTTGCTAAGCGATATGGCAAAATTGTTTTTAGGTTAAGGTGGTTAATGTCACCAGGCGAAAACAATATGACAGCGGCGCGATGGTCCACGGCGCATGCGCCAAGACTACGCGATACTCGAATGCCTTTACTTATCTTTACTTTTACTTAACTCTTACAGAGGCTTAAAACTCGGGCACTTTCTCTGAGACTTTGACGGAAAAAGCTGAACCCTTTCTAATAAATCACAACTACCTCGGAGTCTACTCTCGTCATCTTTTTGAAGCGAATGCGAGACTTTTAGAATGCAGTGGGATATCACCGGTTGCCCTCTGTTTGGTACGTATCTACGAGCAAGGGTGCTTGTTGATAAGAACAATAACACACGTGCCAAGCCCATACGTTCCCATACGTTATTGAAAGGTATGGGCGCGCCGCGCCCATACCTTTCAATCAAACGTATGAGAACGTATGGGCTTGGCGCGTGCGTTATTGTTCTTAGCAACCAGCAAACTTGCTCCTAGATACGTACCAGAGGGCAACCGGTGATATCCCCACTCCATTCGAAAACTCTCGCATTCGCTTCAAAAAGATGACGAGTGTAGACTCCCAGGTAGCTAAAATGCTTCCAGACGAGAAAGGAAGGCCTAGTTTTAAGATAATATAAATTAAAAAGCCGAAGAAAACCATATTTGAATCTATTTAAACATATATAAAACAAATCCAGAACTGCTTACAGAAAATATGAATACTAACTTCTAATCACACAGCTCAATTTCTTAGTGACGGGAAATGATCAAACAGATAATATAAATCAATAAAACTCTATTAAACAACTTACGCATTTTTAAAACAATGGATGAGAGGAAGTTCTCTGCGATACACAAGGGACACCCCATGCTGGCTAGTAAGACATAATCCGCCAGCGTTTGAATTCAAATCTCCACTCAAACTTATGCGCGAAATGTCGACTCGCTACATCCCTCCGACGTTAAGATAAATAATTATTTGACAAAATATTTATCTCAAAACAAAACAAACAAAAACCTAAATAAACTAATTCTTGATTGTACCATGTCCCCTTACAAAAACAATTCTCTTAATTGGTAATTACAATGTTTGACATACAAATCCACACACAATAAACTCAAACACTCCACCTTGGCCCTGAAGTCCGGCAATGCTGGTTCGGCTTAGGATCTCTCAACCAATCGAATGTCCTCGTTCCTGCGCCGTTGGCCATATGAAACAAAAGGAAAAACAACATTGGAGCAGTATCATAGAAGTCCGATTACAACATAACTTACATTCTCCTTTGTCCATCTTCAAATACAGCCGCTATCGTGAAATGATATCCCTTTAATCTCCAGGGGCGTCCATCATTCCTCTTCGGCAAGTTGTTGTTACATGACTCGTACATGACCTACACGAGGTGCGGATGTTGTCCATAGACACTGAGGCCTTGGTGGTATATCCCTTTGCGTTGTTCGTGTAGTCATTTTTCTTCCATCACTATCGACAAAGTGCAGGAATTCTGTCATCTGCCACTTTGTAATTTTTGGACCCTACCCTTTGGGCGTTTTCGCTGTAGATTGCTGTAGATTACAACTCCTTGTAAATCTACCGGCACTAATTTCGACATACAAAGTGCAGTATATTTGCATGCAACTTTGTTATTTTTCTAGGCCTCTTGCGCCTCTCGCGGGCGGCTTTGCGGCCACTACCATTTACGGAGCTCCATTTCGGCTTCGGAACGTGTCGCTGCCTCTACACGTAGACCACGCCTTGACTTTCGCAAAATTTTAAGTACTTGAGCTTCAGATTAGCATTTCCGACTACTTGGCCGCACGTGTGGTAAAACTAATCCTTCGGAATTTCTGCTGCTTGCTGATGCTTGCTTTCCCTTTGAGTTCCCGACTCCTGAATTTACGCGAAGTACAAAAATAATAAAACAATACTCTGCAACTTCCCTATTAAGGTAGTAATTCACCATCATCGTTTGAACTCCTGTCAGCATGGTGTAAATTATGAATGCATTACACTATATAACAAGTTGGCAACTACGTTAAAGCAGTCCAGTGTGAAGGTTTTAAAAAGTATGTGTCGAATATTTTGAAACAAAACGCCTTTTACACTTTAGACGACTGTTTAGGGAGCAATCAGCTGATGTGATTACTAATTATTGTAATCGTGTTTTTTCTTGTACGTAACTGTCTGTAAAAGTTTATTTTTATTGTATCATAGATTATACAGGGTCCGGCAGTGAAACGGAAAGATTTGAGGTAGGGTTTGCAGCGCACCGCGAAGTGGTGGGGGAAAAAGTAGCCGACTTGCCAAGACCTGCATGAGTAGCCATTTTGTTTACAATGGAGCGTTGGAAGGGTGCGCATCGCGGTTACGCAGTTGAAACCTATTTTAAAAATGGTGGGAGTTTAGTGCAAACGCGTCGTAATTTTCGACGGCATTTTAACAACCTTTAACAACATTTGAACAAGCTGTAATTTGTAAGGGTGATATCTAAGATCCTTATGGAGAATCCTTCTTATCGATCTGTCATTTATTCTAAGACGTGTGGCGTGACGGATGGCCGATCGGCGTGGACTTCTTAACATTGCTTGTCGAACACGTTCGATATTTTCATGGGCTCGAACTGTTTTGTCACTACCACCCCTTTTTTTACACGTCGATCCTGTTTGTTCGAGGTTGTTTGCCCATTCTTTTCTTGCTTTATCTGACGGAACAGGATGGTTGCGCGGTAATGTTAAAATGCCGTCGAAAGTCACGACGCGTTTGCACTAAACTCCCACCATTTTAAAAATAGGTTTTAACTGCGTAACCGCGATGCGCACCCGTCCAACGCTCCATTGTAAACAAAATGGCTACTCATGCAGGTCTTGGCAAGTCGGCTACTTTCTCCCCCACCACTTCGCGGCGCGCTGCAAACCCTACCTCAAATCTTTCCGTTTCACTGCCGGACCCTGTATAACAAATATCAATTATAACGTTTTTATTATTTTGAACCTATATTCAAATCAACTTTTGTTTTATTGTTATTTTATTCACTTTTTGTAGCCAACACCAATAAATATAAAGGGATATTGAAAAAAAAAACTCTTAGACCATTGATGAGTCTATTTATATTATTAGGTACCGGTTTCAACTCACAATTGAGTCATCAGCCTAAATGGTCAATTATTCGGAGTAATAGCGATTATAAACATATAAAATGCAAAATAACAACATTTAAAACAGTTTGCAAACGTGCATACGAAAAATGACAGCCGCACTGTTTATAAGCGCTATCACTGATAATAATTGACTATTTAGGCTGATGATGACTCAATTGTGAGTCGAAACCGGTTCCTAATAATATAAATAAACTCATCAAAGGATTAAGAATTTTTTTTTCAATATCCCTATATACTAAAAGCTTTGCAATTGGACTATTATTCGAACTAATAAATATGACGTATGACTTATCAGAAATATTCAGATAGTTACTTTGCGCCGCTCAGAAATGCAATCATGAATCCATGGACTACTTAGTTTTAGAGTAGGATGAAATTTGTAGAATCGTCAATGGGGGACGGGGGATAGCTTCCGGGATGTGATGGTTCTCGCAATGTTTTCGGTACCGATTGGTGGTTGCCCAAAGTGCTAGCCGACAATTTCCACAATTAGGTTAAGCACCTGGGGCTATTTGTAGAGCAAACTTTGCTAATTCGGATTAAAGGATATCCCTTAATTTAACTTCAACAGCCGCATGTGTCTGATATTCTCCAGAGCGGTCACATGCCGATAATAATATGCTTAAAAAATATTGCAATTAATGAGGCAAATTATCAATATTTTCTAACCAATTATGTGGCCTGTATCGCGGTTGATATCGTCTTTCCAGAATTATAACATGAGAATACAGACGCGATATAACTTTAGAAAATTACAATCACACAAGTTCGGAAATCCACTAGGTAATCGAAATCGCTGAAGTTGTAGCGAAATTATAAGACAACTTGACCTGCTGTTAAGGCTCCCGAAAACTTTGCATTTCGTGTAACTTTTTAAATTCGACATGTTGCTGAAACCAGTCCGAGTGATTTATGGAACAAACTTTACGGCACGTTGGGAAAGTTCTTCAGAACAAGACAAACATTTGCACTAGGTTCTCGATTTAAACCTTTTGTGACGATATTTCATCCGCAGTAGTACAAAAGAGAGCACATTATATATAATAAATTATTGTCGATGATTATTGGTCTATTTTCTCTAGCTTTTAATCACTAATTTAACCTATTTTTTGTACGTGCCATCTTGCTTTTCAAAATAGGCCATCACATTAAAAAAACAAATTTGATTCTGGCTGAAACTGAACAATAATTCTTCTAATGAAGGTTGCATTTTTTCTTATGACGCTATCCTTTTGTATAAATACTTGATTGTTTATGTATTCCTGCAAACTATGAATAACAATTGATTTATTTATTATTATTGTTATTAATATTATTATTATTATTCACGTTTGAAAACAAATAGTACGGCAACAATCGGCGCCGCGCCGGTATAAAAAGTTCCAGGGGGAGGCAAGATTTTTTTTAGTAATGAAGGTTGACAGTGTGAGTGACTATGCTATTATTATTTTGTAGCGTTTTCGTGTTTTGTTATTTGTTTTAAATCATATTGATAATTAGAGACATTATTCTTACTTGTTAGTATTTTCAAATGAGACACAACAAACATGAGAGTAAAAACAATATAAAAAACACAGCCCATATTGTTCATGCTCGACAACTTATCTATAGCATATTGATATTAAGTGAATTGCAAGTAAATTTGCTCCCTTTTTATCGTTTATTAATGTGTCATGGATAATTTTAATTAAGAATTGTTTGTAATTATATATATTTTTCAGAATCATCGATCATCTATCCTAGAATTTAAGATTTGATCTCATGCCCAACCAAGATTGTAGAATTTGTATTGCTTATTAATATACTGTAGTAACATTGTTAATTTTCTATAAGAATTTCCAGCTCTTGTTCATCGAGCAAGGCCTAAGGTAAAATGAACTATTGTCATCTTTCAAATACGATTATAGACTTTTCAATGTTGTCCATTTTGTCTGTATTTTCGGTTTTAAAGTTTATCTCTCAATAATTCGAGTGGTTACCAACCAATATTATCGTCTTTCTCCTGCTTTTGATGAACACGAGCCAACAATTCTTATAGCAAATTAATAAACGATGGGCAGGCAATATTAGTTAGAATTCACTCAATTGTAGAGAAAACAGAATGAACAACCAAAAATGCAGGCAGAAAATGAACACAATTGATAACTTAATTCTATAATCATGGCAATCGAGCATCCGATAAAAAGTCTTAATAAAAAATAGGTAAACAATAAAAAGGCGACAAGTTTATTTAAAATTTAACCGCATTATCAAGAAACAATGACTAAATATTGATAAAATGTTGAAAAACTGTGATAACGATCATCGACAACGAATTTATTAGTATTATATGTATACAGTTGAAATGCGACAATAATAAGTCAACTAATTATGAAACTTAAAACTAATTATAACTTATATGTATAAGCTGTATAGGAAATCAGTATACAGATCATATAGACTATTGTAGACAATTTTTAATGTACTCACGTCCGGAAATGTATTCTTGGAACGCTGCGCTGGCGAGTGTCGGAAGATTGAACCAATTTTACAAATAGCATAGGATAAATAGTGACATCTATCACAGGATGTCACTTTTAAAATCAAATAACATTTGTCTGAATTTTTTATTATTTAACGTCTTTGGAAGGAGTTAATGAGAACCGTTTTGTAATTTTGGTACAAATTTTGGCCAATTTGGGCCATCTTTAATTCCTTTTAGAGACGTTAAACAAATAAAGTTTCATGTACAAATTATTTGGTTTTGAAATATGTAGCCATTATAGATACTTTACACTACCTACTTTCCTAATGCAGTTTTTAAAGTTGGTACCACATTCCGGGTCTATGCAGTATCTATATGGTGTCAGGTGTGTATCTGGGCATGAGTTTGGTATCAAAAGTTGACTATTCACTATACTTTATCTATATTTTACACTTATTTTCAACACCCAATATATTTGAGATAAACAGCTCTAGCAGTGCAAAAAAACTGCGAAGTAATGGAACCTAATAGGTATGAATGAATGCCCAACCATAGTTATTTTAGACTACAGCACAAAACCGCACAATTTATCTTGTGAATCTTTCGCGACAAAAACTGGAGATAGCCAATCTAATGAAACTGACATTTGTGATGATTGTAATTGGTAATGTAATCGACCTGAAAAATATCCAGCCTCGATAAAGAAACACTTTCTTGGCTTGCTACACAATATAGTATAGGTATGAAAAATGTCAGTAGGATTTTAACTTAATACAGGGCGGGGGACAAGCGCCGAATAGTTTGGGAATAGTTGGGTTGAAAATCCAGGGGGGGGGGGGGGGTAATGGCCCCCTGTTTCCCATATGGAGCGGCGCCACTGACTACTTGACTAAACTACTAAACAACTACTTGATTAATGGTAGTGGTAGTGGTAATGGTAATGTGTAAATAAGCACTGTTATCTTATCTGTAGCTATCCATGGTAGATGTACAGTGTACACCAACAAATCAATCACTAAATATTAATCAAGCTAATAATTATATTATTATTAATTTTTGTTGATATCTCTGGCCAGGTTGTCAAGATTTAATACCCAAATTGATCGTTGGCATATCTATTATACAGGCTGTCCTACATTTCCCCGCAAACTTTTGTTTTCAGTTTGCCGCAACGAACGAAAGAGTTGCCGCATGGTGGTAAAAATATCAGTTATCGGTTGCGGTATACGTAGTAGCAGCACACAGAATCATAAGTATGTTTCTCAACATTTTAGGTAGTGAGAATCGAGTTGACTACACGGCACAATTTGGGGACATTGCATCTTCAAATTCGACGTTATAATAATATTGCAGTTCTAACCTTAAAAATATTTTCTGAATAACAACACCATCCGATAGCCATTGAAAAACGTGTTTTGGTATAGAACGGGAAGAAGTTTTAGCACAAGATACGACAACATGAATAAATCTTGACAATGATTGAGGTCGATAAGAAACTAGATCTTGTGACAACCCAGAATAATTAGGCTTTGTTATATCCTTTATGTGTACCTACACATGAATAAGATAGTTATAAGTAAATTCCCCCAAAATATTCTTATAAACTCTGCCACAAAAACGGACAAAGCACTCCTATTTCCTTTTTTCTTTATCACACGACTAAACTCTTCAACGTTGATTATCAAGTTGATGTGAGATTTTTCTTTTTCCCGAAACTTGTTTAACGATGTACTCAACGCAATCAATTTGTCATAACTATAAAAGATTTGTGAGTTATAGTTTTTTACTACTATGTACCCCTGTATATTATGTCCCCTCTTTGACGTCCTATTTTTCGCAAAACTAAGGGCGAAACAATTTGAAAAAATTCTGATGCTGTCCTTGATTAATATGCTACAACTCATAAAAATTAGAAAGCTGTATATGGTGACGTTTTCCCGATTTTTTCAAATTAAGAAGAATTGGAGCTGTTTTTTCCGCGTAAATTTCATTCGTTTAACTTCAGCAATTAATTACTCTGGAAATAATCCATAGATTTCAACGAATTAAAAAGTAAAGTGACCTCCGGAATGCTAGCTTTCAATGTGCGTTTTTGTAAAATCATTGGATTAGAGCTTGATTAACAAAAAGCTGTATTATAGAATGCCAACAATTCGTTTATTAGAAGAGCTAGAATAATAAAATATAGACTATAGGCTACCCACCAATTCATAGGTTTAAATAATCATTGTTTATCTTGCATTTTCCCTACAAAAGATCGAGTTGAAGCATGTCATGATGATGTCACGGGGGAAGGGATCGACAGCGACGCTGCCAGTAGTGGCGGATGGCACGTGCATTAGTTACTAGAAAAACAGTATTTTCGGACACAATACATAGAACGATACGGCGATTATGCCTCGCCAACGAAATTTGGATATCCGGCGACAGATTATCGAATTAAAAAATCTGATGTGGCCAGGCACATGATTTTATCATACAAAATATAAAATTATTAGTTTAGCTGCATGGGAATCTATTTGATTGAGATAAATCGTGTCTGCATTAAAATTAAACTAGTTAGCAGTTATAGTTAGCCAGGATTTGACAGATATTTTGATGGTCAATAGTATCAATAGTAGGTATTGTCAGAACAATAGTTATTTATCCCACAAGTGCCGAAAGTACGGAATAGCGCGACGAGCGGTGATGCGGCGCGTCACCGATGGCGGAGCGTCGCCGTCGCATGTGAGCGAGTCGCGCTATGTAGTTTTCGGCAGGAGTGACATCAACGTTTTTGTGTGACTTTTTCAGAAACCCGTATTTAAAAAAAAAAATCAAGAATGGTTATATTTCTGTATAGGAAATGTTAGGTTGATACCACTTCTACGAAACGTCAAGTTTAAAAAGCTAATTCATAGGGCTTGTACAACCACATCTAGCAGAAATCGCTAGCGCTAGCGATGTCGTCGGACCGGCTGAACGGTTACACGAGATGTCTATTATCTCCGCTCACAAGGTGGCGACCGCTCAGTGTCCGCGCTAGGTCAGCGCTAGCACCGCTTAGCTAGCGCTGGCCACCGCCCGATGTGGCTGTACACACGCATATTCTGACAGATTTATATTCGTTTATGACACTGTAGATGTCACATCCGTACCAACATACTAAAATATAACTACAGCCATAGACATTTCTGTGGTGACAGCACAAAAAAATATTTGTCAAATCCCGGCTACTATGTAGTTGCATATCAATGCAGATGCGACCGATCTCGATCAAATAGAATTTGCTCTTGAAGCTAAACTATTAATTTTACCAAAAAATATCATAGGCATAAATTATTCAAATTTTCCTCTACTTTAATTTATTATTTAACCATTTTGACGAAATTACAGAAACGGCAGCTCACTTGCAAAATCCTTGAAAAATGCTTAGAGGAAACTGCCAGTTTCTTTGAACCCTATTGAACCAAAAGCTTTTCAGCTCTAAGTTTGGTCATAAAACTTCTAAATACGCACTTTCGTCCCGATACCTTGAATAGTTTCTCCTGAATCGCCGTCACAAAAAGCGGGTACACACATACAGATACACACACACACACATACACATACACATACACATACACACACACACACACACACACACACACACCCACACGCAC
>OZ030391.1:43577828-43745698 GCA_964023965.1 Melinopterus prodromus | reverse complement strand
GATGTGTCATGAACAAATATAAATCTGTCAGAATTTGAATTACCTTTTTAAGGTGCGTTTTCATTAGTGATAATGGCAGTGGTAGCAGACGCCGTTATAGTATTTCCAATAGATAATTGCTAGTGACTCATGTTTATGTACATGCAAACTAATATGTGTCATTATCACGATATGTAAGAAATACTATAATTTCGTATTCTACCACCGCCATTAGCTACCATTACCTACCAACCGGAACGCACCTTTCGTCAAAGTGGTACCAACCTAGCATTTACTATACAGAAATCATTTATTTTTTTTAAATACGTATTTCTTAAAAAGCAACACAATAAACGTTGATGGATGTCGCTCCTGCCAAAAACTAGATAGCGCGACTCGCTCATATGCGACGGCGACACTCCGCCTTCGGTGACGCGCCGTATCACCGATCATCGCGCTATTCCGTACTTTCGGCATTTGTGACATAAATAACTATTATTCTAATGACGTAGTGTAGGTAGTGTCAAATGCTGATGCTTTGACAATACCTACGATTTATCTCTATAGAATAGATTCTCATGCAGCTAAACTATTAATTTTATATATTGTATGATAAAGTCATGTGCCTGGCCACATCAGATTTTTTAAATTAATTACATAGTACATCCGACACTAATTAATGTAGAATTTATTTGAGTTATTTTGAGTTAAGACGAATTGAGTTAAATCGAGGTTACACGTGTTTTTTGTTGATTTTTCAAATACTTCTCCATTTAGAATAAAAAAAGCAAACAATAAGTATACAAAACCCTCAAGTAAACATAAACCTTACAATTATTATTTTTTTTACTTTAGTTTTTATTGTCGTAATGAGAATTGATTGTACTCTTTCTTCGTTTTTGCATTACTTTATAAGCATATTATTTATTATTTTTCTTTCTTTTGTGAATACGTCAAACGGTTTTTAAGAAGTTTTTAAGTAGTTTTTAAGAATTCTAAAAATCGAATAGGTTGGACGAATATGTTGAACGATAGGTAGAGGCAACACGCAATTAGAAGAGTGACAGGTCCAAATTATAATTTGATTTCAGGCAATTTGAACTAAATTAAATAATTTTACAACTGTATGATGCAACAACAATTAATACAGGGTGTTTACGGACTTGTGATTTTATTTTCATGGGATGATTAAACATCTTAAAAGAAAGTCATTAACGTAAAAATGTCACGAAATGCAACGAAAGTTGCACAATAAGACAGATATTGCTGCTAATTTTGGTTTGGTTTTATTTTTAAGTGGTGATTAAGCATATTAAACGGAACATATTTTTTAGTTTTTTTTTATAGAATCCATTACACTCTAGTTGTTCAAAATTATCGCCGTATTGTTGAACACAACGTCTCGCTCTACGGTTGCGGTTACGCAAGTCATCTAGATCAATTATTTCGTTGGTGTATACCATGGTCTTCATAACGCCCCATAAATAGAAATCCAGGGGATTAAGATCGGGTGACCGAGAAGGCCATAGAACAGGTCCACCTCGACCAATTCACTTATTTTCAAACACATTATCTAAATGTTGGCGAACTAAACGATTAAAATGCGGCGGTTCGCCATCTTGAAGAAACCACGTTTGTCGACGTACATTCAAAGGAACTTCCTCTAATAGTCCCATCAAATGATTTTGCAAAAAAAGAGATAATCATTTCCATCAATCGATTTGGCAACACAAGCCAAAAAGTAGTCCGGCCCAAATGTTTATCGAAAATCTGTGCTCGAAATGATTACGACGAACAGCATGTGGATTTTCAACAGCCCAAATATGAGTATTATGACAGTTATTTATGCCCTTACCTGTAAACGTTGCTTCATCAGCAGCCAATACAATGGAAGAAATGTCTTCGAATGTTTTTGTGGAAACCATCGGCAAAATTGTAAACGTAAAGGGTGATCTTCATATTGCAAAGCCTGTACCTTTTGTAGGTTGTAACGATACAATTGATCCTCGCATATTTTTTACTTTCCTCATAAGAATTTATTCGGGAGAATTTATGTTAAACCATCCGAGCAGTACATAACAACTGATGAAACAGTTTGATAGATGGTATATAGAGAGATAACACCACACCATACTTAACATTTTTAATTTCTTTGAATTTATTTGAAGATACGGTATGTGGTCAACGTAAAGACATTTTTCTTATAAAGCAAATAGATTTTTCAAAAAGTTTCCAGGATTCACTGTATGTCAAAATTGGTGAGTTTCTTTCCTCCTACAGACAATTCTACCACCCTGTATTAAATTACGTTATTTAGTAACAATGAGTGCTACTACTGCATTACTTTTTCTTTGACCTCGACAAATTGTACTGGGTTTTGTCTCCAATTCAAGTTATTTATTTAGGGAGTAAACAACGTTGAACGGAACATACGAATTCCCACCAGTATACATCAATTCGGCTTTTTCATTGCAGTGAAAACCTCATTCAAGTTAAATGGCTCGATTTGTTAAATGCTGCGGAGTTACCGAGTTAAATTATTGGAAATCATTACTGCCGGGCTTTTTTACAAACTGATCAAACTTCGTAAAAAGACCACATCAGTCTTCTTCGTCAGACTGAAATTAGCTTTCTTAAAAATAAAAAACAAAAGTTGGATATAGATTTATTTATTTTTTTATTTTTTATCTTAGTATATTAACTTTTTTATAGATTGTGCTATTTCTTCGAATCCCCAATATTTTACATGTATCTTTTTTGAATATATGTCAACAGGCTGTACCTTTCTACGATTCTAAAAAAAATAAATACGTCTATACGAAAAGTTTCACTCAGAATGATATTTACTTTTATCTTTATTTTTTTATTTTATTTTTTATTTTTCTTTATTTCCTTGTGGAGACCGCGACGTTGACTTCGAAATAGTTGATGTTTCGCATTCTGTTACAAAAGAAATATTCAGGACTAAGTATGCAACCAAGAACTACGAAGTACTTGGCCGATTGATGTCTGGTGATTGTAAATTTGCAGGTTGATTGGTGTCGAATGTGCTCACATAAATAAAGTGGAACGTATTAGGTCTTAGCGAAGTAGGACGATTTTGAGACAGTATAACAGTGCGAATTCATGAAAATTCTGCAGAGGTGACGATATACCGTACGTTTCCCCGAACGCTAGGCATAGCATTTACGGAAGAACGGCAACATCGCTCTCCCCACCCGGCGTATTTGTCGGCGGCTAAGCGATTCTCCGGTGCGCGCTCCGTGTGGTAGTATAGGCAAAACGGGGAGAGCTGAAGATGACTCATCGCTTAAAATCGTACGAACCAATATACTATCATTTAATTGTGATAATATCCTATCTAATTTATATATTCATGTTTACCATGTTTAACAGAAGCATTTTGTGACTGAGTGCTTAAACTTTAGAAACTTAAACGTTTCTGTGTAGACATTATTAAATGTTTTTAAATTCATTTCGAATATTTCACGATTATTATTATTATTATTATTTAGTATTTCACAAAGCGGTGGTAAAGTTTGTTGTAAATGTGAGGCTGTTTTTAATACGTGTTTGATAATGGATTAAAAGAAATATGAACTGAAAATTTGTAATCCTCATCGTCCGTCATCCATACTATAGGAAAATCCAATCCATTGCAAGCATAGTCAAAGGCTTGTCATGGAAAAATCAAACACGTCATCTTCCCGAAGCTCCTTTGCAAGACTTTGTACAGTAACAAGAAGTAAAACAAAAATATTTGTTAATCATTGTTTCTATTATTTTGATATTCTTATACCACCAACGGAGCACAGATTTTGTGCCGGGATAAAACACATTCCGTAATATTCATAATTTATGTTACTTACGTTTCTTATGTTTATTGTAAATTTTGCGACGTATAGCAGCTTTTGTAAAATCGTCAAAATCGACAGATTTCAACTTTGATCGATAACGTCTCTTCTGCGGTGAAGATATTGAGGTACCTTCTGTTTCTGCTGTTTGAAATCTTAGTTTTGTACGATATCCTGTTGATACGATAACACCATAAGCATCAGCAGTTCTCTAAATAAAAAAGATAGAATTGGTCTTTTGAGTTAACATGTTAAATAAAATTACTTACTTCCATAAGCATTGCTCGCCTACATTTTCAGACGTGCGACGAAAATAATTTAATACGTTGATGGCCATAACCACCTATTTCGTATTCAGGGGCTTTCCTTTCAACGAAAATATCTTGTTCACATCACACGTTCGCGCTTTGTTATTATAATAATTGGAGGTTAGGTTGCAAGTACCGCTGTCATCTGTTCTAAGAACAGTTGTTACGCCGCGGTTTTGATTTAAGTGTTTGGCGAATTTTAATCAGTGCATTGAATCAGTTGTGACGTTTGTGGAGCGCCATCTGTTGGATTTCTCCTTGGTCTCTGGTTCAACTGTTAGGTTTCGTTCGACTCTTCACCGTTGGATGGCGTTGCAGGTTTTCTGGAATTAATTGCTTATCTCAGTAATTAAAGGGAGTTTGGGACTAGAAATTACATCATTGTAACGGGGAAAAATTCTGCTGTCGATTGATGGGCCAGGCGTGGAAATTCCTGCGGGTTTGAGCATTTGCAGTGATAATGCGTATTGTCCAGTTTTTGCGCCCTGTGACGTAGAACGTAATTTTCTCGTAAACCGCTTGATTTCTGGAAATTGACCATTCAGATCTTCCCAATCCGGTGATGGGCGCATCTTATTGATTTTTTGCTATCTAATGACGGGTTCCGTTTCTTTAATTACGTCCTAATTATTCTTTTGCGAGATTTCGGGTCTCGTAGTGGGGATGCGGACGGCTATATATAGGACGACTTTAGCCGCCTTAAATCATCTTTTCTTGGGTGCTAAAGAAACTGCTGTCGGTTCCTTGGCCTGCATCAAAAAATCCTAGAAGTGTGTTTCGTTGTGAAGTTGACCTGTGTTCGGCTGTTGGAGTGTGTAGCCGGTGGAAGACGGCGTACGGCGCAGAACCTCGCCGGGAGGCGAATTTATTCACTTCACAACGTGTCGGTGGCGAGCTATTGTTGTTGGTTCAAAACTAATCGTCTTGAGTACGGATTTAATAGCACAACTTTCTGTGGATTATCTATAGCCCTCAACCCTACCTGGAGGGTAAGCCTAACCTTGTTTTCTTTATTATGTGGACCCGAGTCTTATTTCTGGGGATATTTTAGGCTGCATAGTCTGCATAGGCTGCATCCTTCCATCTTTGTTTCTGTCTTGCGTCTGGGTGATGAACGTGGTAACCCGTGGAGGATTCCTGTGTACGTGGGAGCTTCGGTGAAGAACGCTGATATACCGTGGGTGTTCCTGGTTCTGCGGAAGATACGTTGAGGTTACGTACGGAAGCTGGATCATACCGTTGGGAAGTGGACTCGTGGATCGGCTTGGTGCTGCAACGGAGGCTTTCTGCAATTATTCCGCAGTCTTTGGCGGTTATCTTGCCACCGCAGCTGGGTCAGTCGAATCATCGTGGGAACTACAGCGAGGGATTAAGACGGGATACCCTAGTAAATACTGCGGGTTTGCTCCCTCGCACTGAAGACACACCTACCTGCGGAGACCAAGGTTTGACTTATATTTTCTATCCTCGAAGGGTGACCGTGCCCTACGTCGCCGGTCCAGTGAATCTTCGGGCTACGTTCGTTTGTCGTTGGTTTGTCGAGGAGTTGCCTCGACATAACCTAACTTTTGCCGTTAATTGTTTATTGTTGTTTGTTTATATTGGAGATTGGGTAACTGGTTTGAGGTTACGTACCCAATCGGTACGATTTTTTGTTTAGATATTTCATTGATAATTAGTCAGCGCTTATCGCTGCTGGTTGACCACAATAGTTTGTGGAATTTAATTTAGCAGGTAATCATTTTATATTTTGATTTTAACTTTAAATTTGATTGATCGCTCGGTCTTGGGACAGCGGTACCAGTTTACGTGTTGTCAATTTACCAACGCCGTTGAAAATATTTCATTTTATCTGTTTATTCCGGGGGAATTTTATCCCAACGTTTGCGGTACATTCGTCGAACTTCGTGGTTGGCCAACAACAGGTTTTATGCGGGTGCGCAAATATTTTTCCGGACTTTTGTTTTCGATTTCAGGTTATTGGCGGTACAAGCGTTTGCCAAAGCGTTGGCATTTGACCACGGTATATTTGTGGTGTCTATTGTACTTGTATTATTATTTTATTAAGATGTAACTGCTGGAGTCTGTATTATTATTTTATTACGATGTAATTTCTGGAGTCCTGTAGTGATTGCAGTGACTGATCAGCCTCCTGGTACCCTAGTGTGATATTTTTCCAGGTTTATAATTTGTCTATATATTTTTTTTTGTATATCCAGTGTGCCGGCGAACAATAAATTGAATCTAGGCGAGCTTTGGTCTTTCTCTGCCCCTGTGTCGCACTATTATTTTTCAGCCAGCTTTCGCAATCGAGTGAGCAGTCAACAAGCGAGGTTCAGATTGTGTGGCGCCCTTCTCCGAAACATCTTGTTGTAGAGTGAGTCATTTTCTCCCACGCCCCTCTCCCCGCGTGGCCGGTGCAACCTCCGACTGCATAAGCGCGCAGGTAACGATAATTCCTGGTTCGTGGTATCTGGATATTAGTGGAAAATCAAGGTGTTTCATAATGGCAAAATGAGTCAATAAGACAACAGAACCACGAAGAGGCATTTGGAAGTCCTATGAGAATTCTTGGCAATTTAAATCGGGTTTCGGGATTAGCATTTAAAATTAATGAGTGATCTGAAAAATATTCTATATGTCTACAAATTTACGATGCTAAATTTGTAAAAGTTTTTTGATATTTTTAAGTTTTATACGCTCAGAGCTGACGTTTGTAATATATGTAATATATCAAGAGTTGTATTTATTTTATATTGTTTGTGCATGTATTTAAATATTATTAATAAGTAAACTGTTGAAACTGTTATAATAGTTATTTATATAACAAAATGGGTTTATCAAGCAAACTTAATTTAGTATTCACCACTAATCGGAAAATCTGCTAACTACATATTATTAGATCTATCCGCTTCCATCAAAATCTTGTTTCCAACCTTATTGTATAAAAACTGAAGAAAACATAAACGCCAATCGATAGAAGAGATTTCTCTCGTACCGGGTCCCATATTATAATCAAAATTATGCAAAAATTAAGAATTTAATTGTTACTTAAAATTACTACCTTGACAAGTTATAATTTTTTTTGTGTATTGATAATAAGCTGCACCGGTTCTCTCAGCTGTGTCGGTTCTCTCCGACATGACAGCACCGCTAACGCCTCCCTTGCCCGCAGCAAACCAAAGACCGTAGAGCGTCGGAATTCACGCGGAGTTTCAGCACGATCTTAAGTATAAAAAATCTGATGTGGCCAGGCACATGACTTTATCATACAATATATAAAATTAATAGTTTAGCTGCATGAGAATCTATTTTATTGAGATAAATCGTAGGTATTGTCAAAGCATCGGCACTTGGCACTACCTACACTACGTCATTAGAATAATAGTTATTTATGTCACAAGTGCCGAAAGTACGGAATAGCGCGGCGACCGGTCATGCGGCGCGTCACCGAAGGCGAAGCGTCGCCGTCGTATGTGAGCGAGTCGCGCTATGTAGTTTTCGGCAGGAGTGACATCAACGTTTTTTGTGTTGCTTTTTAAGAAATACGTACTTACATAAAATTAAAAATGGTTATATTTCTGGATAGGAAATGTTAGGTTGATACCACTTCTACGAAACGTCAAGTTTAAAAAGCTAAACCAAATTCTGACAGATTTATATTCGTTCATGACACTGTAGATGTCACATCCGTACCAACATACTAAAACGTAACTATACTCATCGCTATACTTTATTTACAATTTTCTCAATTATCGTTTTTACAATTAGATAACAACGGGTTGATATTTCTTATCAACAAACAATCAAATTGGCGATCTTATTTTATTTGAATTTTGTATTTTCTACTTTGCCGCAGTAGAGCGGCAACGTTCCATAGTGGTTCTCCAACCTCTGATGAAATCAGCTGTTTTCGAGTGTGACAGCCATAGACATTTCTGTGGTGACAGCACAAAAAAATATTTGTCAAATCCAGGCTACTTTGAAGTTTCATATCAATGCAGATGCGACCGATCTCGATCAAATAGAATTTGCTCTTAAAGCTAAACTATTAATTTTACCAAAAAATATCATAGGCATAAATTATTCAAAATTTCCTCTACTTTAATTTATTATTTAACTATTTTGTCGAAATTACAGAAATGGCGGCTCATTTGCAAAATCTTTCAAAAAGGCTTAGAATAAACTACCAGTTCCTTTGGACCCCTTTCAACCAAAAGCTTTTCAGCTCTAAGTTTGGTAACAAAACTTATAAATATGAACTTTCGTTCCGATACCTTTAGTAGTTTCTCCGGAATCGTCGCCACAAAAAATCGTTTACACACAGACATACATACGCACACACACACACACACAGACATTTTTTTGTACCTTGGTCAAAAATGTTCAGGGGACCCAAAAAGACCTATTTCCGCCATAATCTCAATTTCTTTTTTCAGCATCATTACAATACTTTAGCATACTGCGTATGATAAAGTAAAAATGGAAGATAAGCAATGGTTATGTAATGAACTTTAAAGCTATGAATTATTGGGTAGTCTATAGTCTATATTTCATTATTCTAGCTCTTCTAATAACGGAATTACTGGCATTGCATAATATAGCTTTTTGTGGGTCAACCACTAATCCAATGATTTTACAAAACGGTACATTGTAAACTAGCATTCCGCAGGTGATTATACTTTTTAATTCGTTGAAATCCATAGATAATTTCCAGAGTAATTAATTGCTAAAGTTGAACGAATGAAATTTACGGGTGAAAAACAGAGCCAATTCTTCTTAATTTGGAAAAATCCGGAAAACGCCAACATATACAGCTTTCTAATTTTTATGAGTTGTAGCATATAAATCAGGGACAGCATCAGAATTTTTTCAAATTTTTTCGTCCCTGGTTTTGCGAGAAAATCGACGTCAAAAGAAGGGACATAATATATGGCCACGATAGTACATACTTATGCGGCCTATCTGCTAATTTTCAGGTTAAACACATCACGATTATTTTGTCGCTAACATAACCAGAAACAATAACATTTCCAACCATAAACAGTTTTCTACCATCTTCAAGAAGTCCTTTTTTAGTCCTTGTTCGGAAAATATATAAAAATGCTGGTCATACTAATCAAAGTCATATTGGGTTATTATATACCGAAAGCAACGATGATTCTATCCTGCATAAAGCAGCTATATTTTTTAAATTAATTACATAGTACATCCGACACTAATTAATGTAGAATTTATTTGAGTTATTTTGAGTTAAGACGAATTGAGTTAAAAAGAGGTTACAAGTGTTTTTTGTTGATTTTTCAAATACTTCTCCATTTAGAATAAAAAAATCTGATGTGGCCAGGCACATGACTTTATCATACAATATATAAAATTAATAGTTTAGCTGCATGAGAATCTATTCTATAGAGATAAATCGTAGGTATTGTCAAAACATCAGCATTTGACACTACCTACACTACGTCATTAGAATAATAGTTATTTATGTCACAAATGCCGAAAGTACGGAATAGCGCGATGAGCGGTGATACGGCGCGTCACCGAAGGCGGAGTGTCGCCGTCGCATATGAGCGAGTCGCGCTATCTAGTTTTTGGCAGGAGCGACATCCATCAACGTTTATTGTGTTGCTTTTTAAGAAATACGTATTTAAAAAAAATAAATGGTTTCTGTATAGTAAATGCTAGGTTGGTACCACTTTGACGAAAGGTGCGTTCCGGTTGGTAGGTAATGGTAGCTAATGGCGGTGGTAGAATACGAAATTATAGTATTTCTTACATATCGTGATAATGACACATATTAGTTTGCATGTACATAAACATGAGTCACTAGCAATTATCTATTGGAAATACTATAACGGCGTCTGCTACCACTGCCATTATCACTAATGAAAACGCACCTTAAAAAGGTAATTCAAATTCTGACAGATTTATATTTGTTCATGACACATCCCTACCAACATACTAAAATAAAACTACACTCATCGCTATACTTTATTTATAATTTTCTCAATGTATCATTTTTAGAATTAGATATAAAGACGGGTTGATATTTCTTATCAACAAACAATCAAATTGGTGATCTTATTTTATTTGAAATTTGTATTTTATAATTTTGCGCACTACAGCGGCACGTACCATAGTGGTTCTCCAACCTCTGATGAGATCAGCTGTTTTCGAATGTGACAACACAAAAAAATATTTGTCAAAATCCTGGCTACTATGTAATTTCATATCAATGCAGATGCGACCGATCTCGATCAAATAGAATTCGCTCTTGAAGGTAAACTATTAATTTTACCAAAAAATGTTATAGGCATAAATCATTCAAAATTTCCTCTACTTTAATTTATTAATTAACTATTTTGTCGAAATTACAGAAATAGCGGCTCATTTCCAAAATCCTTGAAAAAGGCTTAGAATAAACTAAAAAGCTAAACTATTAATTTTACCAAAAAATGTCATAGGCATAAATTATTCAAAATTTCCTCTGCTTTAATTAATTATTTAACTATTTTGACGAAATTACAGAAATGGCGGCTGATTTCTAAAATCCTTGAAAAAAGCTCGGAGTAAACACTCAGTTCCTTTGGACCCTTTTGAACCAAAAGCTTTTCACTCTAAGTTTGGTCATGAAACTTCTAAATATGAAGTTCCGTGCCGATACATTTAGTAGTTTCTCCGGAAATGAATTAACAAAAATTGGGTACACACACACACACACACACACACACACACACACACACACACACACACACACACACACACACACACACACACACACACACACACACACACACACACACACACACACACACACACACACACACACACACACACACACACACACACACACACACACACACACACACACACACACACACACACACACACACACACACACACACACACACACACACACATACACACACACACACACACAGACATTTTTTTGTACCTTGGTCAAAAATGTTCAGGGGACCCATAAAGACCTATTTCCGCTAAAATCTCAAAAATTTTTTTCAGCACGATTACAATACTTTACATACTGCGTATGATAAAGTAAAAAGCAAACAATAAGTATACAAAACCCTCAAGTAAACATAAACCTGACAATTATTATTTTTTACTTTAGTTTTTATTGTCGTAATGAGAATTGATTGTACTCTTTCTTCGTTTTTGCATTACTTTATAAGCATATTATTTATTATTTTTCTTTCTTTTGTGAATACGTCAAACGGCTGTAAGTTTTTAAGAATTCTAAAAATCGAATAGGTTGGACGAATATGTGGAACTATAGGTAGAGGCAACACGCAATTAGAAGAGTGACAGGTCCAAATTATAATTTGATTTCAGGCAATTTGAACTAAATTAAATAATTTTACAACTGTATGATGCAACAACCATTAATAGAGGGTGTTTACGGACTTGTGATTTTATTTTCATGGGATGATTAAACATCTTAAAAGAAAGTCATTAACGTAAAAATGTCATGAAATGCAACGAAAGTTGCACAATAAGACAGATATTGCTGCTAATTTTGGTTTGGTTGTATTTTTAAGTGGTGATTAAGCATATTAAACGGAAGATATTTTTTAGTTTTTACTTTATCATACGCAGTATCTAAAGTATTGTAATCGTGCTGAAAAATTTTTTTGAGATTTTAGCGGAAATAGGTCTTTATGGCTCCCCTGAACATTTTGGACCAAGGTACAAAAAAATGTCTGTGTGTGTGTGTGTGTGTGTATGTGTGTGTGTGTGTGTGTGTGTGTGTGTGTGTGTGTGTGTGTGTGTGTGTGTGTGTGTGTGTGTGTGTGTGTGTGTGTGTGTGTGTGTGTGTGTGTGTGTGTGTGTGTGTACCCAATTTTTGTTAATTCATTTCCGGAGAAACTACTAAATGTATCGGCACGGAACTTCATATTTAGAAGTTTCATGACCAAACTTAGAGTTGAAAAGCTTTTGGTTCAAAAGGGTCCAAAGGAACTGGGTGTTTACTCCGAGCTTTTTTCAAGGATTTTAGAAATCAGCCGCCATTTCTGTAATTTCGTCAAAATAGTTAAATAATAAATTAAAGCAGAGGAAATTTTGAATAATTTATGCCTATGACATTTTTTGGTAAAATTAATAGTTTAGCTTTTTAGTTTATTCTAAGCCTTTTTCAAGGATTTTGGAAATGAGCCGCCATTTCTGTAATTTCGACAAAATAATAATAATAATAATAATAATCGTTTATTGTCATTCTGATCCCCAAGAGATATTGACATTGTCACAGTACAAAGTAGATATGGATATTACAAAAGCACGAACATGAAAAAGTAATCGACAGAAAACGCAGTCCTTGACACGGTAAAAAAAAGACATTTTAGTATACACAACATAGCGACAGACGGTCAGACACAATGTGGTACATAATCCAGAAATACATCAAACACTTTAAAAAAATAGGCACAAATGTAAAAATACACAACTGTGCATGTGCACTTCGGTCACGACTATCGCTCCAAATACTCATCAACGGAATAAAAAGCGTTATGAATGAGATATTCCCGGAGCCTACTTTTAAAAATTCTGAAACTAGCTTCAGCTAGTATTGAGTGGGGCAATGCATTGTAGGTCCGCACCATCATGTAGTACGGCCCCCGTTCAAAGACCGACGAGACGTGTCTGGGTACGACCAGTCGCAAAGCACCCCGAGTGCGCACTGATTGCGATATGTCCGCATTGGTGGTAAAGCGAGACATATTCTGCTTGCAGTAGCAGAGTAGACGATATATATATAAACATGGCAAAGTGAACAAATTGAGCGCCTTGAAATGTGGTCGACAAGGTTCACGAAAACCCAGACGTAGCATGCACCTGATGAATTTCTTTTGCATTCTAAACAATACCGTCATCTGGGGGGATGAGCCCCACATAATTATTCCGTAAGCCATGACAGACTGAACCGAACTCTGGTAAAATGTACGTAAGACGTGCATCTCCACAATATACCGTAATTTATACATTGAGTAGTACAAAGAAGTCAGTTTGTTCCTAGTTCCGCCTATATGACTGTCCCATTTGAGATTGCTCTGCAAGACCACCCCAAGAAATTTTACCTCCGCACTCAATGCCATAGAGCCTTTAGCAGATCTAACCAAAATTGACCGGGTTGGTGATCCCACACTGAACTGTATCAAAGCCGTTTTGCCCTCATTCAGGATCATTCTGTTTGCCTGACACCATAACTGCATCTGCTGAATAGCCTTGCTCGCTAGTATTGCAAGGTCAGACAGGCATTCGTGTTTTATTATAAGCGTTGTATCGTCCGCGTACTGATACAGATCACCAAACGACAGGCATCCCGACAGATCGTTCATGAACATTAGGAAGAGAAGGGGACCTAGGACTGATCCCTGGGGAACCCCCGCTCTTAACAAAGATCTTCGCGAAGAAAACGCGCCTCCAACACACACCGACTGGCGCCGGTCCTTCAAATACGATCTCAAAATCATCAACGCGTTGCCTCTGATCCCAAGCGCTTCCATTTTTGTCAGCAACATCTCATGGTCTATCGTATCAAACGCCGATGAGAGGTCAAAGAAAATTGCCGCCACATGGCATTGTCGGTCTACACTTGACAACACTGCCGTAACCGCGTCGTATAGTGCACCCTCACACGACAATCCCGGCAAGAACCCATATTGACTGCGCGACACCACGGAATTCTCCGTCCAGAAAGAATACAAACGGTTGTATAGAATTCTCTCAAATACTTTGGAAAAAGCGGGCAAAATTGATATCGGACGATAATTATCAATATTTGAGCGCGGCCCACGCTTATGTACTGGTAGTAATATCGCCGGCTTCAAGGCAGTTGGAAAGACGCCGTCCTCAAACATTTGATTGACTAGATATGTAACTATAGGTGCTAACACCTCCGCCGACACGGAAACAATGTAAGGCGGAATTGAATCAGTTCCCCCTGAAAACTTAGGACGGATTGACCGTAGAATCCCGTGTATTTCCCCAAGAGTAGCCGGGTACAGAAAAACGGTAGCCGCGACACCAGCACCCGGTGGCACCGCTGACTCTCGCCCATCCGCACCGAACCGCTCCGAACCCAGAAACTTGTTCTGAAACATATCAGCAAGTACTCGAGGATCATCCACATACAGTTCCCCGTCGGGAACCGCTAACCGAATTGATTTTTGACCCGACGGAACCAACGCTTCTTCCCTAACAATATTCCAAACAGTCCGCGATCGATTCTGTGATTCAATTACCCGAGCTTCATTGTAATGACGTTTCGCGTCTCTAACTGTTTGCCTTAGGCCCCTCTTCCTATTTTTATAATCAATCCACATAAATTCGTCATTGTATTCTTTACATACACTAAAAAAATTCTTAAGATCGTCAGATTGTAATCGAATTGTCTGATTGTACCATGGATAGCTAGAAGACCCACGAGGACGCACTTTGGATAATGGAAAATGCATGTCAATGTAATAAGAAAATACATTGACAAACGCATCATACTTGTCATTCACATTCGTTCCATCATCATACACATCCACCCACGATTCCCGCGACAAGTCAGATTTGAATGCATTAACATTGCTGATCTTAAAAACCCGTCCGTACCTCGGAGCTTCAATGGGCGGCCTCGTCACTTTGAAGCCGGTTACAAGAGCCACATGATCGGAGAGTCCCGGGTCATCAGTCCAAACCCTCATCTCGTCGGTCTCAAAATTTGTAAACACATTATCGAGACAGTTGCCCATTCTAGTAGGCCCACAAAAGCATCTCATTAAATTAAAAGATTGAAACAGCGCAATGACGTCACCACTCATACGACAATCGCGACCAAAATGCACGTTGAAATCCCCACACACAATGACATACTCAAATCTCTCACACACAATCTCCAGCAAACCAGACACGCCATCCAAAAATACATTGATATCTGCGGTCGGAGCCCTGTACAAACATACACATAATATTTTCCCAAATTCAATCTTAAAACTTGCACAGCAGTACTCAAAATGACTCTCAATAGAATCCAGTCCGAACGATTCACTCTGCATGCCGATAGATCTCTGTGAGAATATTGCGCAACCCCCTCCCTTGGCAGCCGTACGGCAGTAACTACTGGTTAGATCGTAATTTATCAACTTCTCAAGAAGTATCGAATCGGTCGTGAGCCAATGCTCCGTAAAACATAAAATTTTAACATTTTTGTTCTTTAAATACACATCCATTAGCTCTGTTTTGTTCCGCAGGCTCCTAACATTATAACACATAAGATACACATACTCTCTATTAATGGGTAGATTACCAGTCCGTTCAGTCATCAGCTCTCCATCACAATTCACATGAGTCGCGAAAAGAACCAGGCGAGCCCGACTCCGCCCCCGCATCTACCGGTACGAAAATCAAATTGTCTACATTGACAGACCGCGAGGCGGAATCAGTCCACCAGCTCACCCAGCGCCTCGCCGCGTCATATTCCACAAGACTATGAATGCCTTCGCAAAACTTTCGCTTTCCAGAAACAGCCAAATGCACCCCCCTAGTCTGCATGTCTCTGTTACAAATAATTGAGTTTATATCTATGAAATTAAAAGTACTCGGCAAATTCTTTCTTACATAATCGCACATCCTACTATTAAACTTTAAAATTTTTCGACCCAGACCAGGGTGGCCATTCAGGTACGGTACTGATGTTACAAACACATTCGTATTATTGATACATGATAACGCACGAATAAAATCATTCTCAATGAGACCACGTCCGCGCAAAACATCGTTGGTTCCAGCAACCACCACAACGTAGTCGTTGGCTCCAAAGGTCACCGTCAGCGACCACAAGTCTTCCACGACCTGTAGGAAAGTTGCATTTGGCTTAAAGATAACCTCCACGTCTGTATCTGCCATAAATAATTTTCGCAACTTAACAGCAAAACCCCGGCACTGACTAAAAAAAAAAAATAGTTAATTAATAAATTAAAGTAGAGGAAATTTTGAATGATTTATGCCTATAACATTTTTTGGTAAAATTAATAGTTTACCTTCAAGAGCGAATTCTATTTGATCGAGATCGGTCGCATCTGCATTGATATGAAATTACATAGTAGCCAGGATTTTGACAAATATTTTTTTGTGTTGTCACATTCGAAAACAGCTGATCTCATCAGAGGTTGGAGAACCACTATGGTACGTGCCGCTGTAGTGCGCAAAATTATAAAATACAAATTTCAAATAAAATAAGATCACCAATTTGATTGTTTGTTGATAAGAAATATCAACCCGTCTTTATATCTAATTCTAAAAATGATACATTGAGAAAATTATAAATAAAGTATAGCGATGAGTGTAGTTTTATTTTAGTATGTTGGTAGGGATGTGTCATGAACAAATATAAATCTGTCAGAATTTGAATTACCTTTTTAAGGTGCGTTTTCATTAGTGATAATGGCAGTGGTAGCAGACGCCGTTATAGTATTTCCAATAGATAATTGCTAGTGACTCATGTTTATGTACATGCAAACTAATATGTGTCATTATCACGATATGTAAGAAATACTATAATTTCGTATTCTACCACCGCCATTAGCTACCATTACCTACCAACCGGAACGCACCTTTCGTCAAATTTCTTAAAAAGCAACACAATAAACGTTGATGGATGTCGCTCCTGACAAAAACTAGATAGCGCGACTCGCTCATATGCGACGACGACACTCCGCCTTCGGTGACGCGCCGTATCACCGCTCATCGCGCTATTCCGTACTTTCGGCATTTGTGACATAAATAACTATTATTCTAATGACGTAGTGTAGGTAGTGTCAAATGCTGATGCTTTGACAATACCTACGATTTATCTCTATAGAATAGATTCTCATGCAGCTAAACTATTAATTTTATATATTGTATGATAAAGTCATGTGCCTGGCCACATCAGATTTTTTTTTATAGAATCCATTACACTCTAGTTGTTCAAAATTATCGCCGTATTGTTGAACACAACGTCTCGCTCTACGGTTGCGGTTACGCAAGTCATCTAGATCAATTATTTCGTTGGTGTATACCATGGTCTTCATAACGCCCCATAAATAGAAATCCAGGGGATTAAGATCGGGTTACCGAGAAGGCCATAGAACAGGTCCACCTCGACCAATTCACTTATTTTCAAACACATTATCTAAATGTTGGCGAACTAAACGATTAAAATGCGGCGGTTCGCCATCTTGAAGATACCACGTTTGTCGACGTACATTCAAAGGAACTTCCTCTAATAGTCCCATCAAATGATTTTGCAAAAAAAGAGATAATCATTTCCATCAGTCGATTTGGCAACACAAGCCAAAAAGTAGTCCGGCCCAAATGTTTATCGAAAATCTGTGCTCGAAATGATTACGACGAACAGCATGTGGATTTTCAACAGCCCAGATATGAGTATTATGACAGTTATTTATGCCCTTACCTGTAAACGTTGCTTCATCAGCAGCCAATACAATGGAAGAAATGTCTTCGAATGTTTTTGTGGAAACCATCGGCAAAATTGTAAACGTAAAGGGTGATCTTCATGTTGCAAAGCCTGTACCTTTTGTAGGTTGTAACGATACAATTGATCCTCGCATATATTTTACTTTCCTCATTAGAATTTATTCGGGAGAATTTATGTTAAACCATCCGAGCAGTACATGACAACTGATGAAACAGTTTGATAGATGGTATATAGAGAGATAACACCACACCATACTTAACATTTTAAATTTCTTTGAATTTATTTGAAGATACGGTATGTGGTCAACGTAAAGACATTTTTCTTATAAAGCAAATAGATTTTTCAAAAAGTTTCCAGGATTCACTGTATGTCAAAATTGGTGAGTTTCTTTCCTCCTACAGACAATTCTACCACCCTGTATTAAATTACGTTATTTAGTAACAATGAGTGCTACTACTGCATTACTTTTTCTTTGACCTCGACAAATTGTACTGGGTTTTGTCTCCAATTCAAGTTATTTATTTAGGGAGTAAACAACGTTGAACGGAACATACGAATTCCCACCAGTATACATCAATTCGGCTTTTTCATTGCAGTGAAAACCTCATTCAAGTTAAATGGCTCGATGTGTTAAATGCTGCGGAGTTACCGAGTTAAATTATTGGAAATCATTACTGCAGGGCTTTTTACAAACTGATCAAACTTAAGGACGTAAAAGGACCACATCAGTCTTCTTCGTCAGACTGAAATTAGCTTTCTTAAAAATAATAAACAAAAGTTGGATATAGATTTATTTATTTTTTTATTTTTTATCTTAGTATATTAACTTTTTTATAGATTGTGCTATTTCTTCGAATCATCAATATTTTACATGTATCTTTTTTGAATATATGTCAACAGGCTGTACCTTTCTACGATTCTAAAAAAAATAAATACGTCTATACGAAAAGTTTCACTCAGAATGATATTTACTTTTATCTTTATTTTTTTATTTTATTTTTTATTTTTCTTTATTTCCTTGTGGAGACCGCGACGTTGACTTCGAAATAGTTGATGTTTCGCATTCTGTTACAAAAGAAATATTCAGGACTAAGTATCCAACCAAGAACTACGAAGTACTTGGCCGATTGATGTCTGGTGATTGTAAATTTGCAGGTTGATTGGTGTCGAATGTGCTCACATAAATAAAGTGGAACGTATTAGGTCTTAGCGAAGTAGGAAGATTTTGAGACAGTATAACAGTGCGAACTCATGAAAATTCTGCAGAGGTGACGATATACCGTACGTTTCCCCGAACGCTAGGCATAGCATTTACGGAAGAACGGCAACATCGCTCTCCCCACCCGGCGTATTTGTCGGCGGCTAAGCGATTCCCCGGTGCGCGCTTCGTGTGGTAGTATAGGCAAAACAGGGAGAGCTGAAGATGACTCATCGCTTAAAATCGTACGAACCAAAATACTATCATTTAATTGTGATAATATCCTATCTAATTTATATATTCATGTTTACCATCTTTAACAGAAGCATTTTGTGACTGAGTGCTTAAACTTTAGAAACTTAAACGTTTCTGTGTAGACATTATTAAATGTTTTTAAATTCATTTCGAATATTTCACGATTATTATTATTATTATTATTTAGTATTTCACAAAGCGGTGGTAAAGTTTGTTGTAAATGTGAGGCTGTTTTTAATACGTGTTTGATAATGGATTAAAAGAAATATGAACTGAAAATTTGTAATCCTCTTCGTCCGTCATCCATACTATAGGAAAATCCAATCCATTGCAAGCATAGTCAAAGGCTTGTCATGGAAAAATCGAACACGTCATCTTCCCGAAGCTCCTTTGCAAGACTTTGTACAGTAACAAGAAGTAAAACAAAAACATTTGTTAATCATTGTTTCTATTATTTTGATATTCTTATACCACCAACGGAGCACAGATTTTGTGCCGGGATAAAACACATTCCGTAATATTCATAATTTATGTTACTTACGTTTCTTATGTTTATTGTAAATTTTGCGACGTATAGCAGCTTTTGTAAAATCGTCAACATCGACAGATTTCAACTTTGATCGATAACGTCTCTTCTGTGGTGAAGATATTGAGGTACCTTCTGTTTCTGCTGTTTGAAATCTTAGTTTTGTACGATATACTGTTGATACGCTAACACCATAAGCATCAGCAGTTCTCTAAATAAAAAAATCTGATGTGGCCAGGCACATGACTTTATCATACAATATATAAAATTAATAGTTTAGCTGCATGAGAATCTATTCTATAGAGATAAATCGTAGGTATTGTCAAAGCATCAGCATTTGACACTACCTACACTACGTCATTAGAATAATAGTTATTTATGTCACAAATGCCGAAAGTACGGAATAGCGCGATGAGCGGTGATACGGCGCGTCACCGAAGGCGGAGTGTCGCCGTCGCATATGAGCGAGTCGCGCTATCTAGTTTTTGGCAGGAGCGACATCCATCAACGTTTATTGTGTTGCTTTTTAAGAAATACGTATTTAAAAAAAAATAAATGATTTCTGTATAGTAAATGCTAGGTTGGTACCACTTTGACGAAAGGTGCGTTCCGGTTGGTAGGTAATGGTAGCTAATGGCGGTGGTAGAATACGAAATTATAGTATTTCTTACATATCGTGATAATGACACATATTAGTTTGCATGTACATAAACATGAGTCACTAGCAATTATCTATTGGAAATACTATAACGGCGTCTGCTACCACTGCCATTATCACTAATGAAAACGCACCTTAAAAAGGTAATTCAAATTCTGACAGATTTATATTTGTTCATGACACATCCCTACCAACATACTAAAATAAAACTACACTCATCGCTATACTTTATTTATAATTTTCTCAATGTATCATTTTTAGAATTAGATATAAAGACGGGTTGATATTTCTTATCAACAAACAATCAAATTGGTGATCTTATTTTATTTGAAATTTGTATTTTATAATTTTGCGCACTACAGCGGCACGTACCATAGTGGTTCTCCAACCTCTGATGAGATCAGCTGTTTTCGAATGTGACAACACAAAAAAATATTTGTCAAAATCCTGGCTACTATGTAATTTCATATCAATGCAGATGCGACCGATCTCGATCAAATAGAATTCGCTCTTGAAGGTAAACTATTAATTTTACCAAAAAATGTTATAGGCATAAATCATTCAAAATTTCCTCTACTTTAATTTATTAATTAACTATTTTGTCGAAATTACAGAAATGGCGGCTCATTTCCAAAATCCTTGAAAAAGGCTTAGAATAAACTAAAAAGCTAAACTATTAATTTTACCAAAAAATGTCATAGGCATAAGTTATTCAAAATTTCCTCTGCTTTAATTTATTATTTAACTATTTTGACGAAATTACAGAAATGGCGGCTGATTTCTAAAATCCTTGAAAAAAGCTCGGAGTAAACACCCAGTTCCTTTGGACCCTTTTGAACCAAAAGCTTTTCAACTCTAAGTTTGGTCATGAAACTTCTAAATATGAAGTTCCGTGCCGATACATTTAGTAGTTTCTCCGGAAATGAATTAACAAAAATTGGGTACACACACACACACACACACACACACACACACACACACACACACACACACACACACACACACACACACACACACACACACACACACACACACACACACACACACACACACACACACACACACACACACACACACACACACACACACACATACACACACACACAGACATTTTTTTGTACCTTGGTCAAAAATGTTCAGGGGACCCATAAAGACCTATTTCCGCTAAAATCTCAAAAAATTTTTTCAGCACGATTACAATACTTTACATACTGCGTATGATAAAGTAAAAATAGAATTGGTCTTTTGAGTTAACAAGTTAAATAAAATTACTTACTTCCATAAGCATTGTCTCGCCTACATTTTCAGACGTGCGACGAAAATAATTTAATACGTTGATGACCATAACCACCTATTTCGTATTCAGGGGCTTTCCTTTCAACCAAAATATCTTGTTCACATCACACGTTCGCGCTTGTTATTATAATAATTGGAGGTTAGGTTGCAAGTACCGCTGTCATCTGTTCTAAGAACAGTTGTTACGCCGCGGTTTTGATTTAAGTGTTTGGCGAATTTTAATCAGTGCATTGGATCAGGTGTGACGTTTGTGGAGCGCCATCTGTTGGATTTCTCCTTGGTCTCTGGTTCAATTGTTAGGTTTCGTTCGGCTCTTCACCGTTGGATGGCGTTGCAGGTTTTCTGGAATTATCTCAGTAATTAAAGGGAGTTTGGGACTAGAAATTATATCATTGTAATGGGGAAAAATTCTACTGTCGATTGATGGGCCAGGCGTGGAAATTCCTGCGGGTTTGAGCATTTGCAGTGATAATGCGTATTGTCCAGTTTTTGCGCCCTGTGACGTAGAACGTAATTTTCTCGTAAACCGCTTGATTTCTGGAAATTGACCATTCAGATCTTCCCAATCCGGTGATGTGCGCATCTTATTGATTTTTTGCTATCTAATGACGGGTTCCGTTTCTTTAATTACGTCCTAATTATTCTTTTGCGAGATTTCGGGTCTCGTAGTGGGGATGCGGACGGCTATATATAGGACGACTTCAGCCGCCTTAAATCATCTTTTCTTGGGTGCTAAAGAAACTGCTGTCGGTTCCTTGGCCTGCATCAAAAAATCCTAGAAGTGTGTTTCGTTGTGAAGTTGACCTGTGTTCGGCTGTTGGAGTGTGTAGCCGGTGGAAGACGGCGTACGGCGCAGAACCTCGCCGGGAGGCGAATTTATTCACTTCACAACGTGTCGGTGGCGAGCTATTGTTGGTTCAAAACTAATCGTCTTGAGTACGGATTTAATAGCACAACTTTCTGTGGATTATCTATAGCCCTCAACCCTACCTGGAGGGTAAGTCTAAGCTTGTTTTCTTTATTATGTGGACCCGATTCTTATTTCTGGGGATATTTTAGGCTGCATAGGCTGCATCCTTCCATCTTTGTTTCTGTCTTGCGTCTGGGTGATGAACGTGGTAACCCGTGGAGGATTCCTGTGTACGTGGGAGCTGCGGTGAAGAACGTCAATATACTGTGGGTGTTCCTGGTTCTACGGAAGATACGTTGAGGTTACGTACGGAAGCTGAATCATCGTGGGAACTGCAGCGAGGGATTGAGACGGGATACCCTAGTAAATACTGCGCGTTTGCTTCCTCGCACTGAAGCCACACCTACCTACGGAGACCAAGGTTTGATTTATATTTTCTATCCTCGAAGGGTGACCGTGCCCTACGTCGCCGGTCCAGTGAATCTTCGGGCTACGTTCGTTTGTCGTTGGTTTGTCGAGGAGTTGCCTAGACATAACCTAACTTTTGCCGTTAATTGTTTATTGTTGTTTGTTTATATTGGAGATTGGGTAACTGGTTTGAGGTTACGTACCCAATCGTTACGATTTTTTTGTTTAGATATTTCATTGATAATTAGTCAGCGCTTATCGCTGCTGGTTGACCACAATAGTTTGTTGGAATTTAATTTAGCATGTAATCATTTTATATTTTGATTTTAACTTTAAATTTGATTGATCGCTCGGTCTTGGGACAGCGGTACCAGTTTACGTGTTGTCAATTTACCAACGCCGTTGAAAATATTCCATTTTATTAGTTTATTCCGGAGGAATTTTATCCCAACGTTTGCGGTACACTCGTCGAACTTCGTGGTTGGCCAACAACAGGTTTTATCCGGGTGCGCAAATATTTTTCCGGACTTTTGTTTTCAATTTCAGGTTATTGGCGGTACAAGCGTTTGCCAAAGCGTTGGCATTTGACCACGGTATATTTGTAGTCTATTGTACTTGTTTTATTATTTTATTACGATGTAATTTCTGGAGTCCTGTAGTGATTGCAGTGACTGATCAGCCTCCTGGTACCCTAGTGTGATATTTTTCCAGGTTTATAATTTGTCTATATATTTTTTTGTATATCCAGTGTGCCGGCGAACAATAAATTGCATCTAGGCGAGCTTTGGTCTTTCTCTGCCCCTGTGTCGCACTATTATTTTTCAGCCAGCTTTCGCAATCGAGTGAGCAGTCAACAAGCGAGGTTCAGATTGTGTGGCGCCCTTCTCCGAAACATCTTGTTGTAGAGTGAGTCGTTTTCTCCCACGCCCCTCTCCCCGAGTGGCCGGTGCAACCTCCGACTGCATAAGCGCGCAGGTAACGATAATTCCTGGTTCGTGGTATCTGGATATTAGTGGAAAATCAAGGTGTTTCAAGCCGCCATTTCTGTAATTTCGTCAATATAGTTAAATAATAAATTAATGTAGAGGAAATTTTGAATAATTTATGCCTATGACATCTTTTGGTAAAATTAATTGTTTAGCTGCAAGAGCAAATTCTATTTGATCGAGATCGGTCGCATCTGCATTGATATGAAACTACATAGTAGCCGGAATTTTGACAAATATTTTTTTGTGCTGTCATACTCAAAACAGCTGATTTCATCAGAGGTTGGACAACCGCTATGGAACGTTGCCGCTCTAGTGCGACAAAGTACAAAATACAAATTTCAATAAAATAACAATTTTTTGATTATTTTTTAAGTACATATTTCTCAAAAAGCAACACAATAAACGTTGATGTCACTCCTGCCGAAAACTAGATGGAGCGACTCGCTGACTTGCGACGGCGACGCTCCGCCTTCGGTAACTCGCCGCATCACTGCTCGTCGTGCTATTCCATACTTTCGGCACTTGTGACATAAATAACTATTATTCTAATGACGTAGTGTAGGTAGTGTCAAATTCTGATGCTTTCACAATACCCACGATTTATCTCAATAAAATAGATTCTCATGCAGCTAAACTATTAATTTTATATATTGTATGATAAAGTCATGTGCCTGGTCACATCAGATTTTTTAATTCATCCTCCTGCTCATCATAAATCACAAAAATAACGTCGACATATCGTATCCACTTCACTATTTTTACTTTATCATACGCAGTATGTAAAGTATTGTAATCGTGCCGAAATTTTTTTTTGAGATTTTAGCGGAAATATGTCCTTTTGGGTCCCCTGATCATATTTGACCAAGATACAAAAAAATGTCTGTGTGTGTGTGTGTGTATGTGTGTGTGTGTGTGTGTGTGTGTGTGTGTGTGTGTGTGTGTGTGTGTGTGTGTGTGTGTGTGTGTGTGTGTGTGTGTGTGTGTGTGTGTGTGTGTGTGTGTGTGTGTGTGTGTGTGTGTGTGTGTGTGTGTGTGTGTGTGTGTGTGTGTGTGTGTGTGTGTGTGTGTGTGTGTGTGTGTGTGTGTGTGTGTGTGTGTGTGTGTGTGTGTGTGTGTGTGTGTGTGTGTGTGTGTGTGTGTGTGTGTGTGTACCCAATTTTTGTTAATTCATTTCCAGAGAAACTACTAAAGGTATCGGCACGGAACTTCATATTTAGAAGTTTCATGACCAAACTTAGAGTTGAAAAGCTTTTGGTTCAAAAGGGTCCAAAGGAACTGGGTATTTACTCTAAGCCTTTTTCAAGGATTTTAGAAATGAGCCGCCATTTCTGCAATTTCGCCAAAATAGTTAAATAATAAATTAAAGCAGAGGAAATTTTGAATAATTTATGCCTATGACATTTTTTGGTAAAATTAATAGTTTAGCTGCAAGAGCAAATTCTATTTGATCGAGATCGGTCGCATCTGCATTGATGTAATACTATATAGTGACCCAGGATTTGCAAATTTTTCAGTCTAATGACAGTACCTGTAGTGCCAAATGCTGACAGTACCGGTAGTGTCAAATGCTGATGTTTTGACATCTCACAATTAATATTGACTGATGGCGTCGGATAGGCAGCGTGTTTAGCGTGTCC
Organism: Melinopterus prodromus; assembly: GCA_964023965.1. NCBI lineage: Eukaryota > Metazoa > Arthropoda > Insecta > Coleoptera > Scarabaeidae > Melinopterus > Melinopterus prodromus. Next base: position 43,720,191 of record OZ030391.1, on the reverse strand, counting down.
AAAATGCATGTGTTCTGTTTGTTTTTGGGTTGACGAAGTATGATCATGCATCGAATGGGCTGGGCGACTTGGGGTGGTTGAACATGGATAACACTAGGTTGTTGCATGCAGCAATATTGTATCATAAGTTGCTATCCACTAGGATCCCACAATACCTCATACGGAAGATATGCTGTAGATCGTATGTCTATAACCTTAATTTAAGATTCGGGGGTTTGTTTGCTCCACCTGCCCATCGCACAGAGCTGTATTCTAGTCATTCTCTTACCAGGTCAGTCATATATACAATGGTCTCAGGGAAGATATGAAAAATTTATCGTGAAACAGTTTTGGGGGAAAGGTGAAGCGTTGGCTGTTTGCTCAACAGGGGGGACTTTAGGCATCGAGCGCACATTGGAGGCTTTTTAATTTTTATTTTTTATGGGCAGGTGCGATGTTTTGTTGAGTTGGATTTGCTGCAATTACGTGTAATTAGACTCTAGAGCAATTTTCAAAGTTCTCTAAAGTTCTCGGAATTATTTTTATATTATTGCTACAATAATGGCTTAGTTCTAGTTTGCGTAAGGGGTTGAGTGGAAGAGTAAGGCAATTTGGAACAAGTGTGCTGAACTGCGCCCTAAATATAAATAATATTTTGTTGCAATTAATATTGTCTTATTTTAATAACGGAATTATTTATTTATTTAATTATTTATTTATCTGTTAAATCCTGGCTAACTAGTTTTATTTTAATGCAGACACGACTGATCTCAATCAAATAGATTCTCATGCAGCTAAACAATTAATTTTATATATTGTATGATAAAGTCATGTGCCTGGCCACATGGGTGTTAGACTCGTTTAATTTGTTTCCATCGTGCAGAAGAAAAGTACTCGATTATTGTACATTTAGCATAAGCTCATCATATTGTATCCGACAATTCACCATCGACGTTCTCTTGAAACATCCACGAAGATTTTAGTGGAAAAGTTCTGTGAGGTGAAGGAAGGTGCTGTAAGCATTTCGCCATGCGAACACGTCTTTTCCTTTATGCTTTCCGTTATTTTTAGAATTGTGACTGCCACGTTTGTCCTACGTTATTATTGTTGAACATATGACCCTCATCCAGATGAAAAACCCCACGATGATGTTGGTGGGGAGATTCTAAAATTGACTAAGTTTATACGATGAAATGATTTCATAGATTTTTACTTTATCATACGCAGTACGGTATTGTAATCGGGCCAAAAAAATGGGATTTTAGCGGAAATAGGTCCTTTTGGGTCCCCTGAACATTTTTGAAATGGTACAAAAACATGTCGTGTGCGTGTGTGCGTGTGCGTGTGCGTGTGCGTGTGCGTGTGCGTGTGCGTGTGCGTGTGCGTGTGCGTGTGCGTGTGCGTGTGCGTGTGCGTGTGCGTGTGCGTGTGCGTGTGCGTGTGCGTGTGCGTGTGCGTGTGCGTGTGCGTGTGCGTGTGCGTACCCGATTTTTGTGACGAGAGAAACTTGTGACGGGAGAAGCTACTAAAGGTATCGGGACGAAAGTTCATCTCTAGACGTTTCAGGACCAAACTTAGTGCTGAAAAGCTTTTGCTTCAAAAGGTCCAAAGGACTGGCTATTTACTCTTAGCATTTTTCAAACGATTTCGCAAATGAGCCGTCATTTCTGTAATTTCGTCAAAATAGATAAATAAAAATTAAAGTAGAGGAAATTTTGTATAGTTTATGTCTATAAAATTTATTGATAAAATTAATACTTTAGCTGCAGTAGTAAATTCTATTTGATCGAAATCGTGTCTGGATTAATAGTAGGTAGCCAGGATATTTTGAAATTTTTGACAGTATTCAGAACGTCAGCGGTTGCGAAACGTCAATTCAACACGCAAATGCATGGGGAATGCGATGTGGAGGAGAAACACGTGCGCATGTATGCTATGTGAAACAATCTTGAAACAATATCTTGGTGTTTACAAAGTCAATGTGTATTTCGAGTGCGGATAGCTATGTTGTTATGGATTTTTCAAGGATTTTGCAAATGAGCCGCCATTTCATAATTTATGTCTATGACATTTTTTGGTGAAATTAATAGTTTAGCTGTAGGAGCAAATTCTATTTGATCGAGATCGTGTCTGCATTAATATAAAGTTAGCCAGAATGTGCCAGATATTTTTATTGTAATTACAGTAGGTAGTGTCAAAGGCTGCTTTTTGACAATACCTACTGTCAATATCTCTCAATTTCTAATTCTAATGCTAATTTCTTTAATTTTAATGCACACAGGATCGATCTCGATCAAATAGAATCTCATGCAGCTAAACTATTAATTCTATATATTGTATGATAAAGTCATGTGCCTGGCCACATCAGATTTTGTATAGTATGTTTATTAGTGTTAAAATTATAATTGTACATCATTTAATAAGTTTTCACGAATGTAACTGATATGTGTTTTGTAGATTGGGCTGAAGATGACCTAAGATCGTTGAAACCGGTTCCCAGTAAATAATATAAAGCAAAGGAACTGAGATTTTTATTTACTCGCCCACTAATTTATCCAACTTTGCAATATGGACGCATCAGAGCAATTTACTATTGACTTTGTAATTATATTTGTCCAACGCTTACTATTGCTTCTACAACGAATTGCCGTTTGAAATGCTTATATTCGCATATTCAAATATCCCAATTAACTAACGCGGCATCGAAAAAACCCCAATCCATGCTCGGCCTCTTTGCTCAGTTTCCGAAGGGTCCAAGCGTCTTTTCTAATTCAAGATCCAGCTGCGTTACCCCAAGCCCCTGTCACCATTTTCTAAACCAAGCAATTCTCTAAAGTCTCATTTATACCTGAGGAACAGTGTGCAACATGTAACATGAGTAGGTATGAGGTCGGTTTGGCGGCGCATGCGCGAACTTTTGGCGCCAAAATTTGAATCGGCGCATGGCGGGATATTTGAAATTTCAAGATGGCCGACTTCCGGAAGACGACCATTTTGAAAACGTCAGACCGGAAGTCGGCCATTTTGGCGGTAAAATTTGAAATTTCAAGATGGCCGACTTTCAAGATGGCCGTAACGAGTCCCGGCGCGCCGGTGCGAAGTTATCCCCAGCCGTAACGCGCCGAAGACGGCCACCCCCAGCGTAGCACCGGCACACCGGCGTGAAGTTAGCCGAAGTCGGCCATTTTGAACCGGAAGTCGGTTTGAAATTTCAAGATGGCCGACTTCCGGAAGACGACCATTTTGAAAACGTCAGACCGGAAGTCGGCCAATTTGGCGGCGCGCCGGGTGTGAAGTTAGCCCCGGCCGTAACGCACCGAAGACGGCCACCCCCAGCATAGCACCGGCGCACCGGCGTTAAGTTAGCCGAAGTCGGCCATTTTGAACCGGAAGTCGGCCATTTTGAACCGGAAGCCGGCCATTTTGAACCGGAAGCCGGCCATTTTGAACCGGAAGTCGGCCATTTTGAACCGGACGTCGGCAATTTTGAACCGGAAGTCGGCCATTTTGAACCGGAAGTCGGCCATTTTGAACCGGAAGTCGGCCATTTTGAACCGGAAGTCGGCCATTTTGAACCGGAAGTCGTCTCTTTTTAACCGGAAGTCGGCCATTTAGGCGGGAAAATTTGAAATTTCAAGAAGGCCGCCGGAAGTCGGTCTTTTTGGGAGGGAAAATTTTGAAATTTCAAGATGGCCGACGCCAAGTCAGCCATTTTGGTGGGAAAATTTGAAATATCAAGATGGCCAACTTAAAAATATTAAATTTTCCCGCCAAAGGAAGTCGGCCATCTTGAAAATTCAAATATACCGCCAAAGGAAGTCGGCCATCTTGAAAATTCAAAATATCCCCGCCAATGGAAGTCCAATATATTAAAAAATTCGAAATTTCCCCCCTAAAACGATCAACTTATGACGTCATTGGACCATAAAATTGAATCCACGATAAATATAAGGAAATGTTCTCACCAACAAGTATTGTGAACAACCACACGTATGAAAATGCACTAAAACCATCTTGGCCACGTATAAAAACCGCACATGCTTCACTTATCATTTCACATTCACATCTGTAATAAACACACTATTTATTTTGGTACCTCTCGTGAACATCCTGTGTTGAAAACACGGTTCGCACTGATCAAATATACTGCTTTACCTTCAGTTACAAGAAGATCCCCCATACAGAGCCTCTTTCTTATCAGTTGCTGACGTCAGAGATAAGAATAGTTATAACAAGAATTTATTACGTAAAACAAAAGAAATTCCATATTTTCTTACAATGTATATAAATAATTACATAGATAAAAAGTTATTTTGCAACGGCGACATTGCTAAACGCGATAACGCTAACGAATTTTTTCACATTGCTAACGAATATCATTCTTATCAGTCCTTAAAAACGTAGTAAGTGCACGCGTAGATATTACATAAAACAAAAGAAATTCCAAATCAAATAAATATCAAATAAATATCAAATTAATACCAGATAAATAGAATAAAATAAATAGCATATAAATAACATATAAATAGCAAATAAATAGTAAATAAATAACAAATAAATTACCACTAAATAATAAATGAGTAGCAAATAAATAACAAATAAATAGCATAGAAATAACAAAAAAAAGCCAATAATTAATAAAATAAATAGCAAATAAATATCAATTAAAAAAACAAATAAATAACATAAATAACAAATAAATAACAAGTAAATACCAAATAAACAACAAGCAAATTAACATATAAATAACTAATAAGTAGCCAATAAATAACTAACTAAATAAATATCAAATAAATAAATAAAAAAAAGCAACTAAATAGCAAATAAATTACAAATAAATAGCAGATAATAAATAAATAAATAGCATATAAATAGCAAACTAATAACAAATAAACAGCAGATAAATACTAAATAAATAAATAGCATATAAATAATAAATAAATAGCAAATAAATAGTAAATAAAAAGCAAATGAATAACAAATAAATAGCATATAAATAACAAATAAATTGGAAATAAATATCAAATAAAAACAAATAAATAACAACTAAATAGAAAATAAATAACAATTAAATAATAAATAAATAGCGAAATATAACAACTAAATAACAAATAACTAGCAAATAAATAACAAATAAATAGCATATAAATATCAATTAAATAGCAAATAAATTACATATAACTAATAAATAACCAATAAATAGCTAAATGAGTAACAAATAAATAGCAAATAAATAACATATAAATAGCAGATAAATACAATAAAATAAATCGCATATAAATAACATATAACTAATAAATAACCAATAAATAGCTAAATGAGTAACAAATAAATAGCAAATAAATAACAAATAAATAGCAGATAAATACAATAAAATAAATAGCTATTCTTATCTCTGACGTCAGCAACTGATAAGAAAGAGGCTCTGTATGGGATCTTCTTGTAACTGAAGAAAGCTTGGACTTGGACACATACCAACATAGCTCTGATGTGAGAAGCATTTGAAAACTACCAGCTTGAACTTGGACTTGAAAGCTTGGACTTGGACTTGGACTTGAAAGCTTGGACTTGGACTTGAAAGCTTGGACTTGGACTTGAAAACTTGGACTTGGACTTGGACTTGAAGACTTGGAGGTGGACTTGGACTTGAAAGTTTGGACTTGGACTTGAAAGCTTGGACTTGGACACATACCAACAGCTCTGATGTGAGAGGCATTTGAAAACTACCAGATAGCTGTATACATACCAACAGCTCTAGCGTGAGAGGCGTTTGAAAACTACCAGATAGCTGTATACATACCAACAGTTCTGGCGTGAGAGGCGTTTGAAAACTACCAGATAGCTGTATACATACCAACAGCTCTGGCGTGAGAGGCGTTTGAAAACTACCAGATAGCTGTATACATACCAACAACTCTGGCGTGAGAGGCGTTTGAAAACTACCAGATAGCTGTATACATACCAACAGCTCTGGCGTGAGGGGCGTTTGAAAACTACCAGATAGCTGTATACATACCAACAGCTCTGGCGTGAGGGGTGTTTGAAAACTACCAGATAGCTGTATACATACCAACAGCTAAATAGCAAATAAATAGTAAATAACAAATCAATTGCCACTAAATAATAAATGAGTAGCAAATAAATAACAAATAAATAGTATATAAATAACAAAAAAATAGCCAATAATTAATAAATTAAATAGCACATAAATATCAATTAAAAAACAAATAAATAACATAAATAACAAATAGATAACAAGTAAATACCAAATAAACAAGAAGCAAATAACAAATAAATAACATATAAATAACTAATAAATAACCAATAAATAACTAACTAAATAAATATCAAATAAATAGCAAATAAATAGCAAATAAATAGCAAATAAACTACAAATAAATAGCAGATAATAAATAAATAGCATATAAATACTAAATAAATAAATAGCATATAAATAACAAATAAATAGTAAATAAAAAGCAAATGAATAACAAATAAATAGCATATAAATAACAAATAAATAGCATATAAATATCAAATAAATAATAAATAAATAGCGAATAAATATATAACAACTAAATAACAAATAACAAGCAAACAAATAACAAATAAATAGCAGATAAATACAATAAAATAAATAGCATATAAATAACATATAAATAGCAAATAAATAACAAATAAATTGCCACTAAATAATAATAAATGAGTAGTAAATAAATAACAAATAATAGCATATAAATAAAAAAATTGCCAATAATTAATAAAATAAATAGCAAATAAATATCAATTAAAAACAAATAAATAACATAAATAACAAGTAAATACCAAATAAACAACAAACAAATAACAAATAAATAACTAATAAATAGCCAATAAATAACTAACTAAATAAATATCAAATAAATAGCAACTAAATAGCAAATAAATAGCAGATAATAAATAAAGAAATAGCATATAAATAGCAAAGTAATAACAAATAAACAGCAGATAAATACTAAATAAATAAATAGCATATAAATAACAAATAAATAGCAAATAAATAGTAAATAAAAAGCAAATAAATAACAAATAAATAGCATATAAATAACAAATAAATTGGAAATAAATATCAAATAAATAACAAATAACAACTAACTAGAAAATAAGTAACAAATAAATAATAAATAAATAGCGAATAAATATATAACAACTAAATAACTAGCAAATAAATAACAAATAAATAGGATATAAATATCAATTAAATAGCAAATAAATTACATATAACTAATAAATAACCAATAAATAGCTAAATGAGTAACAAATAAATAGCAAATAAATAACAAATAAATAGCAGATAAATACAATAAAATAAATAGCATATAAATAACATATAAATAGCAAATAAGTAGTAAATAAATAACAAATAAATTACCACTAAATAATAAATGAGTAGCAAATAAATAACAAATAAATAGCATAGAAATAACAAAAAAAAGCCAATAATTAATAAAATAAATAGCAAATAAATGTCAATTAAAAGACAAATAAACAACATAAATAACAAATAAATAACAAGTAAATACCAAATAAACAACAAGGAAATAACATATAAATAGCATATAAATATCAAATAAATAGCAAATAAATAACAACTAAATAGAAAATAAATAACAAATAAATAATAAATAAATAGCGAATAAATATATAACAACTAAATAACAAATAACTAGCAAACAGATAACAAATAAATAGCAGATAAAAACAATAAAATAAATAGCATATAAATAACATATAAATAGCAAATAAATAGTAAATAAATAACAAATAAATTGCCACTAAATAATAATAAATGAGTAGCAAAAAAATAACAAATAAATAGCATATAAATAAAAAAATAGCCAACAATTAATAAAATAAATAGCAAATAAATATCAATTAAAAACAAATAAATAACATAAATAACAAATAAATAACAAGTAAATACCAAATAAACAACAGACAAATAACAAATAAATAACTAATAAATAGCCAATAAATAACTAACTAAATAAATATCAAATAAATAGCAACTAAATAGCAAATAAATAGCAGATAATAAATAAATAAATAGCATATAAATAGCAAATAAATAGTAAATAAAAAGCAAATAAATAACAAATAAATAGCATATAAATAACAAATAAATTGGAAATAAATATCAAATAAATAACAAATAAGAACTAACTAGAAAATAAATAACAAATAATAATAAATAAATAGCGAATAAATATATAACAACTAAATAACTAGCAAATAAATAACAAATAAATAGCATATAAATATCAATTAAATAGCAAATAAATTACATATAACTAATAAATAACCAATAAATAGCTAAATGAGTAACAAATAAATAGCAAATAAATAAAAAATAAATAGCAGATAAATACAATAAAATAAATAGCATATAAATAACATATAAATAGCAAATAAGTAGTAAATAAATAACAAATAAATTACCACTAAATAATAAATGAGTAGCAAATAAATAACAAATAAATAGCATAGAAATAACAAAAAAAAGCCAATAATTAATAAAATAAATAGCAAATAAATATCAATTAAAAACAAAATAATATCATAAATAACAAATAAATAACAAGTAAATACCAAATAAACAACAAGCAAATAAAAACGCGCGGAACGCGTTCCGCGTACCAATTTCTAACCCAACCCATCTAATGGAGAACCGGCCCAACCGAACCCAGCCCAACAAATGCTCATGATTTTAATAGAAACATATTTCTTATTTATTGTTTTTACACATAGAACAAATGTTAGTTATTTACACTGATATTTATTTGCTATTTATTTTATTAATTATTGGCTTTTTTTTTGTTATTTCTATGCTATTTATTTGTTATTTATTTGCTACTCATTTATTATTTAGTGGTAATTTATATGTTATTTATTTACTATTTATTTGCTATTTATATGTTATTTATATGCTATTTATTTTATTCTATTTATCTGCTATTAATTTGATATTTATTTGATATTTATTTGTTACTATATTTATTTCCAATTTATTTGTTATTTATATGCTATTTATTTGTTATTCATTTGCTACTCATTTATTATTTAGTGGTAATTTATTTGTTATTTATTTCCTATTTATTTGCTATTTATATGCTATTTATTTTATTCTATTTATCTGCTATTAATTTGATATTTATTTGATATTTATTTGATTTGGAATTTCTTTTGTTTTATGTAATATCTACGCGTGCACTTACTACATTTTTAAGGACTGATAAGAATGATATTCGTTAGCAATGTGAAAAAATTAGCATTATCGCGTTTAGCAATGTCGCCGTTGCAAAATAACTTTTTATCTATGTAATTATTTATATACATTGTAAGAAAATATGGAATTTCTTTTGTTTTACGTAATAAATTCTTGTTATAACTATTCTTATCTCTGACGTCAGCAACTGATAAGAAAGAGGCTCTGTATGGGGGATCTTCTTGTAACTGAAGGTAAAGCAGTTTATTTGATCAGTGCGAACCGTGTTTTCAACACAGGATGTTCACGAGAGGTACCACAATAAATAGTGTGTTTATTACAGATGTGAATGTGAAATGATAAGTGAAGCATGTGCGGTTTTTATACGTGGCCAAGATGGTTTTAGTGCATTTTCATACGTGTGGTTGTTCACAATACTTGTTGGTGAGAACATTTCCTTATATTTATCGTGGATTCAATTTTATGGTCCAATGACGTCATAAGTTGATGGTTTTAGCGGGGAAATTTCGAATTTTTTAATATATTGGACTTCCATTGGCGGGGATATTTTGAATTTTCAAGATGGCCGACTTCCTTTGGCGGTATATTTGTATTTTCAAGATGACCGACTTCCTTTGGCGGGAAAAAATAATATTTTTAAGTTGGCCATCTTGGTATTTCAAATTTTCCCACCAAAATGGCTGACTTCGCGTCGGCCATCTTGAAATTTCAAAATTTTCCCTCCCAAAAAGACCGACTTCCGGCGGCCTTCTTGAAATTTCAAATTTTCCCGCCTAAATGGCCGACTTCCGGTTAAAAAGAGACGACTTCCGGTTCAAAATGGCCGACTTCCGGTTCAAAATGGCCGACTTCGGCTAAGTTCACGCCGGTGCGCCGGTGTTATGCTGGGGGTGGCCGTCACGGTGCGTTACGGCCGGGGCTAACTTCACACCGGCGCGCCGCCAAATTGGCCGACTTCCGGTCTGACGTTTTCAAAATGGTCATCTTCCGGAAGTCGGCCATCTTGAAATTTCAAACCGACTTCCGGTTCAAAATGGCCGACTTCGGCTAACTTTACGCCGGTGTGCCGGTGCTACGCTGGGGGTGGCCGTCTTCGGCGCGTTACGGCCGGGGATAACTTCGCACCGGCGCGCCGGGACTCGTTACGGCCATCTTGAAAGTCGGTCATCTTGAAATTTTCAAATTTCCCGCGAAAATGGTTGACTTCCGGTGGCCATATTGAAAATTCAAAATTTCCCGCCAAGGAAGTCGGCCATCTTGAAATTTCAAATTTTACCGCCAAAATGGCCGACTTCCGGTCTGACGTTTTCAAAATGGTCGTCTTCCGGAAGTCGGCCATCTTGAAATTTCAAATATCCCGCCATGCGCCGATTCAAATTTTGGCGCCAAAAGTTCGCGCATGCGCCGCCAAACCGACCTGTTTTTTTGTGCTGGACCTGATGTGATCGACGGTATTTTTATTTGAATTGTCAAGAACAGTAATATATCAGGTTCCGATGTTATTGCCTATGGCTGTTGCCGTATGTCGCTCTGGTCTAAACTAGACCTAACAAGTATCGTAAACGTCGGCAGGTATTCTTAAAATTATTTAATATACGTTTAAAAATTATACAGGAGTGTCATTTAATTAGCCAAACCACAAGTGATCGGTGATTGGGAGTTGGACGACTAAAGCAACAACTTTAGTAAGAACGTAGCAGGAATACAACACATATGGATGTAAACCTGTTCGATCCGAATCGCTTTTGAGGCATGCGCGGAAACTGGACCCGTGGTCGGTACTTGTTTACCTAACCTGACTTAGTGTGATTACTTCTTTCGACTATTACCATGTGATACATAATATGGAACAGCAATGAAATTCTTTGTCTTTTAGAAACAATTGGCAGTGACCACGAATTGACACACAATACATTTTTACGTTATATACGTATGCGAGCTTAAGGGGCTATATTCAAAAAATGGCCGAAACAGGTCTTGCCCACTCCAAGAATTTATCCAAACCCTTTCGAGTATTGAAATCATAAACATAGAGCGTACGCAAGAAGAGTGCCCCCTTTCCTTGAGAGATATTTTTTTTTCAAGAAACCTAATAGGTTTCAAATAAAAAAATCGTAAATATGGGCAATTTTTAACTATTGAAGTCGATATTGACAAGTTGATAATGCTTCAATTTGAATGGATTATGCATAAATACAATTGTTACAAGGTCCCCCAGGATTTGAGAGAGCTACCATGTTTTGTGCAAAAATGTATTTCCATCAGTCATATTTGCAGGGTTTGGCGCTCCTCTGCATGGTGGCGCTAGTTGTTCTAGAGAATATTTTATTCCTGGCTTCGTTACCAGCATTTCAATTGGTCTACGTAAAAATTACGCAACCACCCACTTCGAACGCTGCGAGTTTGCGACAGACGCCAAAATGTGGATATTTCGTTCATAATATTGCCAACCCACAAGAAAATATCGAAAACACGATTTTTGCGTCCTGAATTTGCAGCTGTTTCATAGTCCGACCGACTAGGGCAACAGAATATGTTAGGTGGTTGAACCTACCAGTCGTCGCTCGGTGCCTGTGTTCGGATCGCACGGCGGGCTCATGCATGATCACGGAAATGGAATCAAGATCTACTCGATTCGAACTTGTAAATTTAAATACTCTCAAATGACTGCCACTTCCGGTCTTTTTATTTATTTTAATTTTACCACATTTTTGTTGACTTTTGCGTATCGTTTTACATTGAATATATTTGTTATTATTCAAGCTAACAGTTTCATGTTAATTTGTAGAATATATAGATTACGCAAAATATGGTCAACAAAATAATAATGTTGGGTACATATTTTATACAGGCCGTGTAAAATTTGCAACTGGAGTTTAAAAAATTTAAAAACTATTGAGATTTTGTTTTAAATAATACATCCGACGCGAATAATGTAATAAAACTTCTCAAATAAACTTGTTTCGGTGCACAAAATGATTATTATTAAATGATATTAAAGTGATCCTCTAAATGACACGATATTTTAGTTTATTTCGTTCCTGAACTAGCCGGGGATCATAATATGGATAGAGTATTCGTACTGGTTTAGTTGCCTCTTACCGCTACCACTCCTGAGTGCTGAGTGTATCAGAATAAAAATAATTTATAATTTTTGAATGCGAGTAAACTGGCATATGCGGATATCTGTTTATGTGACCATGTTTGACAAAAGTGCTGACATACCTTAAAAATGGGTGAATGAATTTGATAATGGATTCCGATATAATGATTGTAAATACATAAAAAATCGACTGGTTGATAGGTATCTGGTTGTTTTTTATCAAACGCGGTTATTCAAAAACAAAGAGTAGGTTTTAAATGTTATTTAGAAAAAACGTAAAATATAAAAACCATTATTGCATAGCGAAAGTTTGAGTTTTATGGGTTCGGTACCGACAATGAATTTCGCAGTTCAATAATTTGTGATCTACTTAACCAATCTTTATGATTATTTCGACACATTTATATCATTTATATCATAACATATACTATTTTTGATAGTTTTTAATTATTTAAATACAGTCTATTGCAGAACTAAAATAGTTTTTACGGGCCGTGAATAAACTGACCAACCAAACACTTGATAGGGATTTAAAATTTTCTGTTACAAAGCCTCATATGTTCTCGTCATTTTGATTTTTAATTTATCACAATATTATACGAGGGTTGGGGCATAAGTCATGGCAAGTCAAGTCTACTATGTCTGCAGAACTTCCACACGACACAGATATGTTTGTGATTGCCATGACTTATGCCCCAACCCATGTATATTTTTGTGAAATACAAAGTTTTACGTAAACCCTTTAAATATTAAATTTCAATTTTAAACCTTAAATGTGAATTCAGAGAGATGGCTGGAAAAGAAAAAAATAGAAGAAGGAGTCCTCTTCTTCCATTTGTTGCATTTTACGTGTGTTGATACTAAACTCCGGCTATGCATGTCAATTGTCAGCAAAAGGAAAACAAAGCAAACGGCGCTAGTTTTGTCAATTCTGCACCAACCACCCTGCTCTACTTTTACTCTAGGTTGTGTAGTAAACCTAACGAACAAAGCTAATGTATAACCAGTGTCGCCAAAAGTCCAAGAACGGCTGTTCTCAAGTCTAACGTGAAATGAGCGTATTTTACGTGAAAAGAAATACTTACTTAATTTTACACATTAAAAAAAAAATTGGTAAAATTTCACATAATAACAATATACTAAGTCAAAATAAAATACAAATTCTTATAAAAATACAATTATTTTGAAAATTACACATATTTATATCCAATTTAATTTCAGACTTTCAATTGTTTTCAACATATTGTTTGTCCCGATATTGATAGATCTGTTTAATTACTTTAACGAGTAATTCACAACATTTATGGCCTTACATGAGAAAATATTTGAGAAAAATACAAATGATAACATGTTTGTTTATAGAAAGCGGTTAGATCTTTTCGATTAATTTATTTGCGCTGATTGCGAATCCGTGCTTGAAAGTTGCATATCTAGGATAGTGCGTTTTTGTTGTTTCTTGTATGAAGGCGTTCGAACATTAGAATCGTTCTAAATACATACTTCGAAAACATCTGTCAACGAACTTTCAGGATTACAGGTAAAACTGCAAAGAATAAGGACTATATTACCATTTTGAGGTTTCTAGGACAATGAGTTCAGCTGGTATAAATTTGGAATATTACGAAGAATCACGTTTTTTTACATTTTGGCCACACTTTTATCGGGAAGTCAAAACACAATTTTATATTCAATTCACAAAATCCATGTTCCCTAAAGGTACCAATATTGACAATTTTGTCCTTTTCTTATGTTTCCATAAAATGTTTCCGCTACCATTTAGACAATTAAAAGACTAACCAAACTCAATCCGAAAAAAGAAGGTTGTCATTATGATAACAAATCGTAGAGCTTTTCCAAACTTTACGCGCTCACTGTATGTAATATTTTACCAGTTTTATAAGCCGAATATGATAAGATGTCTTATCAATCGAATGATATACAGTATTTTTCTATATTAAATATTAAATTTTATAAAAATTACAGAATTGCTGTTAGTATTATGTAGCTTTTTCATTATAAAAGCAACAACAGTTTCACAGTGTGGTTATAGTGAAAACAGTAGAAAACATAATATATACATACATCTGCGATACATTGTAAAATATTGTGTTTTTTAATGCTGTACATTCTGTGTAACTTTTGGTTCAGTTGTATTTGCCTTGTATACCGGGTGATTCAATTTCGAACCTCACCAGGGAGATCTCGCTTATTAGTGGAGATAGAGCCTATGTTTAAATTTGGCAAAGTTTCGTATTTTTGTGCTAATCAATTATCTGAACAGAAATTTAAGCTAGCATTTTTCATTTTGAAGATATCCACAAAAAAACTGAAATATTAAGATATCGTTTTAAATTTTTTATTCAAAACCAAATGTAGCTAGACATTCTACATGTACTTTTTAACAAGGAATGCAGCTTAATTTTTTAATTTGAAATAACATCAAAGTTGGCGGCGTAACCATGGCCAACTTTTGTTTTTCTTATGGGCGCCATGTTGAATTTTGGTTTTTTCCGATAGTCGTGTTTCTTTTCTGCAATGTATAACATGTTACCATTCTTTTTAAAATAATGGTGTAATAAACAAAAAACCTACAGGTACCCAACTGGAGCTTGGTTACAGACCGCCGGAGTCGTTGCCAAGCAACGCCAACAAAATGCACTTGGATCAACCGGCGCCCGCAGCGTTAGGTTTGCCGTTTAACCAAATAAACCTTAATTGTGGTTGATTGTGGATGTATGTACATTGTATCTAGCATTGTATATCTTGAAAACTAATAGAGCAAAAAATAGTATATTATTTGAGGAGCACATAATTAAGGATATAAATCGCGAGCATTAAGTTTACACGCGAGCCGTAGGCGAGCGTGTAATCATGCGAGCGATTTATATCCGTTATGTGCGAGTCAAATACGACGTTTTATCTACGACTCATAAATTCCATTTTATGCAAAATATTTTAAATGCATTTGTCAATGATGTCGAGGCGAACTGTCAAATAACTGTCATCCACGTAGGTTTTGACAGACTTTGACACAAGCGTTGTATAATGATGACAGTTCGTTCAAATAATGAGGTCATTATTTGAACGAACTATCATTATTATACAACGCTAGTGTCATTTTAATCATTGGCGCGTATAATGATGGGCATTATATAGTCATAGATACGTATGCAATGAGCTTATTATATGTGAGTCGTACATAAAGGTTATTTACTGCGGTGCACCCCTATATCTCGGATACTAACAAAGCAAAAAAAATCTTTTTTGGTAACTCACTGTGTTACAGTGAAAATATACTTTTCACGAGACATAGTCTAAGTTGTTAAGCTGGTAGAACTGAATATAATGGCATATACAAAATTTTCCAAACACCTCCAAAACATCGATTTAAAAAGAAGATATTTTTGGGTACTTCCATGTGTATAAAAATACAGAACTCTGTCATTTTTCATACGATTTCCAAAATAATGCAATTGAAAGAGAGAACACAGACCATTAGAAGGATGTACTGTTCGGTCAGTTCCAATAAAAAGCGGAAAAGTTAAGGACGTTCAAATTCAGAAGTTTCCCATTATTTTCAGATTTTCTGAACTTTAACAACTGTTTGATGACCTGTTTCAATCCACAATGTTTTATTTCTATTTTTTGTTGAAACTCTATTTAAACCTGCGTTTAACACGAGTTTGTTTGTTAGAATCGGTTGAAATTTAGAGTTATCGATGTTTAATCACCATCTTGACATTCACACTAGGCAGGAATATACCTACGGCCCGACCGTAACAACCGTACGCATAATTCACATTAACTAGAGATTATTTTGTTTGTTTATTACCCTGTTTTATTGTATTTTAGTCTATCTAATATGTTATTAAGTACTATTTGACTTGTACCCAAATATCGTAAAGTCATTAATCGACAATTTTAACCTATTACAATATTGCGTATACTATTAGGACGATGTAGGTCTTTAGTTTCACCAAATTTCATATATATTAACAATCAAACTGATCCATAAGCAGTAAGAAATCAGGTCTAGTGTAAGCTTCAGTGCAAATACAAAAAAAAGTTAAATGTGTGACAATCGCCATAAGTTTTGTTACATCTGCGGATTGTTTGTGGACAAACAGCATCGGCTACAATTAGTAAAAAATAAATCAGGGGTTGAGGGATACAACAAATTTTTTGACCGTATTTACACAGCCGCTGGTATGTACCAGAATACGTGTGTGTAGTTTGTTCGTCAAAATTGAAGTTATGGAAATCAAAAAATGTTGATAACTCAAGAAGTGGTGGCCTTTTCTACTCCGATGATATGCCATCATCAAACTTATCATAAGGTGGAGGACTGCAACAGGCCATCAGTTTAAAATGCGGGGATACCGTAAGTATGCTAATGTGTCGACTGTAACGAAACCATTAGGTCTTGATGATTGGGTTGAGCAACCTGCTGCTGAAGCTAAAGAATCTTATAAATCTGATGATGAAGCTGATGAATGCTACACTTTTGCGAACAAACATGCAGAGTTCCTTCCATCTGGATCGCATTCTATGGAACGACATGAAGTGTCAAATGACGAATACCAAGATCTTGTACGTGATCTAGGATTGTCACGAAGACAAACTGAAATGCTTGCATCTCGATTCAAGCAGTGGAATATGCTAGACTATGACGGAATGATGATCGACTATTAATTAGACAATGCTTTAAAGCCGACAATGACAATAACAACCTTGTTTATTGTCCTGATGTGAAGGAATTGTTTGTCTTGTTTGGTCACGACTACGTACCAAACGAATGGAGATTTTTCATTGATGGATCATGCAAACGCAAGCATATTTATTTATTCCTTTATTTGGATTTGTATATGAATAAATGTGGTAGGCTTGAAAGCTGTATTGCTACATAACAAAAATGAATTGCCATCAGTTCCATTGGCCTACGCAACTGGTATGAAGGAAACATACAATACAATACAAAACATTCTTCGTTTTATTAATTACGCTACACATAAATGGAAAATTGTCAGCAATTTGAAAGTCTTGACAGTTTTGTTTAGAATGCAAGGCGGTTATACGATGTATCCATGTTATATGTGTGAATGGGATAGTCGTGCACCAAATATGAGAAAATATGAACAAAGTGAGTGGCCGTCGCTTACATCATTTCAACTTGGCAAAAAAATTTTTGGGCCCGAAAATATTATCTTACCGCCATTGCATTTGATGCTTGGATACATGAAGCAGTTTGTGAAACAATTGGACGTCGGCGTCGACAGCGAAGCATTCCGTCATCTTAAAGTAACATTTCCTAGCTTACATTTCAAATCATTGGTAGTAAAAATTTAGGTATTTCAACTGATCAATTTTTCAGGAATATTTGTTGGTCCACAAATTCGACAAATTATGCAGGCCAACGATTTTGCAGCTAAACTGAATGATATGAAAAGACGAGCCTGGAAGAGTTTTATTTCATTGTGCGATAACTTTCTTGGAAATACTAAAAGTGCCGACTACGCAAATGTTCTACAAGAGCTTTTGAGTGCCTACGGTGAAATGGGCTGCAACGTGTCTATTAAAATGCACTTATGCATTATCATTTGAATTTCTTTCCGGACAGTCTTGGCCAACTCAGTGACGAACAAGGTGAACGATTTCATCAGGAAATGGAAGCTATTGAAAAACGTTTTCAAGGAAAAACACAACCTATAATGGATTGATTCAAATTGGTCAACACACAACCGATATTGACAATTTTATCCAAACACATAATGTTGTCAGGTGGTTCAGTTTTGGTGATCAATGAAATTGGCATCTATTCCCTTAGAATACGGTACTTTCTTCTAAGTAAACCAATGGCCCAAGTATTTCAATGTGGATGCGAACGTGTACTAGAGACTTTGTGTCTTCTAATTCTAGAGGATGCAGTTGTTTTTTTCGTTTTGTAAAGGCAGGTAGTTTTAATTGTGCTCGTAATGGTAGCAAATTTTAAATTAATTATGGTAAAAACACTATAAATCTGTAAACCTATGAATTGCAGTTCACTGGCAGCCTTACGTTTCCCTAAACGTTGCTTACGAGCTACAGCTTGTTCATCTTTTAAACTTGCACCAACTTTATAGCCCATATTCGTGCAGGTCACCCAATCGAGATGGTCATCATCTTCAAGCGCTGCTTGTTTACCTTAAAATGACACATTATGAACAAATATTTCACATCTATATTTCATAAAATACTTATCTGTTATAAAATGCTTACTGCAAACGCTTCAATGTTTTAGTTAGGCTTCAGAAAAGTGCAGTCCTCTCTTAATAGCCGATAGCGATCTATTCCTTCTAAAATGGGATAACAAACTGTTGGACCAACTTGGCTCGAGAATTTTTGGTATGCTATAAAAGCTAATTTCTGGAGGGTACAATAAAAGGCGCTTGTCAGTCAGGGGTTGCTTTACTTCTCAAAAGTGTTCACATTAGCCTTTGCGCATTGGCTAATGTGAAAACTTTTGAGAAGTAAAGCAACCCCTGACTGACAAGCGCCTTTTATTGCACCCTCCAACAATTCACCACAGTCGACACAAACCCCAACTAACAAAAGCTAATTTCCTTATCTCGACTTATGTTCGACACGCAGCCGACCACGCAACAATTTTTGGTCATTTTAAAGCTAAAACTTAAATAAAAACTCACTTTCTAAACTCATTTTTTAAAACCGTTTTGTATAATACTCACCGTGAAATATAAAAAAAAGCTTTAAAACTTGTTTAATAAGGGTTATACCGGCAGAAAAACTCCAAATTAGATACACTTTCACTTTAAACTGTTTATTTTAAACTTATTCACCAAGCCTGAAATACATGATCTTACATGGGACTTTTGCTTTGTTTTCCAGCCAACCAATTTAAAGTTAGATGAAAGATGTCATGCCAACAACGATTTGACATTAAATCAATGAAGTAAAGAGTACAGTAATTATTATTCATTATGCAGTTGTTTCCGTCAAACAACGTGCTTGAAGTTATAAAGGCGAATAATGTGGTTCATTACACAGAACCCTCCGCGCCAAAGTAACTTGCACTTGGAAGATTTTGTTATCTACTGATTTACTATTATCTACCCCGTTATATTTAGATTCAGATTACTTAACTCCAGTTTTTAATTGTTAATAAAAAGCAATGCCTTAACAGAGATTTAATCTGCAGGACCTGGTACTTCCAAACTTTCTTATTGTCCTAAAAGCCATTATATTAAAAGCCGAGCATTCGATAATGCTCTTGAAACGATTTATATTCATTAAGCATAATAAATACAGAACCCAATGACTTAACTGAATCTTCATTTTTATTATAGCCGTGGAATCAATACATTACTGTTTTGTTAAAATTGATCTCTACAGGAATATCCCATAGAAGTACCATATTAACGGTTTCTATAGAAATGAGGTGGGGAAAACCGTGTCAATACTTGGAACAAAATTATGCAATCCGTACAAAGCGCAATGGCTTCAAGTACAATCGTGATAACGTTGTTTTTATTTATCTGAACTGCGCAATAGTACAGGATGTTGATAATCGAACAAAAGATTCGCGAAAATGTAAGGAATGATAAAACATAGTTCATGAAAGCTACCTACACCTAATATTACGCAAAAACTAAAGAAACCGTAGTAGATTAAAACGTCGTTAAAATTTCATCAGACTTATCTAAAACGCAATTTTCGTAATTATTGCAATACAGTTATAGCCAAAACTTGTACGTCAAACACTTAGGTAGGCCGCAGACTGAAGGAGCAGGGAGCAAACAGGAAGCAAAAGCATCAAGGTGCATGGATTTATATGCAGACCTGTACACTGAAAGTATTTGCTCGTAGGTGCAAAATGCATGCTGCTGCTGTATGTATATTTTCTTCAACCGTTTTGCTGCGTCGGCGTCGCACACAAGCAATGATGCTGTGTTCGACGCCGACTTGGATGCTTGGATGCCCAAGAAATCTTGATATTTGTGCCTATTGTAATGAATTTTTAAATTAGCTCATTATCATAAATGTTGACTTAGTCACAAAAATAGGATTGTTTTAATAAAAGAGCTACAGTTACTACTACAGTACTACTATTTGACACAAATTTTTGCATTCACCTTTTGATCTCAAATTACCAATAATGTATTTGCACATGATAAATTATATATTATATATGCGTCTATATACCAACAGATTACCAGGATGATGTAATCGTCCCGTGTCATTCAACATGAGATAAAATTTTGAATTTTTGGTGTGGAATGACGACGACATGGCTCACAGACATGGCTAGTAGTGTTTCTTATGGCAGTGAGAATAAGCTACCTGTTCTTTAAATTATAAATTAGTTCCGTTATCCGTTATCCAGGTACACAGTCCAGAACTGATAGTGTCGAATTACATACATGATCATATAACCTCAAACAACATCGACGAATAACATCTACGTAGACGCCGTCAGAAGAATACAATCGACGAAAAAATGTTGAAACTAAGTCCAATATTACAAGGGGAGCAACGATCTTGATAATTAACGCACTCGCTAATAGCTCGTGCGTTAAACAGTCTTGATCATTAATCGCTCTTGGTATATACTTGTTGGTTAAATAACTATTAATGCATATTTTTATGAGATTAAATATCGCATCAAATGATGTGCTCTTGTTGTGATCTCTCAGTGTGAGGTATGCGTCGTGCAAAATGTTTATACAAAGCAAAATGCACGCTGCTTGCTGCCTGCTCGTTCAGTGTGCCTTATTAAGGTGGCTACACAGGTAACTGCAGACTGGACAAGCATGCATGATAAATCTTTTTGCGCTAGCACGTAAAATTTCCCTTCGACACCACACGACACAAGTATGCTTTAACAATCGCTTGTTTGTGCTTGGACTATGTCGGACAACGATGCGCTGGCATTGGTTGCTTTTTGTCTCAACCACAAGAGGAAAAGAGCGGTTGGACGATGAACTTTTCGGAGTCTATTGATCTCCCAAAAAGTCAAACAACCACAGTGAAGGCTCATGTATTTTATCTGTATCTATGTCAGAGAGAAGAGATGCTTTGGTTTTTCTTTTCTCTTCTATAATGAGTCCTGAAGGAATTTATCTTCTTAACAACTGCCTCTTTATCAATTAATCTATATTTACTTAATAACTTATATGATAATATCTTATATGATCCATCCTTCTTCGGCCTATCATGATAGTTTGGTGACTTAATTTGCCAAAGAGACTGATTTTGGAATGCACGAATAAACTCTTCCAATAATTCTCAGTTGACCTTCTTCAGATCGCTAGACATTATGATACATGTAGAGCAGACTTATATACTTTGGTGTATATCCCAATGTATATCCCTATGTATAAACTGATGTTTATTTGTGCAAGCCGGCACGTCCATGGTACACACGTTGCATTTCACTTGTGCAAGCGCGGCTCTTACAGGCTTGCATGATTTAAATTCAATCCGTCATCAAGCGGCTTGTACTAATAAAATGCTTGCACAAAATTATCCTACAGACGCTACAGCAGCCTTGTACAAATTGATTGATCATGCATGCTTGTCAAGTTTGCAGTTAGGTGTGTAGCAACGTTTACTGTCACACGGTAAAATAAAACTTATTCCCACAGAACTTTGCATGCCGCCTTCCGTCGGATGAGGAAGAAAACCCGGTGGTCCCGTGTGCTGTCATAATGCGACGTGCACGTTGAAGAACTCTTACTGTACGTTGGAATTCCTTAAGTTCGACAGAATTTCTGGGTGTGTGTAGCCAGCCCTTAGCGTCGGTGATTGGCCTAAGTTGTGGAAATAGAGCGACGTAAAATAAACAAACGTTACCTAATAGACCTTTTTCAGGTTGTGCAATAGTGAGATGTTTTCTATTTTTATCTTGTGTACATGTTTAATCAAATGCTTGTTAAACGTAGATGAGTTTCTGGTTCTGCTTTCTTATTTTTAAATTACGACCTGTTTTCAATATATTCAGCTAGGGCTTGGACTCCCCTCAAATTCGA
Source organism: Melinopterus prodromus (assembly GCA_964023965.1). NCBI lineage: Eukaryota > Metazoa > Arthropoda > Insecta > Coleoptera > Scarabaeidae > Melinopterus > Melinopterus prodromus. Next base: position 43,697,819 of record OZ030391.1, on the reverse strand, counting down.
ATCAAACTCGACAAAATTCCTGAGTGTGTGTAACCTGTGCTCCCCGTCGCGTCGGCGAGAGCGTCCAGCCAGCAACCGCCAATATCATGATAGGGGTTGCTATCCACGGAGGAAATCTCCAGTCTGTAGATATTGGCTACTCCGATTATTTACATACAAATAAAACGGAATGAAAGAAAGTTATAAGGAATTTTACAAACGTTAATAGATGGTCTATTTTACTGGTAATTTCTTGAAAACCCTCATAACCTTATATTATAACATTAATCGTGTGCTTTACTATTTTGCTGCCAATCGAACACTGCTGGGTCGTTATTGCGGTGATTTATAAATTATTTAAACGATATCGTTGATTTAATTACGAGTGCGTGGCCTAATGAGAGGAAACGCACTCGTTATTAAGTGATATGAACCGTAGTACTCGGTTGTAATAAAAACGGACTCTTTGTTCTTTTTTCCTGTCTTATTGTTTTAAAGTCCGTGTATTTCAGCAAAACCTGGCTTCACCCTTTTCAAGTCGACAGATTAAGCTTATTTGATCTGGTTTATTTATCATAAAGAATTGTTTCGAGTGCGGGGTAGGCCAAATCGAGACTATGTGCGTACACTTTTGAGCACTTCTTTGTTCTCTTTATATCTCACGTGAATAGCTTTCTTCATTTGCATGGAATTCATTTCAATGAAAATATATATATATATATATATATATATATGAAAATAGTTTTCTGTTGTAAAAAATAATGTGACAAACAACTTTTCTATAAAATATTTTTTTATATCTAAGATAAATGCAGTATCGACCACCGCAACTCTAGTGACAACCTGCATATTATGAACAAATGGATAGTCTTTTGTAGCATGCTAAGTGGTACTTATATCAAATAAATGTTTTGTACGGTTCTGTTAACGAACAGACCTTTATAAGACGAAACCAAATTATCTATTGAAACCGGGGGTTTTCATTGAAATGAATTCCATGCAAATGAAGAAAGCTATTCCTATATATATAGGTATATATATATATATATATATATATATATATATATATATATATATATATATATATATATATATAGCCAAGTACGGTATAGCCAAGGAGTAAGATGGACACTCAATGGAAAAAACACTCAAATGGAGACCATAAGGGGGGTGCCCAATGTCGCCAATTTGGTGCTTCAGTCACAACATCTTCAGGATTCGAAGACAAGATGTGACGTCGCGCCGGAGGTGACGGACACCCCAGGCGACATTGGGCACCCCCCTTATGGTCTCCATTTGAGTGTTTTTTCCATTGAGTGTCCATCTTACTCCTTGGCTATACCGTACTGATGAGGACTAATAGTCCGAAACACGTGTCGACGGTTGCTTCTTCGTATGACGGAATTGCCCGATAAATTACCTTTCTCCTTTAATATCTTACCGTCGATAAACCAGTTTTCCATATATATATATATATATATATATATATATATATATATATATATATATATATATATATATATATATATATAGGATGTTGTTTATACAGGCGTTAAGAAAAAAATATTTTTTTATAGAATGCCCTGTATATCATATCATATTATTCATACTAAGGAAGTTGTCTTTCCAACTGTATTAAGTTGTACTGTGAAAAAAAGTTTCTGACTTATTAAATTGTTTCTCAAAACTCCCGGTCTATCTTAAAACCTACGGAAAAAGTATTTTTTTGCAGAGAGTATCTTGCAACCTTGTCAGACAATCACCAAAAGTAGGTAAATGCTATAGGTAAATGTTGATAAACTCAATACGCTATACATGATGATCCTACCACGAATTTATTTTTTAACATTTTCAAATGGCTTTTTCTTGTGTTTTGGGGGTTTGCAAAATTATGGGTTGCAACTAGAGAATGCCTATTTTCTCCAATTAATTTTACTACCGTTGCAACAACTCCTATTTTACGATATGCACAAAACATACTATTTTGTAAAATACCATTTTACTTTTATTGTTCAACTTTGTATACACTACAAAACTGTCAGTCTTCAAAACTTTTCCTTCACCGATCAACAAAATACAGACAAGTAGCCAGTATTTCCAGTTTTATTCAATAAAACAGGTTATAACAAATACAGTATCTATTTATTTTTATGAGGGTTGCGGAGGAGGAAAAAATATACTTTTCGTTAAAAAATGCGACCCCTTGCTTTAATAGCAAGAAATAAGAAAATATCAACTGTTAGCGATTTCATATTGTGAATGGCTATTAAAAATATATTTATTACTTTTTCCAAAATTGCTTCATGACTTGATTCCATACGTCAAAATGTAGATAGTTAATCGATTCAATCACACTTTCATGTTCTGTAGCCGAAAACCCCTAAATAATAATGGTTTGTATCCACTATCTATGGAGGTTTTGAGATATATATATATATCTCAAAACCTCCATAGAGAGTGGATACAAACCATTATTATTTATTTATTATTTATTATTTACCATTTATATATATATATATATATATATATATATATATATATATATATATATATATATATATATATATATATATATATATATATATATATATATACAGGGTGTCTCTGAAATAACTTCTAACCTTGAAGGAGCATAATCGCCAGGGCTAGAGAAGCAATTTTGGTCAAATAACGCATAGTCTATTTCGAAGCTTTTTTTATTTTTTAATTTATTGACAAAAATCGAGTAAGGACGGTCCTGCTAACTAGTGACGCGCATGACTCACACGCTGGCATAGTTGGTAGAGAGGCAGAGGTAGGCGGCGCGATAAGCATTTAATAATTAATACTAGATAAATGTAAGTTGTACTCACCGACTGAAGTAAGGGGGTTAGATTTACAAAAATTGTTCGAAATGATTCCCGTCTGCTAAAAGACATGCCTCCATACGCCGCACAAAATTAGTTCGCATTCGATGAAAAATTCCAGGTAACTGGCGAATTGACTCCGCTGCAGCAAATATCCTTTCCTGAAGGTCCGCTACATTTCTCACTTCAGTCCTGAACACTCTTTGCTTCATACACCCCCACACGAAAAAATCCAAAGGGTTCATATCAGGACTTCTTGCTGACCAGTGCACGGGGCCGTTACGTCCGATCCAACGTCCCGGAAAATTATTATTTAAATACTCGCAAACTGGCCGCGCGATATGTGGTGGCGCCCCATCGTGCATGTAGTACATGTTCATCCGCGTTTGAATGGGGACGTCCTCTAACAACTCAGGAAGAGTATTTTGTAAAAAATTCAGATAGGATGCACCATTCAAACGTGCCGGCAACATAACGGGACCCAACAACATATCGCCAAAAATTCCACACCACACGTTCACCGAAAACTGTTGTTGGAAGTGCGCCTGTTGTACTACGTGGGGATTAGCATCTGCCCAATGGTGCGTGTTATGGAAATTGAGAATTCCGTTTCTGGTAAAACAACACTCGTCCGTGAACAAAACGGTAGCTACAAAATTGGGTTCTCTTGCCACTTGTTGCTGAAACCACTGACACATTTGTATCCTCGGTAGCTGGTCGCGATCTGTTAATGCCTGCACGCGTTGCACATGATAGGGATGCAGAAGCTGTTCTCGCAAAACTCGCCATACTGTGTGATGGGAGACACCAACATTTCTAGCGACTTCTCTGGTGCTTCGTCCTGGATTTTCATCTACCTCGTTTATGATGTCCTCTTCCAGATGCACGATGTGTTGGGGTCGTTCGCGACCACGGCCTTCATACCTGGAGACAAACGTACCCGAATCGCGCAATCTTTGGACCGCATTGAGAATACAATGCGTACTCGGGTGTCTTCTAGCCGGATATCGCTGCGCGTATTGTCTACACGTTCGATTAACGTTGTAACCACACTCCCCATACATCAAAACAATGTCTGTAAGTTCTGTATTAGTAAACATTTTCGCATATGACAGTTGACCCGCACGATAACACGAAAAGAACAAAACTAAAGTAGGTCACTGACACGCGTTTCACGGTCACGATAACCAAAAGTGGGGGATACCATCCGTCCATCACGCGTCCCAATCCCACCGCCAAAACAGTTCGGCACTAGACGGCTGACCGTACGCATCTTAATACCCTCGACCAGGGCCGGACTCTGATTTTCGTAATTAATTTTCTCGAAAATGCGTAGAGTTGGACCATACGTTATTAGACAAAAGTTGTTTGTTTGGCCCTGGGGCATATGCTCCTTCAAGGTTAGAACTTATTTCAGAGACACCCTGTATATATATATATATATATATATATATATGTTACGAAGAAACACAACTGAAAAATTATTATAGCTTTTACAAAAATAGTTCTATATCTTCTATATGTGTTTGTTATGATTGTAAGTAATTAATATTTATGTATTTACTTGTAAGCGCTGTAAGCGCTGGGTTCTTCACAGGGCTGGGCGGCGGGTGCGGCGTAAGACGGGCGGCGGGGGCGGGCGGGGCGGCACGCTCGTATTGTGCATATTGCCGAGAAAGAATCGTTGTTCTGTGAGGATTTATTACAGCTGCATTATGACGGTGTGGACCCGTGCCGAAGTGGTGGTTTTAGTTGAAGAATACAGAAAGTGGCCTAATCCATACAATTCGAAGTCCGTTAACATAAAAATCGCCACCTCAGAAAAACGGCATTGGATGCGTTTATGATTATGCAAACACACCTATGAAAAATGCATATATATAACCTAATTATCTTCTATCATGTTTTTCTTCCCTTCCGTTATTAGAAATAAACCAACGATTGGATAGGTTATGTTTATTTTATCCAAGTTTTGTTTACAACCGCGTATATCACAATATCTACTATAGTACGCATGCGCATGACTACTTTAATAGCGAAATAAATTGCAGTGTGTCAAACAACTTTTAAGTAACGTTCGAAATTAATTTGCCAATATTTCTTACCAACATTATAGCGATTTACAGCTCTTAGAGCTCTTTTACACGACCGAGAATTATAACGAAAATAATAGCCAAAATTATCGCTATAATTTTGGCGAGAAAGATTGGCAAACTAATTTCGAACGATAGTTAAAAGTTGTTTGACACACGGCAATTGATTTCGCTATTAATGTAGTCATGCGCGTGCGTACTATAGTAGATATTTAGATATACGATATACGGTTGGAAATAAAACTTGGATAAAATAAACATTACCTATACAATCGTTGGTTGTATTTCTAATAAGGGAAGGAAAGAAAGGCATGATAGAAGATAATAATAATAATAATAATAATAATAATAATAATAATAATAATAATAATAATAATAATAATAATAATAATATTGACAATGACGTGCAGCAAAGTCAGTTTTTAATATTGGTACAGGAAGAGTTGCTTACTGCAGGTAATTTTCATAGCCGGGTTAAGCTGCCTTTCATAAGGGAGACTAACAGGGTTAGGGAGTTGATTGCGCAAGCTAATTCTGATCTGGAAATATTTCTCAGAAATAAGCCAGAATTGTCCATTATTGAAATAAATAATTTGTTGTATGCATCTGCCTATGTTATTACTAAGATGGTGAATCCAAAATTTACATCAATACACAATAATAGAGTTCGGGAGAACCGTTGGAAACGTAGGCTCCAAAATAATATTGCTAATTGGAGAAAGGACGTTTCCAGGATTTCTGAAATTAGAAGATCAGTTCATTTAACTGAGAGGTTACAACGGTTACGGCAAAACATAATACTAAAATATAGTGTTTTAGGCGAAGAGAAGGATATAGTAGTTATTGAAGAAGAGTTAAAACAGAAAATTCAAGCTAAGGCCCAACGTATCAGAAGATTTGAGAAAAGAATTCGGACTTACAATGATAACAAAAATTTTGAAGAAAATCCTAAAAAATTTTATAGGGGTCTAGGCAAGGACAATATCTGTATCCAGAATTTTCCAAACATGCAGGATGTTACCAACTTTTGGACAGGCATTTGGGGGCAATCTGGCAAGTATAATTCTGAAGCGGAATGGATTAAACGCGAGGAGAGGCGTAATAACCATTATCCAGCAATGGAAGATGTACTCTCCAAAGATGACATCTCAAATGCTTGCAAAAGTTTAGCACTTTGGAAAGCTCCTGGTCCAGATAAAATTCCTAATTTTTGGCTTAAAAGGATAACCATTTTGCATGAACATTTGGTAAAATGTTTTAACAATATGGTTAATAATCCGGAACTGATACCGTCGTGGCTGACTGAAGGTGTTACTGTTTTGATTCCCAAAACGGAGAATACAATGGAAGTATCCCAATATAGACCTATTACTTGTTTAAATTGTAGTTATAAATTATTAACTAAAATTTTAGGTACCAAGATTTATGAACATCTAAAAGAAAATAATGTATTGCCCTCTGAGCAGAAAGGTATTTTAAAGGACAGTTATGGGTCAAAGGAACTGTTAATAATCAACAAGAAGATTGTTGAAAAGATCAAGAAGTCTCGAGGAAACCTATCCATGGCCTGGATTGATTATAAGAAGGCGTACGATAGTATCCCGCATGAATGGATTGTAAAAGCCTTGGAGATATATAGGGTAAACCAAAAAATTATTTTTTTGGTAAACTCATGTATGTCTTTATGGTCTACTAAATTATGCTTGCGGGGAGAAGACTCGTGTGTTTTCTCAGAGCCGATTAATATTAATTGTGGCATATTTCAAGGTGATAGTTTATCTCCATTGCTGTTTTGCATAGGCCTGTTTGCGCTGTCTAGGGAATTGAACGAGGATAAAGTTGGTGTTCAGTTATTACCTGGCGAAAAGTTAATTGGTCATTCATTTTATATGGATGATTTGAAACTTTATGCCAAAAATGATGAGCAGTTGAAGAGGAGCCTCAGCATTGTTAAACAATTCTCTGACGATATTGGGATGCAATTTGGCTTAGAGAAGTGTGCCAAAATTAGTATTGTCAAAGGCAAAATTGAGAAAACCGCTGACATATGCCTGAATGATCATACTAGTATTAACGAACTAACAGATAATACTAGATATAAGTATCTGGGAATGGATGAAGCCTTTGGTATTGATGATGAAGGCATGAAGGTGAAGGTTATAGGCGAATACATTAAGCGTGTGAGGAAAATTTTAAAGTCTGGTTTAAATGGAAAGTATAAAATGCAAGCGATAAATGCATATGCTATTCCTATATTTCGATACAGTGTTGGTGTTTTAAACTGGACGAAGAAGGAAATACGCGATTTGGACATTAAAACTAGAAAACAGTTAACATTAAATTTTATGTTTCACCCTAGGTCCGATGTTTGCAGGCTATACCTGCATCGTTTAGATGGAGGTCGTGGTTTGCAGCAATTGGAAAATATTTATGATTTGGAAATGTTAAATTTAGGAAATTTTATAAAGGCCAACAAGGAAGATAAAGTTATTAAACAATTAATTAGGGATACTTCTGGTAAGTCAATAATTAGTAAACATAAACTAATTTTAGAAAAATCTCAGGTCGAAGAACTAGAAAATTACGGAAATAAAACTTCGGTGGCGAGTTTAAAGCGGGAGATTAAGTTAAGAATGAATCGGAAAATGAGGGAGGATTATGTTAGTAAGCCAATGCATGGTCAATTTTTAAGAATTGTGGAGGGTGATGGTATTTCAAAATCTGGGTCTTTATCTTGGCTTTGTCATGGGAACATTAAGGCTGAAACGGAATCCTCTATTGTTGCGGCGCAAGATCAGGCAATTCGTACCAGATATCATGAACAGAAGATTATGAAAGTTGCTCATGATGGGAGCTGTAGATTGTGTCATCAGGCTCCGGAACATGTCTACCACTTATTTGCGGCTTGTCCAGTCTTAGCTGAGTCGCATTACATTGCTAGGCATGATAGGGTGGGAACATATATACATTATAATTTATGTTCCCAACTAGGTTTAGCAATGGATGTGTCTCGGTGGTATGACCACATCCCATCTCCTGTTGTGAGTAATGATCATATTACCATATTATGGAACATGCCTGTTGTCACTGATAGAATGCTTGATGCTAATAAGCCAGATATCGTGGTAAAGGATTTCCAGAGGAAGGTGTGCACGTTTATTGAAATCTCGGTACCTGCTGATGCGAATGTTGTAAGGAAGGAGCTTGAAAAACAACTTAAATATAAGGATCTCGCAATAGAAGTTGGACGTATGTGGGGAATGCAAGTGAACATTGTTCCGGTGATTGTAGGTGCATTGGGAGCAGTTAGTCTAAATTATAGTAAACATGTTAAAGAGTTGCCGTGCAAAATTTCGCCCTGGGAAATTCAAGAAATTGCGGTTTTGGGAAGCGCAAATATTTTGAGGAGAGTTTTATCATAAAGAACCCTAAATTTGCTGCTTAATATTTCATCTTTACCTTCTTTTAATGTATATTGTCTATTAATAAATGTGTGTCTGTGTGTGTGTGTGTGAGTGTGTGTGTGTGTTTTTAATGACCTTTGCACGAGGCTGCAAGGGTTTTCTGCAGTTTTCCTTTGCTTTGCAAAGAAAAATGAAATTTTTCTTTGCAAAGCATAAATGGCCTTGTGTTTTTCAAAATTGGGTAGAGCTGCAGTGATACCCGCAAAGGGAGTACCCTAGGCTTCAGCGAAGCTCGGTACTACCAATTTGCCCTGATCCTCTTTATTACTTTTCAAAATTATTAGTGTAAGTTTAGTATTTATATGTTATATCTAAATTATATTATCTAGGTTTCAAATATTTAATGACATGTATCAGAGATTTTCAATAAATAATAATAATAAGCGCGAATATTTTGAGAAGAGTTTTATCATAAAGAACCCTAAATTTGCTGCTAAATATTTCATATTTACCTTCTTTTAATGTATATTGTCTATTAATAAATGTGTGTATGTGTGTGTGTGTGTGTGTGTGAGTGTGTGTGTGTGTGTGTTTTTAATGACCTTTGCACAAGGCTGCAAGGGTTTTCTGCAGTTTTTAATAAATGGCCTTGTGTTTTTCAAAATTGGGTAGAGCTGCAGTGATACCCGCAAAGGGAGTACCCTAGGCTTCAGCGAAGCTCGGTACTACCAATTTGCCCTGATCCTCTTTATTACTTTTCAAAATTATTAGTGTAAGTTTAGTATTTATATGTTATATCTAAATTATATTATCTAGGTTTCAAATATTTAATGAGATGTATCAGAGATTTTCAATAAATAATAATAATAAATTATTAACTAAAATTTTAGGTACCAAGATTTATGAACATCTGAAAGAAAATAATGTATTGCCCTCTGAGCAGAAAGGTATTTTAAAGGACAGTTATGGATCAAAGGAACTGTTAATAATCAACAAGAAGATTGTTGAAAAGATCAAGAAGTCTCGAGGAAACCTATCCATGGCCTGGATTGATTATAAGAAGGCGTACGATAGTATCCCGCATGAATGGATTATAAAAGCCTTGGAGATATATAGGGTAAACCGAAAAATTATTTTTTTGGTAAACTCATGTATGTCTTTATGGTCTACTAAATTATGCTTGCGGGGAGAAGACTCGTGTGTTTTCTCAGAGCCGATTGATATTAATTGTGGCATATTTCAAGGTGATAGTTTATCTCCATTGCTGTTTTGCATAGGCCTGTTTGCGTTGTCTAGGGAATTGAACGAGGATAAAGTTGGTGTGCAGTTATTACCTGGCGAAAAGTTAATTGGTCATTCATTTTATATGGATGACTTGAAACTTTATGCCAAAAATGATGTGCAGTTGAAGAGGAGCCTCAGTATTGTTAAACAATTCTCTGATGATATTGGGATGCAATTTGGCTTAGAGAAGTGTGCTAAAATTAGTATTGTCAAAGGCAAAATTAAGAAAACCGCTGACATATGCCTGAATGATCATTCTAGTATTAATGACCTAACAGATAATACTAGATATAAGTATCTGGGAATGGATGAAGCCTTTGGTATTGATGATGAAGGCATGAAGGTGAAGGTTATAGGCGAATACATTAGACGTGTGAGGAAAATTTTAAAGTCTGGTTTAAATGGAAAGTATAAAATGCAAGCGATAAATGCATATGCAATTCCTATATTTCGATACAGTGTTGGTGTTTTAAACTGGACGAAGAAGGAAATACCCGATTTGGACATTAAAACTAGAAAACAGTTAACATTAAATTTTATGTTTCACCCTAGGTCCGATGTTTGTAGGCTATACCTGCATCGTTTAGATGGAGGTCGTGGTTTGCAGCAATTGGAAAATATTTATGATTTGGAAATGTTAAATTTAGGAAATTTTATAAAGGCCAACAAGGAAGATAAAGTTATTAAACAATTAATTAGGGATACTTCTGGTAAGTCAATAATTAGTAAACATAAACTAATTTTAGAAAAATCTCAGGTCGAAGAACTAGAAAATTACGGAAATAAAACTTCGGTGGCGAGTTTAAAGCGGGAGATTAAGTTAAGAATGAATCGGAAAATGAGGGAGGATTATGTTAGTAAGCCAATGCATGGTCAATTTTTAAGAATTGTGGAGGGTGATGGTATTTCAAAATCTGGGTCTTTATCTTGGCTTTGTCATGGGAACATTAAGGCTGAAACGGAATCCTCTATTGTTGCGGCGCAAGATCAGGCAATTCGTACCAGATATCATGAACAGAAGATTATGAAAGTTGCTCATGATGGGAGCTGTAGATTGTGTCATCAGGCTCCGGAACATGTCTACCACTTATTGGCGGCTTGTCCAGTCTTAGCTGAGTCGCATTACATTGCTAGGCATGATAGGGTGGGAACATATATACATTATAATTTATGTTCCCAACTAGGTTTAGCAATGGATGTGTCTCGGTGGTATGACCACATCCCATCTCCTGTTGTGAGTAATGATCATATTACCATATTATGGAACATGCCTGTTGTCACTGATAGAATGCTTGATGCTAATAAGCCAGATATCGTGGTAAAGGATTTCCAGAGGAAGGTGTGCACGTTTATTGAAATCTCGGTACCTGCTGATGCGAATGTTGTAAGGAAGGAGCTTGAAAAACAACTTAAATATAAGGATCTCGCAATAGAAGTTGGACGTATGTGGGGAATGCAAGTGAACATTGTTCCGGTGATTGTAGGTGCATTGGGAGCAGTTAGTCTAAATTATAGTAAACATGTTAAAGAGTTGCCGTGCAAAATTTCGCCCTGGGAAATTCAAGAAATTGCGGTTTTGGGAAGCGCAAATATTTTGAGGAGAGTTTTATCATAAAGAACCCTAAATTTGCTGCTTAATATTTCATCTTTACCTTCTTTTAATGTATATTGTCTATTAATAAATGTGTGTCTGTGTGTGTGTGTGTGAGTGTGTGTGTGTGTTTTTAATGACCTTTGCACGAGGCTGCAAGGGTTTTCTGCAGTTTTCCTTTGCTTTGCAAAGAAAAATGAAATTTTTCTTTGCAAAGCATAAATGGCCTTGTGTTTTTCAAAATTGGGTAGAGCTGCAGTGATACCCGCAAAGGGAGTACCCTAGGCTTCAGCGAAGCTCGGTACTACCAATTTGCCCTGATCCTCTTTATTACTTTTCAAAATTATTAGTGTAAGTTTAGTATTTATATGTTATATCTAAATTATATTATCTAGGTTTCAAATATTTAATGAGATGTATCAGAGATTTTCAATAAATAATAATAATAAGCGCGAATATTTTGAGAAGAGTTTTATCATAAAGAACCCTAAATTTGCTGCTAAATATTTCATCTTTACCTTCTTTTAATGTATATTGTCTATTAATAAATGTGTGTATGTGTGTGTGTGTGTGTGTGTGAGTGTGTGTGTGTGTGTGTTTTTAATGACCTTTGCACAAGGCTGCAAGGGTTTTCTGCAGTTTTTAATAAATGGCCTTGTGTTTTTCAAAATTGGGTAGAGCTGCAGTGATACCCGCAAAGGGAGTACCCTAGGCTTCAGCGAAGCTCGGTACTACCAATTTGCCCTGATCCTCTTTATTACTTTTCAAAATTATTAGTGTAAGTTTAGTATTTATATGTTATATCTAAATTATATTATCTAGGTTTCAAATATTTAATGAGATGTATCAGAGATTTTCAATAAATAATAATAATAAATTATTAACTAAAATTTTAGGTACCAAGATTTATGAACATCTGAAAGAAAATAATGTATTGCCCTCTGAGCAGAAAGGTATTTTAAAGGACAGTTATGGATCAAAGGAACTGTTAATAATCAACAAGAAGATTGTTGAAAAGATCAAGAAGTCTCGAGGAAACCTATCCATGGCCTGGATTGATTATAAGAAGGCGTACGATAGTATCCCGCATGAATGGATTATAAAAGCCTTGGAGATATATAGGGTAAACCGAAAAATTATTTTTTTGGTAAACTCATGTATGTCTTTATGGTCTACTAAATTATGCTTGCGGGGAGAAGACTCGTGTGTTTTCTCAGAGCCGATTGATATTAATTGTGGCATATTTCAAGGTGATAGTTTATCTCCATTGCTGTTTTGCATAGGCCTGTTTGCGTTGTCTAGGGAATTGAACGAGGATAAAGTTGGTGTGCAGTTATTACCTGGCGAAAAGTTAATTGGTCATTCATTTTATATGGATGACTTGAAACTTTATGCCAAAAATGATGTGCAGTTGAAGAGGAGCCTCAGTATTGTTAAACAATTCTCTGATGATATTGGGATGCAATTTGGCTTAGAGAAGTGTGCTAAAATTAGTATTGTCAAAGGCAAAATTAAGAAAACCGCTGACATATGCCTGAATGATCATTCTAGTATTAATGACCTAACAGATAATACTAGATATAAGTATCTGGGAATGGATGAAGCCTTTGGTATTGATGATGAAGGCATGAAGGTGAAGGTTATAGGCGAATACATTAGACGTGTGAGGAAAATTTTAAAGTCTGGTTTAAATGGAAAGTATAAAATGCAAGCGATAAATGCATATGCAATTCCTATATTTCGATACAGTGTTGGTGTTTTAAACTGGACGAAGAAGGAAATACCCGATTTGGACATTAAAACTAGAAAACAGTTAACATTAAATTTTATGTTTCACCCTAGGTCCGATGTTTGTAGGCTATACCTGCATCGTTTAGATGGAGGTCGTGGTTTGCAGCAATTGGAAAATATTTATGATTTGGAAATGTTAAATTTAGGAAATTTTATAAAGGCCAACAAGGAAGATAAAGTTATTAAACAATTAATTAGGGATACTTCTGGTAAGTCAATAATTAGTAAACATAAACTAATTTTAGAAAAATTTCAGGTCGAAGAACTAGAAAATTACGGAAATAAAACTTCGGTGGCGAGTTTAAAGCGGAAGATTAAGTTACGAATGAATCGGAAAATGAGGGAGGATTATGTTAGTAAGCCAATGCATGGTCAATTTTTAAGAATTGTGGAGGCTGATGGCATTTCAAAGTCTGGGTCTTTATGTTGGCTTTGTCATGGGAACATTAAGGCTGAAACGGAATCCTCTATTGTTGCTGCGCAAGATCAGGCAATTCGTACCAGATATCATGAACAGAAGATTATGAAAGTTGCTCATGATGGGAGTTGTAGATTGTGTCATCAGGCTCCGGAACATGTCTACCACTTATTGGCGGCTTGTCCAGTCTTAGCTGAGTCGCCTTACATTGCTAGGCATGATAGGGTGGGAACATATATACATTATAATTTATGTTCCCAACTAGGTTTAGCAATGGATGTGTCTCGGTGGTATGACCACATCCCATCTCCTGTTGTGAGTAATGATCATATTACCATATTATGGAACATGCCTGTTGTCACTGATAGAATGCTTGATGCTAATAAGCCAGATATCGTGGTAAAGGATTTCCAGAGGAAGGTGTGCACGTTCATAGAAATCTCGGTACCTGCTGATGCGAATGTTGTAAGGAAGGAGCTTGAAAAACAACTTAAATATAAGGATCTCGCAATAGAAGTTGGACGTATGTGGGGAATGAAAGTCAACATTGTTCCGGTGATTGTAGGTGCATTGGGAGCAGTTAGTCTAAATTATAGTAAGCATGTTAAAGAGTTGCCGTGCAAAATTTCGCCCTGGGAAATTCAAGAAATTGCGGTTTTGGGAAGCGCGAATATTTTGAGAAGAGTTTTATCATAAAGAACCCTAAATTTGCTGCTAAATATTTCATCTTTACCTTCTTTTAATGTATATTGTCTATTAATAAATGTGTGTCTGTGTGTGTGTATGTGTGAGTGTGTGTGTGTGTTTTTAATGACCTTTGCACAAGGCTGCAAGGGTTTTCTGCAGTTTTCCTTTGCTTTGCAAAGAAAAATGAAATTTTTCTTTGCAAAGCATAAATGGCCTTGTGTTTTTCAAAATTGGGTAGAGCTGCAGTGATACCCGCAAAGGGAGTACCCTAGGCTTCAGCGAAGCTCGGTACTACCAATTTGCCCTGATCCTCTTTATTACTTTTCAAAATTATTAGTGTAAGTTTAGTATTTATATGTTATATCTAAATTATATTATCTAGGTTTCAAATATTTAATGAGATGTATCAGAGATTTTCAATAAATAATAATAATAATAATAATAATAATAATATTATTATATTATTATAATATTATTATTATTTGGCACGCAGTGTCAAATCTGACCTCCTGAAAGAAATAGAATTATCTAATAAACGAAGCAGTTTAAAATCATTTATTGATTTGAATTGCTTTTATAAGTGGACGCCCACCATTTGGAAGAGAAGGAGTATATTGGGAGGTAGTAACATATCTTTTAATATATTTTAGGTTTCAGATTGGTGATAGTGTCAATTTTGACAATTCTAGTTATCCAGGAAGTTGTCAGTAATACGTAATATTTCTACGTTTCTTTGTAGTAAGTGTTATTGTGATACCTAATTATCCTTTGAATTTCAGTTGTAAATAAAGAGGTTACTCATAATATTTATTGTTATTGAGTCCACTTTAGTTTTTTAACAAATGGATTTAAATAACTCAAGAATATTGCGTAACAAATGGTCCATAAATGAATATAAGGAGGTGATTTGGTGTCACTTTCGTTCATTGTTAAGGTTTGGATGTGCCAATCAACGGGAATGCTTTAGATTATGGCGAGAAAGAAACCCAGGTAAAAGAATGGAGTTGACTGTTAATACTTTGGCTTCCCAGAGACGGTGCATTCTAAATAGGAATAAGTTATCAAATATAGAGATAGATAGTATAAGAAGGGAGGTAGAGATTTTTCTAAATCTTGAAAATGATGAAGTGGTTGGAGTTGAAGAATTAGAACCGAACAGCCGTATTGCTGACGCTGAGGCGTCTGTTATTGTGGATATTGAGGTAAATCGGATACCAAATCTGGATAATGATATTGACAATGACGTGCAGCAAAGTCAGTTTTTAATATTGGTACAGGAAGAGTTGCTTACTGTAGGTAATTTTCATGGCCGGGTTAAGCTGCCCTGCCTTTCATAACGGAGACTAACAGGGTTAGGGAGTTGATTGCGCAAGCTAATTCTGATCTGGAAGTATTTCTCAGAAATAAGCCAGAATTGTCCATTATTGAAATAAATAATTTGTTGTATGCATCTGCCTATGTTATTACTAAGATGGTGAATCCAAAATTTACTTCAATACACAATAATAGAATTCGGGAGAACCGTTGGAAGCGTAGACTCCAAAATAATATTGCTAATTGGAGAAAGGACGTTTCCAGGATTTCTGAAATTAGAAGATCAGTTCATTTAACTGAGAGGTTACAACGGTTACGGCAAAACATAATTCTAAAATATAGTGTTTTAGGCGACGAGAAGGATATAGTAGTTATTGAAGAAGAGTTAAAACAGAAAATTCAAGCTAAGGCCCAACGTATCAGAAGAATTGAGAAAAGAATTCGGACTTACAATGATAACAAAAATTTTGAAGAAAATCCTAAAAAATTTTATAGGGGTCTAGGCAAGGACAATATCTGTATCCAGAATTTTCCAAACATGCAGGATGTTACCAACTTTTGGACAGGCATTTGGGGGCAATCTGGCAAGTATAATTCTGAAGCGGAATGGATTAAACGCGAGGAGAGGCGTAATAACCATTATCCAGCAATGGAAGATGTACTTCTCTCCAAAGATGACATCTCAAATGCTTGCAAAAGTTTAGCACTTTGGAAAGCTCCTGGACCAGATAAAATTCCTAATTTTTGGCTTAAAAGGATAACCATTTTGCATGAACATTTGGTAAAATGTTTTAACAATATGGTTAATAATCCGGAACTGATACCGTCGTGGCTGACTGAAGGTGTTACTGTTTTGATTCCCAAAACGGAGAATACAATGGAAGTATCCCAATATAGACCTATTACTTGTTTAAATTGTAGTTATAAATTATTAACTAAAATTTTAGGTACCAAGATTTATGAACATCTGAAAGAAAATAATGTATTGCCCTCTGAGCAGAAAGGTATTTTAAAGGACAGTTATGGATCAAAGGAACTGTTAATAATCAACAAGAAGATTGTTGAAAAGATCAAGAAGTCTCGAGGAAACCTATCCATGGCCTGGATTGATTATAAGAAGGCGTACGATAGTATCCCGCATGAATGGATTATAAAAGCCTTGGAGATATATAGGGTAAACCGAAAAATTATTTTTTTGGTAAACTCATGTATGTCTTTATGGTCTACTAAATTATGCTTGCGGGGAGAAGACTCGTGTGTTTTCTCAGAGCCGATTGATATTAATTGTGGCATATTTCAAGGTGATAGTTTATCTCCATTGCTGTTTTGCATAGGCCTGTTTGCGTTGTCTAGGGAATTGAACGAGGATAAAGTTGGTGTGCAGTTATTACCTGGCGAAAAGTTAATTGGTCATTCATTTTATATGGATGACTTGAAACTTTATGCCAAAAATGATGTGCAGTTGAAGAGGAGCCTCAGTATTGTTAAACAATTCTCTGATGATATTGGGATGCAATTTGGCTTAGAGAAGTGTGCTAAAATTAGTATTGTCAAAGGCAAAATTGAGAAAACCGCTGACATATGCCTGAATGATCATTCTAGTATTAATGACCTAACAGATAATACTAGATATAAGTATCTGGGAATGGATGAAGCCTTTGGTATTGATGATGAAGGCATGAAGGTGAAGGTTATAGGCGAATACATTAGACGTGTGAGGAAAATTTTAAAGTCTGGTTTAAATGGAAAGTATAAAATGCAAGCGATAAATGCATATGCAATTCCTATATTTCGATACAGTGTTGGTGTTTTAAACTGGACGAAGAAGGAAATACGCGATTTGGACATTAAAACTAGAAAACAGTTAACATTAAATTTTATGTTTCACCCTAGGTCCGATGTTTGTAGGCTATACCTGCATCGTTTAGATGGAGGTCGTGGTTTGCAGCAATTGGAAAATATTTATGATTTGGAAATGTTAAATTTAGGAAATTTTATAAAGGCCAACAAGGAAGATAAAGTTATTAAACAATTAATTAGGGATACTTCTAATAAGTCAATAATTAGTAAACATAAACTAATTTTAGAAAAATTTCAGGTCGAAGAACTAGAAAATTACGGAAATAAAACTTCGGTGGCGAGTTTAAAGCGGGAGATTAAGTTACGAATGAATCGGAAAATGAGGGAGGATTATGTTAGTAAGCCAATGCATGGTCAATTTTTAAGAATTGTGGAGGCTGATGGCATTTCAAAGTCTGGGTCTTTATCTTGGCTTTGTCATGGGAACATTAAGGCTGAAACGGAATCCTCTATTGTTGCGGCGCAAGATCAGGCAATTCGTACCAGATATCATGAACAGAAGATTATGAAAGTTGCTCATGATGGCAGTTGTAGATTGTGTCATCAGGCTCCGGAACATGTCTACCACTTATTGGCGGCTTGTCCAGTCTTAGCTGAGTCGCATTACATTGCTAGGCATGATAGGGTGGGAACATATATACATTATAATTTCCATCTAGCAAACTTCCATCTAGCCCCAATAGGTGTCACGACGGGTTTGTTTAATTCGAAAACTCGGATTGCAGGTCCTGAAGTGACAAATAAAACCTATAAATTTCCATCGCCTCTGTAGCTCAACTGGGAGAGCTTTCAACCGGCAATTGGAGGGTTCCTGGTTCAAATCCAGGCGGAGGTGTTTTTTCCAAAAATTATCCTCACCTGGGTTAATTATCATTCGCTTCTTTAGTTTGATTCTATATTACTGACGAGTTTACGTAATAACCATTTTCCCTTGAATTTATTCATCTATATGAGCTGTTTAGCAATAAACATTAGCGATTCCTAGTTACCAAACTTCCATCTAGCCCCAATAGGTGTCACGACGGGTTTGTTTAATTCGAAAACTCGGATTGCAGGTCCTGAAGTGACAAATAAAACCTATAAATTTCCATCGCCTCTGTAGCTCAACTGGGAGAGCTTTCAACCGGCAATTGGAGGGTTCCTGGTTCAAATCCAGGCGGAGGTGTTTTTCCAAAAATTATCCTCACCTGGGTTAATTATCATTCGCTTCTTTAGTTTGATTCTATATTACTGACGAGTTTACGTAATAACCATTTTCCCTTGAATTATAATTTATGTTCCCAACTAGGTTTAGCAATGGATGTGTCTCGGTGGTATGACCACATCCCATCTCCTGTTGTGAGTAATGATCATATTACCATATTATGGAACATGCCTGTTGTCACTGATAGAATGCTTGATGCTAATAAGCCAGATATCGTGGTAAAGGATTTCCAGAGGAAGGTGTGCACGTTCATAGAAATCTCGGTACCTGCTGATGCCCATGTTGTAAGGAAGGAGCTTGAAAAACAACTTAAATATAAGGATCTCGCAATAGAAGTTGGACGTATGTGGGGAATGAAAGTCAACATTGTTCCGGTGATTGTAGGTGCATTGGGAGCAGTTAGTCTAAATTATAGTAAGCATGTTAAAGAGTTGCCGTGCAAAATTTCGCCCTGGGAAATTCAAGAAATTGCGGTTTTGGGAAGCGCGAATATTTTGAGAAGAGTTTTATCATAAAGAACCCTAAATTTGCTGCTAAATATTTCATCTTTACCTTCTTTTAATGTATATTGTCTATTAATAAATGTGTGTCTGTGTGTGTGTGTGTGTGAGTGTGTGAGTGTGTGTTTTTAATGAACTTTGCACAAGGCTGCAAGGGTTTTCTGCAGTTTTCCTTTGCTTTGCAAAGAAAAATGAAATTTTTCTTTGCAAAGCATAAATGGCCTTGTGTTTTTCAAAATTGGGTAGAGCTGCAGTGATACCCGCAAAGGGAGTACCCTAGGCTTCAGCGAAGCTCGGTACTACCAATTTGCCCTGATCCTCTTTATTACTTTTCAAAATTATTAGTGTAAGTTTAGTATTTATATGTTATATCTAAATTATATTATCTAGGTTTCAAATATTTAATGAGATGTATCAGAGATTTTCAATAAATAATAATAATAATAATAATAATCTTTATTACAGCGCACCTTTACAGGACAATGATTAGAAATATATAGATAAGTAAGAAAATAACATAATAGGATAGAAAATAACATAAGAAAATAGAAAACATTGTAAATAGAACAAAAAGAACAAAAACATATATATATATATATATATATATATACATATATATAGACATAAAAAAATTTCAAATACATCAATTCCGGTCAGTGTCGTTGTAGTTCGTACACATATGAACCATCGGCGCCTTCCTGAGAAGGTTCGTTCTACAGCGAGGAATGTAAAAGGTTGCAGCATACCTAGCACCAACACGCGGCACTAGAAAATTCACCCGCGAAAGTAGGAACGAACAGTCCACCTCATAATTCAACAAGTTGGTCAAAAACGTCACACTCCTCCGAACTCTTCGGTCATACAACGATGTCATGTTATGACGACCCAGTAACGCCTCTCCATCGTAGCCTCGGGTTGGATAATTACCATCGAGTCTGAAGGAAAGCAACTTCAGGAAACGGCGCTGCACCCTCTCCACGGACACCTGTTCACACGCTGTAATGGACTATATATATTGAACTAGCTAATTTATAAATAATCATATTTAAGTCAGAGAATACGCGTTGAATGTCCATAGCACCTCGATTGCGGAATTAGCTTATAAGACACATTTAGCAGGATGTTTCGTACAAGGCTCATAATAACTGCGGGGCAGGCAATCCAGCCTGTCAGCTGAATTGTGACACCTTGTACGTACAATAGATATGCATTTCTGTACATATATTATTTTACTGTTAGTCTTAAGATGTTCCTAGTCAAATAAACATATAAAATCACTAGGAGTGTTTTATTGGAAGAACCTGGCACTGTACTTAGACTAAGTACATTACATGGCGATCCTGCCAGTTCTTCACATAAGAAGCAGTGTAACAACAACTACATGTTAGTGTTCAAGTAAAATGGGCCACTCCAAACAAGAGATAATCGTATCTCAGGCTGAAAATTGTAAGAAACAGTGCAAACCAACACATGTGCTGTGGTGAATTATTGGACAATTAATGGGCAAAAATAATGCATAATCCGTGCATAGCATCTTTTCGTATCTACAAATCCAGAACGTGATCCAACGGAGCAACAATGAATTGGCGAGTTGTGAAAAGTGGAAAGTGAAAAGAAAGGCCATTAAGTGCAGTGTTGTGCGCAACCTACCAAGATAATGTTGATGCGGTAAAATTAAACACACTGTAAGTTAGTAATTAGGATAAATGACAAATAGCCAATTGGAACGTTTTAATATTATTAGCGAAGAACTTAGAGTTATAAATAGAAATTTATTAAAAGATAATCAAGCCCGTAGATTAAGTTTAGAGGCAACGAATAAAAAATTATCAAAGTTAACCGGAATAGAAGAAGAATTTTCAAACGTACGGTTAGAATTTAACAAAGGTATCGAAAAAGTAGAACCAGACGTATTTAAGCAAGCTAAGCTATACGTAGCGGAAATAGAAACATTGATTAGG
Organism: Melinopterus prodromus; assembly: GCA_964023965.1. Lineage (NCBI taxonomy): Eukaryota > Metazoa > Arthropoda > Insecta > Coleoptera > Scarabaeidae > Melinopterus > Melinopterus prodromus. The sequence continues at coordinate 43,676,887 of OZ030391.1, read as the reverse complement.
GAAATTCGTGATAGTTTAGAAAATAGAATAATTACTATTAATCAAGAAGGAATTTTAGATAGCACCGTAGTAACAATGGCAGAAAAATTCGATTTAAGAACGGCGGCAAGCCTTTTGCCAACTATGGATAATTCAGAGGATAAAACGAAGCAATTAATTGATTCCATAGAATTATACGATTCTTTATTAGATGAAGCTGGGAAAAAACTTTTAACTAATGTAGTATTGAAAACAAAATTATCGCAAAGTGCTAAATTAAGGTTAAAGACGACCTACGAAAATAATTTAGAATTGATTAACGATATGAAACTTCATTTGTTGTCAAAGAAATCCGCGGCGGCTCTATCAGTTGAATTGCATAGCTCGATGCAGAGGGATAAATCCGTTGATGAGTTTGGTAAAGCTATCGAATGTTTAGTGGTAAATCTAACGCTAAGTCAGTCAGAAGGTAATAACGAAACTTCTAAAGTATTGCGACCGGCAAACGAGAAGTTGGCTATAAATGTTTTTGCAAACGGTTTACGTAATCACGAATTACGAACAATTGTCAAAGCAAGAAATTATTCCACATTAAAAGACGCTATTTCTGGTGCAATAGACGAAGAGAATGCACAAAAAGGCTCTTCACATGCAAAGGTATTCAACCTGCGCGGTAAAAATGATAGAGGTTCGAATAAAAATTATAGAAATAATTATTTTAGAGGACAAACTCAGTTCAGATGTCAAAATAATTTTAGAGGGCAAAATCAAATCAGAGGACAAAATTATTATAGAGGACAAAATTATTCTAGAGGGCAAAATAACGGTAGATTCCAAAGTAATAATTACAATGGACGACGAGGTCGAGGAAATTTTAACGGTTCGTCAGACAGAAGACTCTATATGACTTCTGATTCAACACCCAAAAACGGTAATACCTCAAAAGAACGAGAAGATCAGTTTTTTCGTTCCTAATGCAAAATCTTATCCAAAAAAGGGCATTATTCTGAATTTTGGCGGTTCAAATTATTTATCGGTAAAATACTCACATAAAATCTTAAAATTATTAATTGACACGGGTGCTTCAATTAGTGCTCTATTCGCATCATGTATAAATAAATTGGAATATGTTGACACAACAAAGCGATTAGAAATAGAGGGTATATCAGGTTCAACAGTAGCGCATGGGTCAGCAAATATTTGTTTAACGTTGGGCGGTTGTAAATTAAACCACAATTTTTTTATTATGAACGATATAACAAAAGATTTTCATGGAGTTATTGGGGCTGACTTCCTTATGAAGTATTTTTCGGTAATAGATTATGAGAAATTCATGTTTTCATTTTGGTACAAGGGAAAGAAAAATTACATACCGCTTGAATCGGGAAAAGAATGTTTTACTCTCATTCCACCGAGATGTGAGATAATATCATATTTCAACGTGGAATTTGACTCAGACTATGTTGTTTTACCGGAAGAAATTTCCGAAGGCGTTTTTACTGCAGGAATTTTAACAAAAGCAATTAACAAATTATTACCAGTTAGAATATTAAATACAAATGATAGAGACATCCAATTAAAAAATTTTGTACCTAAACTAGAAAGTTTTTCGAATTATGATGCATGTGCATTTAATAAGACAAAATTTTCTGTTGATCGGATTGATAAATTGCTAACAACTTTAAATAAAGATGGATTAAATAAGGAAGAAAAACTATCAATCGACAAAATTTGTGCTAAATTTAATGACGTTTTCCACATGGAAGGCGACCCACTTTCGGTACTTAATACTAGTAAACAAAAAATACATTTGCAGGATAATGCAATGCCTGTTTATGTAAAACCATATAGATTACCTCAATCACAGAAGGAGGAGATTCACAAGCAGGTAGACAAAATGTTAACAGATGGTATTATTGAGGAAGCGACTTCAGAATGGTCAGCACCTTTATTAATCGTACCTAAGAAACCTGATCATAATGGTAATAAAAAATGGCGCATAGTAATAGATTATAGGCTATTGAATAGACAACTAAAAGATGATAAATTTCCGTTACCATGTATTGACGAAATATTAGATTCTTTGTCAGGGGCAGTATATTTCTCGCATTTGGATTTATCTCAAGGCTTTTACCAGCTTGGGTTAGATTCAGATTCGCGACCATGTACGGCATTCACTACTGATAGGGGACAATATCAACTAACTAGGTTACCTATGGGATTAAAAATAAGTCCGAGTGCTTTTTCAAGAGCAATGACAATAGCTATGTCGGGACTAAATTATGAAAGTTGTTTTATTTACTTAGATGATTTAATAGTTTTGGAGATAGTTTAGATAATCATAACAAGAATTTAGTTAAAGTAATGAATAGATTAAGGCAAGTAAATTTAAAATTGAATCCAAACAAATGCGAATTTTTAAAGAAACAAATTTTATATCTCGGTCATGTCATCTCAGCGGAAGGAATTCGTCCTGATCCGGAAAAAATTAAAGTTATGGAAGAATATCCAGTGCCAACTAATGGAAATGAGGCAAAAAGGTTCGTTGCTTTTGCGAATTATTATCGAAAATTTATAAAGAATTTTGCGGACATAGCGGCACCATTAAATCATTTGTCAAAGAAAGGAGTTAAGTTTCTTTGGGATTCTCAGTGCGAGCGATCCTTTGTTACTCTTAAACAAGCTTTAATACAACCTCCAATTTTACAATATCCAGATTTTTCGCCTGATAATCAGTTCATTTTAAGAACAGATGCGTCTGGATTTGCCTTAGGGGCAGTACTTTCAAATGGTAATGATAAACCTGTAGCATATGCAAGTCGTACCTTAAATAAGGCTGAAAGAAATTACGCAACTATTGAGAAGGAATTATTAAGTATTTGCTACTCAGTGAAAAAATTTAGGCCTTATCTATTTGGCAGAAAATTTTTGATCCTTAGTGATCATAGACCATTGTTATATTTATTCGGTATGACAAATCCATCAAGCAGGTTAACAAAGTTTCGATTAATTTTGGAAGAATATGATTTCACAATTAATTATGTGAAAGGTAAAGATAATGTCACTGCCGATGCATTATCACGAATAATCATAGACAGTAATGATTTGAAAGAATTAGGAGATAATTCAACAGCAAAAATATGCGCGATAACTCGAGCACAACAAAGAAAAATCGATGATTCTGTGGATTCTTTTAATAATATTCCAAATGAAAACAGGCTTGATCACCCTGGGGTCGTGGAGTTATTGAAACCATCTGTAGACTCAGTCGAATTGAAGGTTATACAAGAAAATGAAATAAATAATAAAAGTATTGATGAAAAATGTTATGTGTTGAATAATGTAATATATGATGAAATGAATGGAATAGTTTACATAACACAGGCAACTCGATCAACGTCAGTTTTAGACACGTCGTTGAGAGACCTGAATACTGTTTGTAAAAAGTTTAATATTCCAGAATTAACAATAATTAAAAGTAACTGCGCAGTACTTTTAAATGATGTAAAGAAATTAAAAAATGAGATTAAGAAAACCGGTATAAAAATGACAATCATTAGAGGTACCCAATGCATAACAGAAAAAGAGATTCAACAATTAATATTAAACGATTTTCATATATTACCAACAGGAGGACATGCGGGTATGAAACGAATGTATAATAACGTAAAAAAATATTACTTTTGGTCAGGAATGTATAAAGACATTGAGAACTTTGTTAAAAAATGCGATTCTTGCCAAAGATTCAAACATTCAAAACCGCGCAAAGAACCAATGACAATCACAATTACTCAGCATTGCAGAGAATTTTCCTTGATTTAGTGGGCCCAATTGATCAAGATAATAATGATTATCGGTATATTCTCACGTTGCAGTGCGACTTAACAAAATTTGTCGAGGCATATCCAATCAAAAATAAAGAAGCAGAAACAGTTGCAAGGGCATTTGTAGACAATTTTATTTTACGGTATGGTGTTCCAGAACAGGTTATTACGGACCAAGGAACTGAATTTTTGGCTTCAGTATTTCAGGCAACTTGTAAGTTGTTAAAAATCAAAACATTAAAATCAACTGCATATCATCATCAAACTCTTGGAGCTTTAGAAAATTCACATAAAAGTTTAGGTGCATATTTAAGAATGCATACGTTTAAATTTCCAAATTCTTGGAGTTCGTGGGTTCCGTATTGGTGTTTTTCTTACAATAACACAGTTCACACAGAAACTCGATATACACCACATGAGTTAGTTTACGGGAAGGAATGTCGACTACCGTCAAATTTAGCAAATGCGATAGATCCAGTATATAATTTTGATGATTATCCAAAAGAATTAAAGTTTAGATTACAAACAGCATGGAATGACGCGAGAAATAATTTGCTGGAATCAAAATTGCAACGAAAATCGGAATATGACAAAAAATGTAGCTTTAAAGATTATAAAATAGGAGATAAAGTTTTATTAAAGAATGAAACCGGAAGGAAAATAGATCCGATTTTTAATGGACCTTATAGTGTTGTAGATGTTAAGAGTCCAAATATTGTTATTAGAATAGATCGTAAGTTAGTAGAAGTTCACAAGAATAGGATAAAACTGTATAAATGATAGAAAAAAAAATTAATGTTTCATAATTTTTTTTCTCTCTTCCCCAAGGGAGATGTAATGGACTATATATATTGAACTAGGTAATTTATAAATAATCATATTTAAGTCAGAGAATACGCGTTGAATGTCCATAGCACCTCGATTGCGGAATTAGCTTATAAGACACATTTAGCAGGATGTTTCGTACAAGGCTCATAATAACTGCGGGGCAGGCAATCCAGCCTGTCAGCTGAATTGTGACACCTTGTACGTACAATAGATATGCATTTCTGTACATATATTATTTTACTGTTAGTCTTAAGATGTTCCTAGTCAAATAAACATATAAAATCACTAGGAGTGTTTTATTGGAAGAACCTGGCACTGTACTTAGACTAAGTACATTACAACGCATAGATTGGATACCAGATCTCAGACGCATATTCCAGTCGCGAAACAACAAGTGCATAAAAAAGCGTCTTGAGGATCTCCGGATCAGTAGCTCTCTCCATGGTCCTTATGATAAAACCCAAGGTTCGAGAAGCTTGGGCACACATAGTCTCAATATGGGATTTAAAGTCAAGATCACAGCTAAATGTCACACCCAGATCACGCACGCTATCCAGCTTCTGGAGCACCACTGCATTGACCGAGTACGAAGTTGTTACTGGTCGAAGTCTTCTAGTATATGAAACGTAACTGCACTTATCGATGCTGAGTGTGAGACTGTTTCTTTGACTCCAATCATGAATCCGCTCCAAATTTCGCTGCAAAAGCCCAGCGTCTTCCTGAGAATTGATGGTGGTGAAGATTTTCAGATCATCAGCATAGGCAAGTGTACTGCAGGTCAGGATGCTGATGAGGTCGTCAATGTATATGTTGAAAAGTAAAGGACCAAGATTGGAGCCCTGTGGAACGCCCGAGGTTTGCAAAAACTCTTGCGACGAATGACCCCTGTAGAAAACGCAGCAGTTTCTTCCACTAAGATACGACCCCATCAAGTCGACAAAAGAAGGAGACAAGCCATATGCGCCGAGTCTGGACAACAAAACGCCATGATGTATGGTATCAAAGGCTTTCCTGAAGTCAGTGTATATTACATCTACCTGGCCACCCCCATCAAGCTCCTCCGAAATAAATTGTGTGATCGAAGCAAGGTTGGAGACTGTGGAGCGCTTACGCATGAATCCGTGCTGGTGAGGTGACAGGAATGACTGGACGTTGTTGTATATGTTGGTCGATATCAATTGCTCAAATATAGGGTAACATAAGGTAATGTATTTGCATTTTTCATAGGTGTTTACATAATCATAATCGCATCCAATGCCGTTTTTCTGAGGTGGCGATTTTTATTGTTTACGGACTTCGAATTGTATAGATTAGGCCACTTTCTGTATTCTTCAACTAAAACCACCACTTCGGCACGGGTCCACGCCATCATAATGCAGCTGTAATAGATCCTCACAGAACAACGATTCTTTCTGGGCAATATGCACAATTCGAGCGTGCCGCCCCGCCCGCCCCCGCCGCCCATCTTACGCCGCCCTTGCCACCCGGCTTATGCCGCCACCGCCGCCCGAATAACGCCGCCACCGCCCTGCTTACGCCGCCACCGCCGCCCCCTCAGCCCAGCTTACGCCGCCACCGGGCTTACGCCGCCCCCGCCGCCGGGCTTACGCCGCCCCCGCCGCCCAGCTATCACTGTTTTGAGCGTTTTGAGGTTAACTGCGCGGGCAGATCAATATAATCGTAAATTGTACGAAATTGCGCAAATTATCGCGCACAATCTCGCGGTGAATAGAGCAAGTGTGGTATTTTTCTCACAAAAAGTTTCGCTATTATTTTCGTTATAAAATAGTGGGTTTACACGTCCGATTTTCATCAACAAAACTTTTGGCTATTATTTTCGTTATAATTCTCGGTAGTGTAAAGCAGCTCTTATACATGACAATGTGTATCCTTTTGACTATCAGCGCTATCTCCCCCAACACTTCGAACCAGGACAATTAAACGAAGTGTCCACTTAAGTTAAATTATGTACATTAATAAAATTTATTTTTGTTAGATAACTAGTGCTAACAATATCCAACAACACATGACAAAATTTGTTTTTTTTTTCACGATTCGACAAACGAATTCTAACTTCACGTTGAGCCTGCCCCCACCTACCAATTTTTAATTTTCAGAAATTCAAATACATACATGAAATTAATAGCATTTCGTTTGCCCTTTTTTGCATCACAAGCCGATTTTTCCTATTTCTTATCATTAACAAATTATGATTTTTTTCCGAAATCTCTTCCCCGCGTATTGTCTGTTCGGTCGAAATGGAAAGTAAAAACGTTGAGTCGATTTCTCATCGTTTGCCCCCGATTGTATTTTCATATTTTTTCTTTACTCCTAATAGTTTTTCCGCAAATTGACTTTTTTTACTAATTTATAGGCAACATAAAATGGCAAAACCCTCCTATTATCGCTACTTCTATATGTTTAAGTAGGCTTACCATACGTCCCGGTTTGACCGGGACAGTCCCGGTTTGAAACATCGGTCCCGGCGTCCCGGCTGGTTTGGTACTATGTCCCGGTACAAATTCTGAACAAACTTTTATATTAGTAATCAGATCAGTACTCACAAGAAGTAGCAATATTGTGTTTAGACTGTCAAAGATACACATAGTGAGTAGATGCTGAAAATTGATATTATACTTTTTGAAACCGTTATTCCATACGTCAAAATATAGATTATCTCGATTAGTTAATTTGATGATTAGTTAGTCAACCTTTCACGTTCTATAGTGAACAACTCCTAAATCGTAATAACTTGCATCGACTATCTGTCGATGCAAGTTATTACGATGAAATATATTATTTCTTATTTGGGCTCCTCTAGAAATTGAGATAAAACATAAAGCATTTACAAATATTTAGATTTTTTCGTATTTCATAAGTTCAATTGTTTATAACTTTTGTTTCAAAGGGAGCCGAATGCAAAATTGCTCAGAACTGTTAAACGACTAGTACTGTTGGTAGCAGTGTTAGGAAAGTTTTGTTGCTTGGGTCGTTTTACTAATTGAAATAAAAAATAAAACAGTAACAAATATTTACATTTTTCCGTATTTCATAAGTTCAGTTGTTTATAACTTTTGACTCAGAAGTACGGAAACGCCACATTTTCTCAGAATCATGAAACAAATGATGGAAGACATACTTGTAGAGTTTTGATGTTTGGGCTCCTGTATAAATTGCGATAAAAATAAAACATCTACAAATATAGAGATATTGCTGTATTTCATAAGTCCAATTGTTTATAAGTTTTGCCTCAGAGGGCGGCAAACGCCAAATATGCTCAGGATGGTTAAACATATAGAAGTAGCAATAATAGGAGGGTTTTGCCGTTTTATGTTGCCTATAAATTAGTAAATATATAGAAATATAAATTTGGGAGCGTATCAGGGTTTTACTGCTATGAGGAAAAGTCAATTTGAAGGAAAACTATTAGGATGAAAGCGAAAATATGAAATGGCAGTTGGTGGCAAACGATGAGAAATCGATTCCACGTTTTTAACTTCCATTTCGATGGAATTGACAATAAAGCGGGCTAACTTCACACCAGATTTCGGAAAAAAATCACAATTTGTTTATGATAAGAAATACGAAAAATCAGTTTGTGAGGCAGAAAAGGGCAAACGAAATGCTATTAATTTCTTGTATCTGAATTTCTGCAGTTCTCTCAGCGTGATCTCACCAATTTTTTGTGACTATGGGGGTTAACTTCACACGGCTCCGAGGCGCACCCAAGTTGTATCCGAATTTGAATGTGCTAGTCGGTTTACGACGCACGCTAACGCCGGCATGATACTGTTTAAATTCCTTTTTACTGGACGGGTTCATTAATGTATAATTTATTAATGATATGTGTGTGTGCATACATACATAATAAGTTCCTGAGTTTCAGATACGTACAATTTGTGGATCTCTACAATACTTCAAATGTACCAGTTCCATGAAACAGCCTGTATGCAACTTTTATTCTTTTCGTAAAAAATCGAAATGTTCGCGTATCAATCATATTCATAGAATTTTAAGAACTTATTATTAGACTTTATTACTTTATTATACATTTGTTTAACTTTATAACTGTAGCAAAGGTACTGTTGTAAAGGTACAAAATAATATACTATTGAAGGTATCTGGCAAACTCATCCAACACAAGTAGAGCAACATGAGCAATTGTTAACGAAATTACAGGGAAACCTGGTAGAATCTTTATTCTGAAATACCTACAGGAAGAAGAGCACGATATAAACACCACACTGAACAAAATAAACGATTACTTTATAGATTCCTGTGATAAAATTTGGAAACATCTTCAAATGCACTAATACATGTCAGACGTAATGAAAAATGTACCTTACTGAAACTATACCTACAGAAATATATAACTTCATACATTCTTTAAAAAATACTAATAGTCCAGTCAAATTAGATCGAAAAAAGGCAAATAGAAAAATTAATTAGCACAAAGCTAAAAATTGGTTAAAACCTTTATTTGGGCATTCCTTTAAACATACTAAAAGTCCTGACCCCCACCCCCACGCCTCGATCCGCCATCTTGAAAAAAAGGTGCACTATTCCAGTTTTTTACGAATATCTCGGTAATCGCTGGTTTTATCGGGGTGGGAGTTATTACGAAAATGAAAGCTAATAAAATTTCCTATAAAAAAGGTAGAATTCATTTTATTCTTATATCTAATAGTATTTCTGCAAAACAGCGTTAAACATAGGTACGATTCTTATTTGTTCGCTGTGCTCTTGAATTTGTGTTTCTACAGGTTGAAAATATCAACAAAAAACTATAATGAATATTTTAAAACGTCTCTGCACGCATGGGCTAATAATGGCTACGAAATAGAGGGTCCCTGGGTATACCTGGGCCCATTTCGGACTTAGTCGCTGTAGAAGCAATTTATCACTATCGCTGTTCCGTCAGTTTTTTCAAAATGCCAAGTGTCAGAGCGAAGAGCGGACGCCCTCACGTTCCAGATGTAACGTCGGCCATGGAAGTGATTTTTAATTTCATGGGAAATAGTGACGACTGTCAGTTTGCCATGCCCGATCTGATTGCCCTACTAAAGGATTACGTTCCAAGCGAACTAACAATTAAAAAAAACTAAAAGAAAAGTATGGTGACGACATTATTCTCGCGACAAATAAGAAAAGAATTACGACCGTATGTTTCCGAAATACGGGATATCAAATTTTATCCAATCATTGGTATGAGGAAAAAAGAGTCGATGCACGGGAAGAACGTCTTCGAATAGTTACTGTAGCTGCAGCCATAATTCGAGAGGATATTCGTTCACAAATAAACGATACGTCTGTATACCCTCCGAGCGATAACTTTTTGACAGATGTCAAAAGCTGTATACCCGAAACACTGGACGCTTTCTTGGAAAATGTTATAGCGAAAGGCAGAAAATGCCAATCTCAAACGCTCGAACGAAAGTGCATTGCAATAGCACACTCGATTGTATTGGCGACCAGGCCAAGATCTTTCTTGTCACCACTATTAATCAGTGTTGCTGCTTTTTTATACAGAAAATTTGGCTCAAAAAATTTAGTCACGCTACTTTCTAGCTTGGGCTAAAGCCCAAGGATGCGCTAAAGCGCATCGTACAATGAGGCACAATTGTTGGAAGCTTCAGCCAGTGTACAGCCTGACGCTAAAATTACGATGGGAGGATTTTGCCAATTCGTATTCAATAATGCGGATTTTAACGTTTGCACCATCGACGGATTAAACACATTCCACAGCATGGGGGGGATTAAATGTGTGACTCCTCGTGAATCAATTATTCCCAAGCCAGCAATCGAAAAACTTAAAAAACTACCAACAGCCGCGAATTTTGGAAAAAGGGGTGTTGTTTCATTAAAATCGTTCGAAAACGTCGATGGAAAAGGGCTGAAAAATATCGTCATTCAGGACCTGCCATGCTTGGAAAACGGGGACGATACATTCAGCCTCGCAACTTCCTATCCCGCAGAAACGGAGGATACTACATAAAACAGGCTACTCCCACTTCTGGTCGATTACAACAATATTAAATTGTAAGAGTTGCCAAATGTTTATATTTATAAGAAATATTAAATAGTAATTTGATTATTTTTGTTAATTAATATCTTTTTTACAGGTTCTGCACATGACATTCTTACGACGGCCTGCGACCGAAAAAATATTTTTCCCATTATTAATCATCTTATGAAATCTAAAATATTCAAGATACGAATAAATTGAATTCTACCTTTTTTTATAGGAAATTTTATTAGCTTTTATTTTCTTAATAACTCCCATCCCGATAAAACCAGCGGTTACCGAGATATTTGCAAAAGCGGGAATAGTGCACCTATTTTTCAAGATGGCGGATCGAGCCGTGGGGGTGGGGGTCAGGACTTTTAGTATGTTTAAAGGGATGCCCAGATAAAGGTTTTTACCAATTTTTAGCTTTGTGCTAATTCATTTTTCTATTTTTGCTAATTCGACTGGACTAGGCCACGGGCCTAGACAAAGTTCCGATAATATTGCTGAAGACATGTGCATCAATACTTTCTAAGCCGATTTATGAGACGATAAATTATTGTTTCAGGGAAGGACTATTTCCAGAACAATTAAAGAAAACAAACGTACTGCCCGTATTTAAGAAAGGATTGCAGTCGGATCTTAAGAACTATCGCCCAATCGCACTAATATCAACAATTCCAAAAAAAATTTGAGAAAGCAATTCTGGAGAGAATAATATCATTCGTAGAGAAGTTTAATCTTGTTACATCAGCTCAAAGTGCGTATATTAAAAGTAGATCAACTGTTCGCTAAGACACTAAGAACAATACTAGACGCACTCATGGGCGCCGTTACATATGTGCAGGGGGGGGGGACGCTTGCCTCCCCCTGGATTTTGAACCCAACTTTGGTGATGTACCGGCGGTTACACCCCGTCCTGAACTAAGAAAAATCCTACTGACATCTTACATACTATAGTATATTGTGTAGTAAGACAAGAAAGTGATTCCTAATCGATGCTGGGTACATTTTGAGGCCCCGAAATTAGATTTTGCGCGGCGCAACATCATTTTTATCCTATGATGACTATACCGACTATAATCGTCACCAATGTCAGTTTCATTAGATTGTTTACCTCCAGTTTTCGTCGTGAAAGAGTCACAAAATAAATTGTGCCAAGTTTACGATTTTGCGCTGTAGTCCAAAATACCTATGTTTGAGCTTTCATTTAATCATACATATTAGGTTTAATTACGTCGAACGTCGATAATCCGAACCTCGGTAATCAGAACATTCGCTACTCCGAACACCCAAAAATAAATTAATAATAAAATAAATCACTGAGTAACCTAGGAGAAAAGCCATTTTTGTCGGTTCCTGTTTACAGAAAAATGTTGCTTTTGTTTTATATCTTCTATCCAATACTAGTATTATCCACTGTTCGGGCAGTTTGATGGGATACTGAATTTGGTATTACACTTAAGGCTTGGTAAAATGGGAGAACCACTTACCGACGTCCTCTAGAGGCTTTTGGTCAGATGGATGTTCGCAGGTACACGTCGCGTCAATTCGGGTGGATTCTTCTCTTACAGAATGATGGGGTGCACTGTTGCACGACAATGAATAACACAAAATATTAATGGGGCGCCAAGATGCGCTAACTATGAATGCGTATGATCATACGCATTCAAACTCTCTCAGAAGACTATATATGGCACTTCCTTCTTCTTCCGTCGGAGTGGGGGGAAAACCGGAAAACTAAGGCCTAGGTCAAAGAGGGGGACACACAAGGAATATGCCCAAATTAACCCCGGTCCGTAAGCAATCAACATAACATGTAGATTGCGCCGCGACATCCACTATTTTGCAGCAATATTTAATAATCGGAATCACCTTCGGTCCACGTAGTTCGGATTATCGCCGCTCTACTGTAATAAATAAATAATAAATAAATCCTAAATAAATCATAATTAATCATAAATAAGTTATAAATAAATCCCTTCGATTTCCTTTCGATATCGTTTCGATATCCCTTCGATATCGCTTCGATATCCCTTCGATATCGCTTCGATATCCCTTCGATATCGCTTCAATATCCCTTCGATATCGCTGCGATATCCCTTCGATTTTGACTTTTTGACATTCTTATGAAGAGCGGAATCGAATGGTGTTGGTTTTATTAAGATTGAACTTCTATCCAATCCTATTTTCTGCTATTTAGTTACAATATTTGATAATCCGAACAATTCGATAATCCGAATGACCTTCGGTCCCAATTAGTTCGGTATATCGGCGCTTAACTGTACTTCGCACCTTTTTGCACTGCTCAGCTGTTTATCTCAAATATAGTGAGTGTTAAAAATAATTGTAAAATATAGATAAAATATACTGAACTTTTAATATCAAACTCCACACACCTGACACCGTTAAGGTACTGTATAGACCCTTAATATACTATAGAATATATAAATAATTTGGATGTAAAACTTCATTTGTTTAGCGTCACTAAAAAGAATTCAAGATAACCCAAATTCGCCAAAATTGGTATCAAAATGACAAAACGGTTCTCATTAACTCCTTCCAAAGACGATAATCAATTAAAAAAAGTGACACAAATGTGATTTGGCTTTAAAAGTGCCATGCAATGATACATGGCACTATTTTTCCTATGCTGTTTGCAAAATTGGTACCATTTTCATTCAAAAATTTGTCTACAGCCTATATATAACAACAATTATTATTAACTAGTTGTCTTAGTATTGTCGCCTTTTAAGTGTTTATGTATAATAGTAATTTAGAATTTCGTTGTCGATTATCACAGAATTTTCAAATTTGTCAACTTTTCTTTAGATATATTTAGTCATTGTTTTCCGTTTATGTGGTTACATTTTAAAAGAATATTTTCACCTTCTATTGTTTACCAATTTGTCGTTAAGACTTTTTGTCGGATGCTCGATTGACACGATTATAGAATTAAATTATCAATGGTGTTAATTTTGTGCCTGTATTTTCGGTTTTGAAAGGTGCCAATTGCTCATTATACATTAGGATTTGCTAGATGAACACGAGCTGGAAATTCTCATAAAAAAAACAATGTTTTTTTCCAGAATATTACAATGTAATAAAAACGATTCAACGATTCCGAAACAAATATATAAATACAAATAATATTCTTAATGAAAATTATTTATTATAATTAATAAACGATAGAAAGGCACCAAATTTTCTTGCAATTCACTTAATTTCAATATTATAGCATCAAAATTCTTCAATGTTGGTTGGCAATCAGACCAAATCTAAAATTCTAGGATAAAAGTTCAATGATTCTGAAACAAATATATAAATACAAATAATATTCTTAATAAACATTATTAATTACACATTAATAAACGATAGAAAGGCAACAAATTTTCTTGCAATTCACTTAATATCAAGGTGCTATAGGTAAGTTGCCGAGCATACAGGGGTCACAACCGTGGCTAATGAAATAAAATAATGAGTAAAAATGACACAACCAGAAAAGCAACGGAGATTTTTCAAGGCGAATGCAATTTAAATTCAACGAATAATATGGGCTCTTAGGTATATTTTATATATATATTTTTTTATTTTCATGTTTGTTGTGGCTCAATTTTAGAATCCTAACTAATAAATACGAATATGTCGCTATCCGTGCCATTTAGAACAAATAAAACAACGAAAACACTACAAAATAATTATTAGTCACACTACGTCACCTTTTATTACTAAAAAAAATCTTGACTCCCACCTGGAACATTTTGTAACGGCGCCCATGGACGCACTATCAAAAGAGGAAAAAGTTGAAATGGATAGTTCGCTAGTTTCAAAACTAACTAGCTATTTTGCGAACTAACTAAAAGCGCCGTTATTTTGAAGGAATTTGCTCTTTGTTGCAAAATAGCGGGTAAACAGCAGCTAGTTTACAAACTAGTTGGTTAGTATGCGAACTATATATTCGTTTTGGTTAATGTCGTTATTTTATACTATTGTTGTAATATTAACTCAGTATTTTAGATAGTTTGTATAACAAGCAATTATGATATTGCTAATATGATAACATTAATCGTTTTAGTCACCCAAAATAGCAAGATTCCTGGCTAGTTTATAAACTGAATGGACTGCCCGTAACATTAGTTTACTTCCACTGTAAGTATGAGGTTATGTAGAAAGTAGAAGGTTCTTGTAACAACTTTTCTCGTGCAATCAATTTGATATTTGTAATCAGTAATGTTTGCAATTGAAGATGTGAAGGATACAGAAATTACCCTTCGGGCTGCAGTTGGGTGTAGGTACTTCAGTTTCAGGATTCACACAGGGTTACGTTAGATGTCAATGTACCAAAAGGTTAATCAATAAGAAATGTAAATGTGTAAGCTCTGGATTAACATGTAACAGCAAATGCCACCAAAGCGAAGACTGCGCTAATTAATAAATCTTGTTAGTTTTTAAAATTTTTAAATAAACTTTATAAATAAAATTGAAATGTATCATATTGCTATGAACCTAACCTACCTAGTACCTACCCACAGAATCTACATTAATAACAAATGGAATAAGTTTTGTAAACTACCTGGTAAGTATTCAAACTAGCGGCTATTTTAGTAAACTTATATAAAATCCCCATTTTAACCAGATTTTGTATAGACAGTTTGCATACCAACCAGCTAGTTTGTAAACTGGCGGCTGGTTAACTGCTATTTTGCGAGAATGAGCGAATTTCTTCAAATAACAGCGAATTTAGTTAATTTTCAAATAGCTACTTAGTTTTGAAACTAGCAAAGTATCCATTTAGCCGTAACGTATATATATATATATATATATATATATATATATATATATATATATATATATATATATATATATATATATATATATATATAGGCTTTAAAGTATTTGATCGTGATGTAGACAATTAAGTGGTTAATTGGGTGTTCGATCAATAAGAAATAAAAACTCGCTATTTGTGACGGTACTATATTTCGGTCCTTGATGGGACCTTCTTCAGGTACTCATAACATCTAAAAATTCAGGCATAATTACAAACTATTCAGAACCGTACTTTACATGAAACGTGATACAATTAAAATCAACAACAATTAAAAGACTTACTTGGAGTTAACTGACCAAGATGACCAGACCGAATTACGACATACATGCGGCGACATGAGGCATTCTCCTTTCAATTATCTAACACATTTAAACAATTTACACTACACGGCACTGACACGTGCGTGCTTCACAAGACGGGACACATTGAACGCAATGAAATGACGAGCACAGGTGTATGGTTAACCGTACGTGAGTTGCCCCTGGTGGTAACAACCCCAACCATCAAACACTGCGTCGATTGACTCAATTACAAACAGGACATAACCGACATAAAACAAACGCGAGCACATACAGTGAATCAAACAATCTAAAAAAGAGCGAGCAATCATCGCTCCTATTCATGGTTCCCTCCCGTCTGTCTTTATCCAAGTTAATGATGTTGGAGTAAACGACGCTCAGGCCTTCCGTATCCTGTCTAAAATTAATTAAATTTTCTATTGTCTAAAATTAATAATAATTTGATTCACTGTATGTGCTCGCGTTTGTTTTATGTCGGTTATGTCCTGTTTGTAATTGAGTGAATCGACGCAGTGTTTGATGGTTGGGGTTGTTACCACCAGGGGCAACTCACGTACGGTTAACCATACACCTGTGCTCGTCATTTCATTGCGTTCAATGTGTCCCGTCTTGTGAAGCACGCACGTGTCAGTGCCGTGTAGTGTAAATTGTTTAAATGTGTTAGATAATTGAAAGGAGAATGCCTCATGTCGCCGCATGTATGTCGTAATTCGGTCTGGTCATCTTGGTCAGTTAACTCCAAGTAAGTCTTTTAATTGTTGTTGATTTTAATTGTATCACGTTTCATGTAAAGTACGGTTCTGAATAGTTTGTAATTATGCCTGAATTTTTAGATGTTATGAGTACCTGAAGAAGGTCCCATCAAGGACCGAAATATAGTACCGTCACAAATAGCGAGTTTTTATTTCTTATTGATCGAACACCCAATTAACCACTTAATTATATATATATATATATATATATATATATATTTAATTTTATATTTTCACGATCATTATTTATAATTAAAAGGTTTTCGGACATCTCGTGTAAATATATATATTATTTGCAACGTTTCAGCAGACTCGCACCTGCCTTTTTCAAGCATACAAAACTAATTGAAAAAACTTTTAACTGTCAAACAAGCTCGTTGCCATAGTCGCACGTGCGCGACTGCGTGTCGTGGGTCCATTCACAGTAGCCGTTGATGTTGCCGTCATCGAAAACTAGGAGGCGAATACTTGACACGAGTTTGTTTGACAGTTAAAAGTTTTTTCAATTAGTTTTGTATGCTTGAAAAAGGCAGGTGCGAGTCTGCTGAAACGTTGCAAATAAAATATATATTTACACGAGATGTCCGAAAACCTTTTAATTATATATATATATATATATATATATATATATATATATATATATATATATATATATATACAGGGTGTTTCAGAAATAACGGCTAACCTTCAAGCAGCATATGCCCAAGGCCGTAATAAGCATATTTTGCCAAATAACGTATGGTCTAACTTAACGCATTCTTGAGAAAATTAATAAAGAAAGACGGAGTCCGTCTCTGTGCAGAGCACGAATTTTGGAAAAAGGGGTGTTGTTTCATTAAAATCGTTCGAAAACGTCGATGGAAAAGGGCTGAAAAATATCGTCATTCAGGACCTGCCATGCTTGGAAAACGGGGACGATACATTCAGCCTCGCAACTTCCTATCCCGCAGAAACGGAGGATACTACATAAAACAGGCTACTCCCACTTCTGGTCGATTACAACAATATTAAATTGTAAGAGTTGCCAAATGTTTATATTTATAAGAAATATTAAATAGTAATTTGATTATTTTTGTTAATTAATATCTTTTTTACAGGTTCTGCACATGACATTCTTACGACGGCCTGCGACCGAAAAAATATTTTTCCCATTATTAATCATCTTATGAAATCTAAAATATTCAAGATACGAATAAATTGAATTCTACCTTTTTTTATAGGAAATTTTATTAGCTTTTATTTTCTTAATAACTCCCATCCCGATAAAACCAGCGGTTACCGAGATATTTGCAAAAGCGGGAATAGTGCACCTATTTTTCAAGATGGCGGATCGAGCCGTGGGGGTGGGGGTCAGGACTTTTAGTATGTTTAAAGGGATGCCCAGATAAAGGTTTTTACCAATTTTTAGCTTTGTGCTAATTCATTTTTCTATTTTTGCTAATTCGACTGGACTAGGCCACGGGCCTAGACAAAGTTCCGATAATATTGCTGAAGACATGTGCATCAATACTTTCTAAGCCGATTTATGAGACGATAAATTATTGTTTCAGGGAAGGACTATTTCCAGAACAATTAAAGAAAACAAACGTACTGCCCGTATTTAAGAAAGGATTGCAGTCGGATCTTAAGAACTATCGCCCAATCGCACTAATATCAACAATTCCAAAAAAAATTTGAGAAAGCAATTCTGGAGAGAATAATATCATTCGTAGAGAAGTTTAATCTTGTTACATCAGCTCAAAGTGCGTATATTAAAAGTAGATCAACTGTTCGCTAAGACACTAAGAACAATACTAGACGCACTCATGGGCGCCGTTACATATGTGCAGGGGGGGGGGACGCTTGCCTCCCCCTGGATTTTGAACCCAACTTTGGTGATGTACCGGCGGTTACACCCCGTCCTGAACTAAGAAAAATCCTACTGACATCTTACATACTATAGTATATTGTGTAGTAAGACAAGAAAGTGATTCCTAATCGATGCTGGGTACATTTTGAGGCCCCGAAATTAGATTTTTGCGCGGCGCACACATCATTTTTATCCTATGATGACTATACCGACTATAATCGTCACCAATGTCAGTTTCATTAGATTGTTTACCTCCAGTTTTCGTCGTGAAAGAGTCACAAAATAAATTGTGCCAAGTTTACGATTTTGCGCTGTAGTCCAAAATACCTATGTTTGAGCTTTCATTTAATCATACATATTAGGTTTAATTACGTCGAACGTCGATAATCCGAACCTCGGTAATCAGAACATTCGCTACTCCGAACACCCAAAAATAAATTAATAATAAAATAAATCACTGAGTAACCTAGGAGAAAAGCCATTTTTGTCGGTTCCTGTTTACAGAAAAATGTTGCTTTTGTTTTATATCTTCTATCCAATACTAGTATTATCCACTGTTCGGGCAGTTTGATGGGATACTGAATTTGGTATTACACTTAAGGCTTGGTAAAATGGGAGAACCACTTACCGACGTCCTCTAGAGGCTTTTGGTCAGATGGATGTTCGCAGGTACACGTCGCGTCAATTCGGGTGGATTCTTCTCTTACAGAATGATGGGGTGCACTGTTGCACGACAATGAATAACACAAAATATTAATGGGGCGCCAAGATGCGCTAACTATGAATGCGTATGATCATACGCATTCAAACTCTCTCAGAAGACTATATATGGCACTTCCTTCTTCTTCCGTCGGAGTGGGGGGAAAACCGGAAAACTAAGGCCTAGGTCAAAGAGGGGGACACACAAGGAATATGCCCAAATTAACCCCGGTCCGTAAGCAATCAACATAACATGTAGATTGCGCCGCGACATCCACTATTTTGCAGCAATATTTAATAATCGGAATCACCTTCGGTCCCACGTAGTTCGGATTATCGCCGCTCTACTGTAATAAATAAATAATAAATAAATCCTAAATAAATCATAATTAATCATAAATAAGTTATAAATAAATCCCTTCGATTTCCTTTCGATATCGTTTCGATATCCCTTCGATATCGCTTCGATATCCCTTCGATATCGCTTCGATATCCCTTCGATATCGCTTCAATATCCCTTCGATATCGCTGCGATATCCCTTCGATTTTGACTTTTTGACATTCTTATGAAGAGCGGAATCGAATGGTGTTGGTTTTATTAAGATTGAACTTCTATCCAATCCTATTTTCTGCTATTTAGTTACAATATTTGATAATCCGAACAATTCGATAATCCGAATGACCTTCGGTCCCAATTAGTTCGGTATATCGGCGCTTAACTGTACTTCGCACCTTTTTGCACTGCTCAGCTGTTTATCTCAAATATAGTGAGTGTTAAAAATAATTGTAAAATATAGATAAAATATACTGAACTTTTAATATCAAACTCCACACACCTGACACCGTTAAGGTACTGTATAGACCCTTAATATACTATAGAATATATAAATAATTTGGATGTAAAACTTCATTTGTTTAGCGTCACTAAAAAGAATTCAAGATAACCCAAATTCGCCAAAATTGGTATCAAAATGACAAAACGGTTCTCATTAACTCCTTCCAAAGACGATAATCAATTAAAAAAAGTGACACAAATGTGATTTGGCTTTAAAAGTGCCATGCAATGATACATGGCACTATTTTTCCTATGCTGTTTGCAAAATTGGTACCATTTTCATTCAAAAATTTGTCTACAGCCTATATATAACAACAATTATTATTAACTAGTTGTCTTAGTATTGTCGCCTTTTAAGTGTTTATGTATAATAGTAATTTAGAATTTCGTTGTCGATTATCACAGAATTTTCAAATTTGTCAACTTTTCTTTAGATATATTTAGTCATTGTTTTCCGTTTATGTGGTTACATTTTAAAAGAATATTTTCACCTTCTATTGTTTACCAATTTGTCGTTAAGACTTTTTGTCGGATGCTCGATTGACACGATTATAGAATTAAATTATCAATGGTGTTAATTTTGTGCCTGTATTTTCGGTTTTGAAAGGTGCCAATTGCTCATTATACATTAGGATTTGCTAGATGAACACGAGCTGGAAATTCTCATAAAAAAAACAATGTTTTTTTCCAGAATATTACAATGTAATAAAAACGATTCAACGATTCCGAAACAAATATATAAATACAAATAATATTCTTAATGAAAATTATTTATTATAATTAATAAACGATAGAAAGGCACCAAATTTTCTTGCAATTCACTTAATTTCAATATTATAGCATCAAAATTCTTCAATGTTGGTTGGCAATCAGACCAAATCTAAAATTCTAGGATAAAAGTTCAATGATTCTGAAACAAATATATAAATACAAATAATATTCTTAATAAACATTATTAATTACACATTAATAAACGATAGAAAGGCAACAAATTTTCTTGCAATTCACTTAATATCAAGGTGCTATAGGTAAGTTGCCGAGCATACAGGGGTCACAACCGTGGCTAATGAAATAAAATAATGAGTAAAAATGACACAACCAGAAAAGCAACGGAGATTTTTCAAGGCGAATGCAATTTAAATTCAACGAATAATATGGGCTCTTAGGTATATTTTATATATATATTTTTTTATTTTCATGTTTGTTGTGGCTCAATTTTAGAATCCTAACTAATAAATACGAATATGTCGCTATCCGTGCCATTTAGAACAAATAAAACAACGAAAACACTACAAAATAATTATTAGTCACACTACGTCACCTTTTATTACTAAAAAAAATCTTGACTCCCACCTGGAACATTTTGTAACGGCGCCCATGGACGCACTATCAAAAGAGGAAAAAGTTGAAATGGATAGTTCGCTAGTTTCAAAACTAACTAGCTATTTTGCGAACTAACTAAAAGCGCCGTTATTTTGAAGGAATTTGCTCTTTGTTGCAAAATAGCGGGTAAACAGCAGCTAGTTTACAAACTAGTTGGTTAGTATGCGAACTATATATTCGTTTTGGTTAATGTCGTTATTTTATACTATTGTTGTAATATTAACTCAGTATTTTAGATAGTTTGTATAACAAGCAATTATGATATTGCTAATATGATAACATTAATCGTTTTAGTCACCCAAAATAGCAAGATTCCTGGCTAGTTTATAAACTGAATGGACTGCCCGTAACATTAGTTTACTTCCACTGTAAGTATGAGGTTATGTAGAAAGTAGAAGGTTCTTGTAACAACTTTTCTCGTGCAATCAATTTGATATTTGTAATCAGTAATGTTTGCAATTGAAGATGTGAAGGATACAGAAATTACCCTTCGGGCTGCAGTTGGGTGTAGGTACTTCAGTTTCAGGATTCACACAGGGTTACGTTAGATGTCAATGTACCAAAAGGTTAATCAATAAGAAATGTAAATGTGTAAGCTCTGGATTAACATGTAACAGCAAATGCCACCAAAGCGAAGACTGCGCTAATTAATAAATCTTGTTAGTTTTTAAAATTTTTAAATAAACTTTATAAATAAAATTGAAATGTATCATATTGCTATGAACCTAACCTACCTAGTACCTACCCACAGAATCTACATTAATAACAAATGGAATAAGTTTTGTAAACTACCTGGTAAGTATTCAAACTAGCGGCTATTTTAGTAAACTTATATAAAATCCCCATTTTAACCAGATTTTGTAGACAGTTTGCATACCAACCAGCTAGTTTGTAAACTGGCGGCTGGTTAACTGCTATTTTGCGAGAATGAGCGAATTTCTTCAAAATAACAGCGAATTTAGTTAATTTGCAAAATAGCTACTTAGTTTTGAAACTAGCAAAGTATCCATTTAGCCGTAACGTATATATATATATATATATATATATATATATATATATATATATATATATATATATATATATATATATATATATATATATATAGGCTTTAAAGTATTTGATCGTGATGTAGACAATTAAGTGGTTAATTGGGTGTTCGATCAATAAGAAATAAAAACTCGCTATTTGTGACGGTACTATATTTCGGTCCTTGATGGGACCTTCTTCAGGTACTCATAACATCTAAAAATTCAGGCATAATTACAAACTATTCAGAACCGTACTTTACATGAAACGTGATACAATTAAAATCAACAACAATTAAAAGACTTACTTGGAGTTAACTGACCAAGATGACCAGACCGAATTACGACATACATGCGGCGACATGAGGCATTCTCCTTTCAATTATCTAACACATTTAAACAATTTACACTACACGGCACTGACACGTGCGTGCTTCACAAGACGGGACACATTGAACGCAATGAAATGACGAGCACAGGTGTATGGTTAACCGTACGTGAGTTGCCCCTGGTGGTAACAACCCCAACCATCAAACACTGCGTCGATTGACTCAATTACAAACAGGACATAACCGACATAAAACAAACGCGAGCACATACAGTGAATCAAACAATCTAAAAAAAGAGCGAGCAATCATCGCTCCTATTCATGGTTCCCTCCCGTCTGTCTTTATCCAAGTTAATGATGTTGGAGTAAACGACGCTCAGGCCTTCCGTATCCTGTCTAAAATTAATTAAATTTTCTATTGTCTAAAATTAATAATAATTTGATTCACTGTATGTGCTCGCGTTTGTTTTATGTCGGTTATGTCCTGTTTGTAATTGAGTGAATCGACGCAGTGTTTGATGGTTGGGGTTGTTACCACCAGGGGCAACTCACGTACGGTTAACCATACACCTGTGCTCGTCATTTCATTGCGTTCAATGTGTCCCGTCTTGTGAAGCACGCACGTGTCAGTGCCGTGTAGTGTAAATTGTTTAAATGTGTTAGATAATTGAAAGGAGAATACCTCATGTCGCCGCATGTATGTCGTAATTCGGTCTGGTCATCTTGGTCAGTTAACTCCAAGTAAGTCTTTTAATTGTTGTTGATTTTAATTGTATCACGTTTCATGTAAAGTACGGTTCTGAATAGTTTGTAATTATGCCTGAATTTTTAGATGTTATGAGTACCTGAAGAAGGTCCCATCAAGGACCGAAATATAGTACCGTCACAAATAGCGAGTTTTTATTTCTTATTGATCGAACACCCAATTAACCACTTAATTATATATATATATATATATATATATATATATATATATATATTTAATTTTATATTTTCACGATCATTATTTATAATTAAAAGGTTTTCGGACATCTCGTGTAAATATATATATTATTTGCAACGTTTCAGCAGACTCGCACCTGCCTTTTTCAAGCATACAAAACTAATTGAAAAAACTTTTAACTGTCAAACAAGCTCGTTGCCATAGTCGCACGTGCGCGACTGCGTGTCGTGGGTCCATTCACAGTAGCCGTTGATGTTGCCGTCATCGAAAACTAGGAGGCGAATACTTGACACGAGTTTGTTTGACAGTTAAAAGTTTTTTCAATTAGTTTTGTATGCTTGAAAAAGGCAGGTGCGAGTCTGCTGAAACGTTGCAAATAAAATATATATTTACACGAGATGTCCGAAAACCTTTTAATTATATATATATATATATATATATATATATATATATATATATACAGGGTGTTTCAGAAATAACGGCTAACCTTCAAGCAGCATATGCCCAAGGCCGTAATAAGCATATTTTGCCAAATAACGTATGGTCTAACTTAACGCATTCTTGAGAAAATTAATAAAGAAAGACGGAGTCCGTCTCTGTGCAGAGCACGAAAATGGACTACATTCCGCCACAGTTGTGTTGCAACTGGTGAGAAATCAAGTTCACCGGCAACATATCGCGCCCCCCCCCCCATTGCGGCCTTTCTCGCTCAGAGCGACAATGACCTACATTCGACAAGAGTGATCAGCTGTTTGTTGGTTTATTAACAATAAGAATCTTTTTGGCTGTGGGATCTTAATGGGGTGTGTTTGTGTAGTGATTTGTGTAGTACCAGACACGGATGGATGACAATTGTATGGCTAGAATGCGACATAACTTTGATCGGCTGTGAAACGCAATTGCTGTGTTAAATCGATTTTTGTTCGACGGATCTCGCTTTGCAATTAGAATGTTTGTAAATCTGCATCACATCTGGATTAGGTACGTACTAATCTCTCTATGTTTCAATTGATAAATGTTCGTAAATGTTTGTTATTTGCCGTGGTTGTTTGCAATGGTATTTCAGTCATGCGCGCACGGGTATGCACCAGGACAGGCCTTAGACGATTTCTTCAATATAATTTTGTTGGTACTTAAAAGTTTGAAATATACACTAGGTTATTTAACCAAAATTGCTTCTCTGTCCTTGGCGGATATGCTCCTTGAAGGTTAGCCGTTACTTCTGAAACACCCTGTATATATATATGTATATATATATATATATATATAATTAAAAGGTTTTCGGACATCTCGTATAAATAATGATCGTGAAAATATAAAATTAAATATATATATATATATATATATATATATATATTTAATTTTATATTTTCACGATCATTATTTATAATTAAAAGGTTTTCGGACATCTCGTGTAAAAATATGGCAACCGTCACCGAGAACTAGGAGGCGAATGCTTGACACGAGTTTGTTTGACAGTTAAAAGTTTTTTCAATTAGTTTTGTATGCTTGAGAAAGGCAGGTGCGAGTCTGCTGAAACGTTGCAAATAAAATATATTTTTACACGAGATGTCCGAAAACCTTTTAATTATATATATATATATATATATATATATATATATATATATATATATATATATATATATATATACATATATATATATATATATATGTCACCGAATAAAGTAGAGGGGTACACACCAGCTACCCAGAGTGGGGGACGCTAGCGTACCAGAGTGGGGAACGCGTTGCCGGACCACACGGAGACCAGTCGAGTGGTGGCTTTCCATCGTGACGGGTGCAACCGTACCGCTATCCACTCGTTATATTAGTTACTGCAGTTATTGCATATTTCTATTTGGTTTCACTATATTGGTTGAAACAGTTGTGTATTCGTTATTTAAAATTGAGAGTTATAATATCAGAAGTAGGATCTATTATGGAGATTATCTTACTTGGGATCAAAATTATTTGTTTTCAAGGTATTAGTGATGCTTAAAAGAGATCGTTTAATTTTGGTGAGTCATACCTTGTTGAGCTAATTATTTGTACTGCATTGAATGGAAAATCATGTAAGTACGGGTCTGCTTAATTGCAGTATGCAAAACTATTGTCTATTTTCGATATGAATTTAATTGTTGTTGTCTTTGTGTTGATACCAAGAGAGTTGCACACTAATAGTGATTGTTAAAAGAGATTTTGTAATTTGTTGCGTCATAACTATTTGAGATAATTATTTGTACTGCATTGTAGTGATGGGACATCGATGCAAAATATCGATGTTGACCATCGATGTTACCATCGATACCAACTATCGATGGTATAAAAACATCGGCTATAAAACATCGATGTTTGAAAACATCGATGTTTTCAGCGGACAGCGTTTTCGTCTATAATTTTCTATAATAATACATCATAATATCTTCTGTTTATTGAGCTTATTTTATTTAGCTTTGTTTTATTTTCTAATTGAAAACACAAAATGAGAAGGAATACAAAAAAAACTAAAACACGCCTAGATTTCTTTTTTTGATAGTTCCATATTAACCCTCCAGCCGCGGGCAACGCGATTTCGCCGTTCACGATTTCCCGCGATTTCCAGTGCTTTTCTGCAGAAAAATTGAAAAGTTGCCCGCGGCAGGAGGGTTAATATTCAACATAAAATGTATTCAAACTTTAAAGCGGTATCTAATCTAACTAACTAATCGATCTAAAATTTTTACATTTAGTGTTTTGTTCTTTTTTTACTTACATAAAGGGCAAATCAACGTGCTTAGTATATACGTAACACTGAATTTTTCAACAAGATAATTGTAGCACCTAAATTTTCACCCTTACACAACGGTACGCCTAACACAACTAATGTATTTCTAAATTTGCAGAGTAAAGTAAAAAAATCACTAGTCTAAGTAAACACGAACAGCAGCAACTCATGTCGGCGCGACCTAAACGCCCGGATCCTATATCTCATTTTTACTCGATGTTTTGCTGCACGATGTTTGCAAAACATCGATGTCAGCATCGATGTTTAAAAATAATAACATCGATGGCAAAAACATCGACCATCGAACCATAACATCGATGTTTCAAAAACATCGATAAACATCGCCCACCACTACTGCATTGAATGGAAAATCATGTAAGTACGGGTCTGCTTAATTGCAGTATGCAAAACTATTGTCTATTTTCGATATGAATTTAATCGTTGTTATCTTTGTGTTGATACCAAGTTGCACATTAATAGTGAGTGTTAAAAGAGATTTTGTAATTTGTTGGGTCATAACTTTTTGGGACAATTGTTGCACTGCATTGAAAGGAAAATCATGCAAGTACAGGTGTGCATAATTGCAAATTGCAAACCTATTGTAGAGCGACCTCGAGCCCTGAGTCATCGCAAATGCCGGAGAACCTCTAAATCCATGTACCTGACTAACTGGTGGAGTGTTTTTCTACTATTGTGGATTATTATTTCATATACCGAGCGTTCGACGCTGTCGAATGTTCCTTGCATAGTCTCGGCGGCGCCGGTTTTAGACAGTGGATGCCAACGATACGACGCACTCGTAGTAGTATTGTTCTGATATCATTGTGTTTCGTTCAATTTGATTACGACTTTTGTTTGTTTAATTTGCGATTGATAACACTATTGTCAATTTTCAATATGATCTTAATGTGTTGTTTTTATTTGTTTATATCGAGAGAATTGCATACTAACTGAAGTTCATGGATGCCAGATGAGTTTTCAAAATTGCCACACTTGTCAGAATGGTCAAGTGGTTTGTAAAACTTTTACTCCGAGACGGAGTAAGATCAAAACCAATGTTTTTAAGGTTTGTGATTGATAATTAATACATCATAGTTGAAATAGTGGAATGCCTCAATGGTTTGTGATTTATAATTTAGCAATTGATTGTTTTCCATAATAAGTGTAGGTAACTACTGTAGCCTTTAAAAAGTGTTTGATCGGTTAAACATTGAGAATACGAAAAATCGGTATAACTTCTGATTTAAACTTATTCATTTCTTAACTTAAAACAGGAATCTCCTTATCATTTGTTGTTTAAAAATTGAAAGTACTTTTGCTAAGAGTACTGTAATTGGCGCGTTTGAAGAGCTTACGCTCGTATTTGATATTTAGAAATATGAAGGTGCCTTTTCTTGGCTTATTATAAATTGGAAATAGGAAATGTTTTGTTTTGTAATTTCATAATGCAAAATTGAAAGTTACTTGTTTGAGAATAGTAAGGTTACGTTTCTAATCCATTATTGGTGAATTGAAGGTTTATGTTCTTCATGAATTGTAAATTGACGATTGAAGTATCTTATGCCGTGTGTGGCTTAATTTGCGAATTTAAGGTTGATGGTTGTGATCATTATTGGAGAGTTGAAATTTATTAGCTTTGTGTAGCTGAATTTGAGAGTGTAGCTTTTGGAGTTTCTGTATTATGATTTGAACATTGAAAATTAATGTTCGTCGTGAATCATAATTAGAGAATTGAAATTTATAGCTTTGTGTACCTGAATCTGAGAATTTGGAGTTTATGTGTTTTGGTGTACCTATAACCAGACACTTGTAAGATACTGTTCTTCGTGTGTTATAATTTGAGAACGGAAAGTCTTGTCTATCAAAAATTGAGTATTGGTAGTTATCAATGTTTTGTGATTCATAATTTATGAATCGTAAGTTTATGTTCTTTAAGTATTATAATTAGAGAACGGAAGCCCATTATGTTTTGTCTAACATAATTTATGAAATGAATTGGAATTTGTGTGTTATAAATTGAGGATTGAAATACCTTATTCCGTATACGTAAGGTAATGTGAGAATGGTACGTTTGTGTATTTCGAGTATCATAATAGCAGACATTGATGTCCTTGATCGTTATGTGTCATAATTTCAGAATTAAAGGATAATTCGTTTTGTTGGCATGTTAAGAAAGTTGAACGTTGTTATGTAATTCAAAAGTTTTTCTAGTTTATGTATCCCAAAAAAAGGGAGTGGATCATTTCTACGCGTTGCATTTATTTAATTATTAATTGTTGATAATTGTGAATTGGTCTTTGCACATTGAGACAGATGAAGAAGGTATGTGTGGTAATAGTTAGTTTTGAGAGAAATATAACATCATTTTGTGTAAGCTAAACTACGGTTCCTGAGTTTAAGATGTAAAATAAGCCACATGTAGTTCCTGAGCTTAGAGTGGAAAAGAGAAAATATAGAAATGAATTGTAAAAGTCACTATTGTTGTGAATGCGAGAATGTTGATGGTTGTTGAGTTCAACTGGTCGTTATACAGTCCCTGAACTCTGGTGTTGATGGTTGTTGAGTTAAACTGGTCGTTATACAGTCCCTGAACTCTGGTGTTGATAGTTGTTGAGTTAAACTGGTCGTTATACAGTCCCTGAACTCTGGTGTTGATGATTGTTGAGTTAAACTGGTCGTTATACAGTCCCTGAACTCTGGTGTTGATGGTTGTTGAGTTAAACTGGTCGTTGTACAGTCCCTGAACTCTTGTGTTAAAGTTGTTTGATACGGCTCTAAACCTTGGTAAAGTAGTTATGGTGATAACTCTAAACTTGGTTAAAGCAGTCGGGATTTGTTGTTTGATACGGCTCTAAACCTTGGTAAAGTAGTTATGGTGATAACTCTAAACTTGGTTAAAGTAGTCGGGATTTGTTGTTTGTTACGGCTCTAAACCTTGGTAAAGCAGTTATGGTGATAACTCTAAACTTGGTTAAAGCAGTCGGGATTTGTTGTTTGATACAGCTCTAAACATTGGTAAAGTAGTTATGGTGATAACTCTAAACTTGGTTAAAGCAGTCGGGATTTGTTGTTTGATACGGCTCTAAACCTTGGTAAAGCAGTTATGGTGATAACTCTAAACTTGGTTAAAGCAGTCGGGATTTGTTGTTTGATACGGCTCTAAACCTTGGTAAAGCAGTTATGGTGATAACTCTAAACTTGGTTAAAGCAGTCGGGATTTGTTGTTTGATACGGCTCTACACCTTGGTAAAGCAGTTATGGTGATAACTCTAAACTTGGTTAAAGTAGTCGAGATTCTTTGGTTTACTACAGCGTTAGATCATGTTAAAGTAGTTTGTGATCTCTAAATTTGACTAGATGACTGTTAGTTATGTTAAGAAATTAAGCTGTGGTTACTGGATGTAGATTGATAGAAACAGCCACTGAACTTGAATGAATGAGAATGCTCTTTGCATGTTAAAGTTGATAGTAGCTCCTGGGCTTGCTAAGAACGATGGAGTGCCTGAAACTGTTGGTAAAAGAAAAACTAGATATTTAGTCCGGTTGTATTCTTTTAGACGAATTGCTAGGCACAGCAGATCAGAGACAGGTATCCCGAGAGCGTGACACCTTGCAGGATGGCCGTGTCACCGAATAAAGTAGAGGGGTACACACCAGCTACCCAGAGTGGGGGACGCTAGCGTACCAGAGTGGGGAGCGCGTTGCCGGACCACACGGAGACCAGTCGAGTGGTGGCTTTCCATCGTGACGGGTGCAACCGTACCGCTATCCACTCGTTATATTAGTTACTGCAGTTATTGCATATTTCTATTTGGTTTCACTATATTGGTTGAAACAGTTGTGTATTCGTTATTTAAAATTGAGAGGTATAATATATATATATATATATATATAATTTGTTTGAAAATATTCGACTTCGTTAACTAGAAGATTGTTTTAATAGGGTGAAAGTCGTGCTGCAAATAAAGGAGCTGTTATTTAGTAAGCCTTTATTTTAATTCTGATATTTCGCTAACAATTTTAAGCATCTTCATGAGAACTAAAACTATTATAAACAACAGTTAGAACTTATTCTAAAGGTGTTAAATTTACTTACAAAATGTGGCTGTTGGTTATAGATGTAATGAAGTATAATTAAATATAATTATATATATATATATATATATATATATATATATATATATATATATATATATATATATATATATATATATATATATATATATATATATATATATATATATATATATATATATATATATATATATATATATATATATATATTTATATATATATAGGGTGTTTCAGAAATAACGGCTAACCTTGAAGGAGCATATTCACCAAGGACAGAGAAGCAATTTTGGTCAAATAACCTATAGTCTATTTCAAAGTTTTATGTACTAACAAAATTGTATTCAAAAATTCGTCTAAGGCCGGCTCTGGTAAATAGCCGAACGCGCATGAGTTGACTACGGTTGCAAAAGACCGTACAAACAATTAAAAATAGAGAGATTAGTACCTACCTAATCCAGAAATGTGATGCGGATTTACAAACGTTGTGATTATTAAGCGTCATCGCCGAACAAAACAAAGCGACTCAACACAGCAACTAGGCGTCTCGGCCGAACAAAGTTATGTCCCATTCTAGCCATAGAATTGCAATTCAATACTACACAAATCACTACACAAAGACACTAACATTAAGATTCTAAAATCCAAATGATTTTTATTGTTGATAAACCAACAAACAGCTGTTGGACCATGACCACGCTTGTATGCGTTCATATCAACTTGGCGAATGTAGGTCATTGTCACGTTCAGCGAGAAAGGCCGCAGTGTGGGGGAGACCGAATGTTCCCCGCTGCGTTGATTTGTCACCAGTTGCAACACAGCTGTAGTGGATTGTGGTCGATTGTCTTCCGCTGGTCAGGGACGGACTCCGTCTTTCTTCATTAATTTTCTCAATAATGCGTGAAGTTAGACCATACGTTATTTGACAAAACATGCTTATTACGTCCTTGGGCATATGCTCCTTCAAGGTTAGCCGTTATTTCTGAAACACCCTGTATATATATATATATTGATTAAGTGTAGATCCATAATGCAAAATTTGGTAATAATATTAAATAAGAAGCCTCTTTATTTGCATAAATTATTTATTAATTGCTTCAGACTAGTTTCGCCCATACGGGCATCATCAGTGTGAAAGCTGTAAACACAAAAAAATCAAACAATCATACAATTTGCACCTGGGGAACGAAGGACAACTTACAGTCAAAAAATTAGGAGAACAAGAGCTGTACTAACGACATCGTTACGAACATACACGTGGTCAGATGAGAACAAATCATGATCTAGACAAGAAAAAATGTTTGTAATAATATAAGTCAAAAGGAGGTTTTATAAAAGAACTTACATTGTTTCCCAGGCGCTTTAGACGAATTTTACAATTAAAACTTAGAATAAAAACATCTCAACACCGAATCAAATACACAACGACGTTTAAGCTGCTGCTCGGTGGATGGTCGACGGGAGAAGGAAGAGTTTCTGCGTTCGCTGAAGGCAAGCCGCATGAAACAGCGCTACCAACTTGAGCGGTAATATAAAGAACTAAAATTCACCGGAGGGAAAATTTCAAATTCAAATCTAAAAATATAATACAAGTTGGTGATAAGTTTTGAAAAATAGCAACCATTGAAGGGAAAAAATCGTTAAAAATGTAAAAAATTAAGAATGGTAAATATATAAAAAAGGAGCATTACAAAGCGGTGAATATAAAATCAAAGTGTTAAAGAAACTGTTGGGGAGGAAATTGGCAAAACTAAACGTAAGAAAAAAGGGGGTTAATCAAGAAATTAATTTGGTCATTAATTAGAGTGTAATTAGGGTTTTTGTTGTGTTTCATGATTTCATACTGTTCGAGTAAGTCAAGATGATAGCCCTTATTGCATTTGTGAAGAAGCTTAGCATTGGCATAGTCAATGCTATGGCCTGTTTCGATTCTATGCATATACAGATTACTGGTAGGTCGGGATTTATGTTCAGTTAAACGTTTTGCCAATTTCCTGCCCGTTTGTCCAATGTACACAGCGTCACAGTTTTTACAAGAAATGACCAAAATATTACCTCTCATTTAAATACAATTCTAAAACACGTGATTAAACAAAACTTTTGCTCTTTCAACAATAAATTTTACAAAATAGAACAGGGTCTTCCAATGGGAATGAATTTGTCGGGTGTTTTAGCTGATATATACCTTAATCACATAGAGACAAACCATATCCTCAACCTTGTTAATCCTTTTAGGCGTCATATCAAAGAGTGGATCCGGTATGTTGACGATATTTTTTGTCTCTGGCATGGTAACCATGATGAACTCGCCAGCATGCTTCTATTCATTAACAAGATCCATCCTTTACTCAAATTTACAATTGAAATCGAAAAGGATAGGCAACTTAATTTTCTTGATTTGACTATTACTCGACGTGACGCCCTTCTGGATTTTAACATTTACCGTAAACCCACCTCCATCCCTACCATCATCCCTTACGATTCATTCCATTCACTCTCACATCGTATTTCTTCTCTCCGTTATTTCTTCCGCAGAGCACTTACTTACCCCCTTGATCAACTTAACAAAATTAATGAACTTAAATTTATCAATCAGCTTGCCTTAAATAATAAATTTCCACAAAACGTAATAAATAAAACTTTACACAATGTCTTCATAAGACTCGACCCGCTTTTCAAACATCCAACCCTTCGCGAAACCCCCCTCTTTATAGACCTATTTCCTTTTTCAATAATAGTTTTAAACTAGTTAACATGCTTGAACCATACAACATAATTCCCGCATTTAGGACCCGCACTCAGCTTATAAACATTTTTTCTAAACATCGACAAATTTTAAAACCTGATTTTGATTGCAGTGGTGTGTACTCCGTTTCTTGTAAAAACTGTGACGCTGTGTACATTGGACAAACGGGCAGGAAATTGGCAAAACGTTTAACTGAACATAAATCCCGACCTACCAGTAATCTGTATATGCATAGAATCGAAACAGGCCATAGCATTGACTATGCCAATGCTAAGCTTCTTCACAAATGCAATAAGGGCTATCATCTTGACTTACTCGAACAGTATGAAATCATGAAACACAACAAAAACCCTAATTACACTCTAATTAATGACCAAATTAATTTCTTGATTAACCCCCTTTTTTCTTACGTTTAGTTTTGCCAATTTCCTCCCCAACAGTTTCTTTAACACTTTGATTTTATATTCACCGCTTTGTAATGCTCCTTTTTTATATATTTACCATTCTTAATTTTTTACATTTTTAACGATTTTTTCCCTTCAATGGTTGCTATTTTTCAAAACTTATCACCAACTTGTATTATATTTTTAGATTTGAATTTGAAATTTTCCCTCCGGTGAATTTTAGTTCTTTATATTACCGCTCAAGTTGGTAGCGCTGTTTCATGCGGCTTGCCTTCAGCGAACGCAGAAACTCTTCCTTCTCCCGTCGACCATCCACCGAGCAGCAGCTTAAACGTCGTTGTGTATTTGATTCGGTGTTGAGATGTTTTTATTCTAAGTTTTAATTGTAAAATTCGTCTAAAGCGCCTGGGAAACAATGTAAGTTCTTTTATAAAACCTCCTTTTGACTTATATTATTACAAACATTTTTTCTTGTCTAGATCATGATTTGTTCTCATCTGACCACGTGTATGTTCGTAACGATGTCGTTAGTACAGCTCTTGTTCTCCTAATTTTTTGACTGTAAGTTGTCCTTCGTTCCCCAGGTGCAAATTGTATGATTGTTTGATTTTTTTGTGTTTACAGCTTTCACACTGATGATGCCCGTATGGGCGAAACTAGTCTGAAGCAATTAATAAATAATTTATGCAAATAAAGAGGCTTCTTATTTAATATTATATATATATATATATATATATATATATATAGGAAACTGGTTTAATCGGTTTAAATATGCTATATAGGGAATATGACGTAAATAGAATCCAAGAGAGAAGTAATTTTTAAAATTAATTAAAAGGATACGGTCTCAGCCCGGATTCGAACCGGGGCCTTCTTCCTTGCCGGGGAATTGCTCTACCGACCGGGCTCAGTAGTTCAGCGGTAGAGCAATTCCCCGGCAAGGAAGAAGGCCCCGGTTCGAATCCGGGCTGAGACCGTATCCTTTTAATTAATTTTAAAAATTACTTCTCTCTTGGATTCTATTTACGTCATATTCCCTATATAGTATATATATATATATATATATATTAATTAAAAACACAACAACTTTAATTCAAATTGTTTATTTTTTTTGTTGGGCACTGTAGGCTTGTTCACATTCAACATATTAAAACTTATAACTAAAAGTCACAAATTAAAACACGCAAAAAACTATACCATCTTACGTTTCGACACTGTTTGTGTCTTGATCACAGATAGACTGAATTCTTCGTGAAAAGTTTCATACAATTTCAATACCTACATCTAAAGCAAAACCACCCATATAAAACTCGTTTTGAAAACGGGACTGGTACATGAAATAAATTCTTATAACTATACGAAATTCTTAAATCAACGATTTTTTTATAGTTACATGTTTGTTGGTAAAATTAGCTTGTAACAATTTAGTAAATTTAAATCCGATCTGTCATTCACCGCATCCTTTTGTTTTAAAATTTCTATGGTTTCTAATACACAACGAGCTTTTAAATTATTCTCTTTTTTTATCACCTTCACATCACTAAAATTGAACTGATGTCCGGTATCTTGTTGGTGTTTTTTTAATGCTGTGATGTTTTTTGCGTATTTATGACCTTTTAGGCGCTCCTCCAAAAGTTGTTCCGTTTGACCAATATAGACCTTTTTGCAGCTACAAGGAATTTGATAGACACAGTGAGAGTTTTTTAGCATTGATGTGGGCGCTTTCAGTTTTGTGTACATTTTTGCCAAATTATTAGTGTTTTTATGAGCAACCTTAATATTGAAAGGCTTCAGTATATGTCCTATCTTTTCCGATAATTGTCTCATGTAGGGAAGAGATATATACTTAGTTCTTTCCGTTTCAGATTCCTGATTGTTTCCTGTTGTTGCGTCTTTCCTCTGTTCACTAGCAATCTTTCTCCTCTTTATTACTGTCTCTATCAGATCTTTCGGGTAGTTGTTCTTTTGTAAAATGTTTCTAACCTTGTTTAATGTTTCGCCCTGATATTGAGTGCTAGTTAGCTTTATTGCTCGGTCTGCTAATCCTCTGATAACACTTTCCTTGTATGCACGTGGTTGGGTTGAATTGTAGTTTAGATATCTGTGTGATGCTGTTTCTTTTGTGTACCATTTTGTGTATATTTTGTTGGTATTTATATTTTGTATTAGGGTCATATCTAGGAAATGTATTTTGTTGTTTTTGTTTATTTCCATTGTAAACTGTAATTTATCATTATACTTGTTAAATTTTTCTAAAATTTCATTTTCCTTCCCTTTTGGTGCAGCAATAATACACAAAATGGTACACAAAAGAAACAGCATCAGACAGATATCTAAACTACAATTCAACCCAACCACGTGCATACAAGGAAAGTGTTATCAGAGGATTAGCAGACCGAGTAATAAAGCTAACTAGCACTCAATATCAGGGCGAAACATTAAACAAGGTTAGAAACATTTTACAAAAGAACAACTACCCGAAAGATCTGATAGAGACAGTAATAAAGAGGAGAAAGATTGCTAGTGAACAGAGGAAAGACGCAACAACAGGAAACAATCAGGAATCTGAAACGGAAAGAACTAAGTATATATCTCTTCCCTACATGAGACAATTATCGGAAAAGATAGGACATATACTGAAGCCTTTCAATATTAAGGTTGCTCATAAAAACACTAATAATTTGGCAAAAATGTACACAAAACTGAAAGCGCCCACACCAATGCTAAAAAACTCTCACTGTGTCTATCAAATTCCTTGTAGCTGCAAAAAGGTCTATATTGGTCAAACGGAACAACTTTTGGAGGAGCGCCTAAAAGGTCATAAATACGCAAAAAACATCACAGCATTAAAAAAACACCAACAAGATACCGGACATCAGTTCAATTTTAGTGGTGTGAAGGTGATAAAAAAAGAGAATAATTTAAAAGCTCGTTGTGTATTAGAAACCATAGAAATTTTAAAACAAAAGGATGCGGTGAATGACAGATCGGATTTAAATTTACTAAATTGTTACAAGCTAATTTTACCAACAAACATGTAACTATAAAAAAATCGTTGATTTAAGAATTTCGTATAGTTATAAGAATTTATTTCATGTACCAGTCCCGTTTTCAAAACGAGTTTTATATGGGTGGTTTTGCTTTAGATGTAGGTATTGAAATTGTATGAAACTTTTCACGAAGAATTCAGTCTATCTGTGGTGTGGTGTTTTTATTTAACTATGAAGCTTACATCAGAAGAGGGATCGTATTCGCGTGCAGGATCCAAGAACAAAGAAGCGACTGGAAATGTCGACCCTCGCTGCCTGACGGAAGTATTTGAGATCATATTATGGAGATTATGATATTACGGATAAGGAATTGTTTGTTTTCGAAATATTAGTGATGCTTAAGGGGGATCGTATGGTTTTGGTGAGTCATAACTTGTTGAGAGAATTATTTGCACTGGAAAATCATGTAAGTACAGGTGTGCATAATTGCAATTTACAAACCTAATGTCAATTTTCGATCTGACTTAATGTGTTGTTGTTTCTTTTTGTTTATGCCGAGAGAATTGCACACTGGCTGAGGTCAATAGATGTCAGATGAGTCTTTAATGTGCCGCACTGCCTTAATTTTGCCAGGATGAACGAGCTGCTTGTGACTTCTGCTGGTATTCGGGTCTACGCCGCTCAGAGGCGTGATGAAGAGATGGAATGTTCTTTAATATTGAAAATGTATGCAACGATGTTATGCATCGAAGGTTGGTGAATGGAGAAGGAGTAAGATAAAAACAAATATTCTTTTTAAGGTTTTTGATTGATAAGTCATAGATGCAACATCGAAACGTCTGAATGGTTTGTGTTTTATAATTTAATAATTGATTGTTTTACGTAAAGAGTTTAGGTAATCACTGAAAAATTTAAAAGTGATTGCACTTGGTGTTTTAATGATGAAAATTTGGAAATGCAAAATATCGTGTATTATAATTTCTTATTTATTCCATGACTGAAAATAGGAATGTCCCAATCATTTATTGTTTAAGAGATGAAAGTACTTTTACTACGTGTATTGTAATTCGTGAAATTGAGGGGCTTGCGCTTGTATTTCATATTTGGAAATATGATGGTACTTTTGTCTAACGTATTATAAACTGAAAAAAATTAAAATCTTATGTTTTATAATTTCATGGTGCAAATATGAAATATTGTTGTAAGTTGTGTTGGTAAACGAATTTAATAATCCGTTTTGCAATTTAAAATATGAAAGTGTTTGATAATGTGTAATGTGATACTTAATGTGTGTATGATAATTAGGAATTGAAATAGATCAGCTTTTGTGTATTTGAAGTTTAGAATTTTAAAGTTTTTGAGATTAAATATTTTGTATAATATGAATTGAAAATTGAAAGTTAATGTGTGTCATGAATAATAATTAGAGAATTGAAATTTATTAGCCTTTTGTAAGATTACAATTTTGTGTTGAATTGAAAATTGAAAGTTAATGTGTCTCATGAATAATAATTAGAGAATTGAAATTTATTAGCCTTTTGTAAGATTACAATTTTGTGTTGAACTGAAAATTGAAAGTTAATGTGTGTCATGAATAATAATTAGAGAATTGAAATGTATTAGCCTTTTGTAAGATTACAATTTTGTGTAATATTATTTGAAACTTGAAAGTTAATGTTTGTCTTGAATCCTAATTAGGACTTGAAATTTATTAACTTTGTGTAACTGAATTTTGGGAATTTAAAGTTTACAATCTTTTGTAATAGGATTTGAAAATTGAGAGTTAATGTTAATCGTAAATCATAATATTAGAGAATAGAAATTATTAGCTTTGTCTAACTGAATTTGAGAATTTAAAGTTTACGGTTTTGTAAAATATGATTTGAAAATTGTAAGTTAATATTCATCGTAAATCATAACTAGAGAATTAAAATTTATTAACTTTGTGTATCTGAATCTGAGAATTTAAAGTTTGTGCTTTTGGGCATAATAATCAGACACTTATAAGTTACTGTA
This sequence comes from Melinopterus prodromus, assembly GCA_964023965.1. Classification (NCBI taxonomy): domain Eukaryota; kingdom Metazoa; phylum Arthropoda; class Insecta; order Coleoptera; family Scarabaeidae; genus Melinopterus; species Melinopterus prodromus. The sequence continues at coordinate 43,638,314 of OZ030391.1, read as the reverse complement.
CTTCGTGTGTTAAAGTTAGAGGATTGAAAGTTATTATATTTTGTGGTTCACAATTTAAGAATCGATAAGTATGTGTACTACGTGTGAACTGAAAGTTAGCATGTTTGCTGTTTTATAATTTAAGAATCGGAAAGTTTATACACATCATGTTGTCATAATTTAAGAACTAAAAGTTATCAATGTTTTGTGTTTCACAATTTATGAATCGTGAGTTTATGTTCTTCAGGTATTATAATTTGAAAACGGAAACTCTTTATGTTTTGTCTATTATAATTTGAGCATTGAAAGTTATCAATGTTATGTGTTTCATAATTTATGAATTGTCTGTTCATATTCTTCAGGCATCATAATTTGAGAATGGAAACTCTTTATGTTTTGTCTATCATAATCTGAGTATTGAAAGTTATCAATGTTATGTGTTTCATAATTTATGAATTGTCTGTTCATATTCTTCAGGCATCATAATTTGAGAATGGAAACTCTTTATGTTTTGTCTATCATAATCTGAGTATTGAAAGTTATCACTGTTATGTGTTTCATAATTTATGAATTGTCTGTTCATATTCTTCAGGCATCATAATTTGAGAATGGAAACTCTATGTTTTGTCTATCATAATCTGAGTATTGAAAGTTATCAATGTTTTGTGTTTCATAATTTATGAATTGTATGTTTATGATCTTCAGGTATTATAATTTGAGAATGGAAACCCTTTATCTTTTGTCTATCATGATTTGAGTATTGAAAGTGATCAATGTTTTGTGTTTCAAAAATTAAGAATCCTAAGAGCGAAACCCCCTTATGTTTTGGCTAGCATAATTTTTGAAATGAGTTAAAATTTGTGTATTATAAATTGAGGTTTGAAATACCGTATTCCATGTACTACGTAACGTAATTCGAGAACTGTAAGTTTATGCTTCTGGAGTATCATAATAGCAGCCTTTTCAAGTTCTTAATTTTTTAAGAGATAATGCGTTTCGTGTAGCATGTTAAGATAATTGAAAGTTGTCATGAAGTACAAAAGTTCTTATAGTTTGTGTGTCCAAATGAAAAGGAGTGGAACATTTTTACGCTTTGCATTTATTTAATTGTTAATTGTGAATTGGCCCTTTGGTACTAGCATTGTTATGAGACCTATCGTATGTGGCCGTCAAATTGAAATGAGCACTAAATTGATGCTATCGAATCAAGAATTAAATTATGCAAAACGTAAAACACGATGCTATTGCAATTGCTATAATTACACAATTGATTTAATGTTATTTTCCAAGGGTTGCCGTAAACCAGTGGTGTGCAAACACTGTACCGTGGCACAGTAGTTGCAGAACGATGCTATAAGACTGCCGTAAGACGGGGACGATCTGCTAGGAGCAGTTTGCGGAGATCTGCCAAGAGAAGGTTGCGGAGAACTGCTAGGAGCAGTTTGCGGAGAACTGCCAAGAGAAGTTTGCGGAGAACTGCCAAGATAAGTTTGCGGAGAACTGCTAGGAGAAGGTTGCAGAGCACTGCCGTAAACCAACACAGATAATTATTTATTATTATTATTTATTCCATCGGATTTGATTTATGTGCTTGGTCTCTGTCCCTTGAGTGGTTGAGCCATAGTGGTGGCTGCGGTCTCACTATTGTAAAAAAAAAGAAAAGAAAAGAATTTAGAATTGATTTATGTGTCTGGTCTCTGTCCCGTCAGCGGTTGAGCCAGGTGGCAACCGAGGTTTCCTCATGTTTTTGTTTTTGAATGTTAATTTATCTGGTCTCTGTCCCGTTAGCGGTTGAGCCAGGTGGTACCCGAGGTTTCCACATGTTTTTGTTCGTCTACGTTAATTTGTCTGGTCTCTGTCCCGTTAGCGGTTGAGCCAGGTGGTAACCGAGATTTCCACATGTTTTTCTTCGTCTACGTTAATTTGTCTGGTCTCTGTCCCGTTAGCGGTTGAGCCAGGTGGTAACCGAGGTTTCCACATGTGTTTGTTCGTCTACGTTAATTTATCTGGTCTCTGTCCCGTTAGCGGTTGAGCCAGGTGGTAACCGAGGTTTCCACATGTTATTCTTCGTCTACGTTAATTTGTCTGGTCTCTGTCCCGTTAGCGGTTGAGCCAGGTGGTAACCGAGGTTTCCACATGTTTTTGTTCGTCTACGTTAATTTATCTGGTCTCTGTCCCGTTAGCGGTTGAGCCAGGTGGTAACCGAGGTTTCCACATGTTTTTGTTCGTCTACGTTAATTTATCTGGTCTCTGTCCCGTTAGCGGTTGAGCCAGGTGGTAACCGAGGTTTCCACATGTTTTTCTTCGTCTACGTTAATTTGTCTGGTCTCTGTCCCGTTAGCGGTTGAGCCAGGTGGTAACCGAGGTTTCCACATGTTTTTGTTCGTCTACGTTAATTTATCTGGTCTCTGTCCCGTTAGCGGTTGAGCCAGGTGGTAACCGAGGTTTCCACATGTTTTTGTTCGTCTACGTTAAGTTGTCTGGTCTCTGTCCCATTAGCGGTTGAGCCAGGTGGTAACCGACGTTTCCACATGTTTTTCTTCGTCTACGTTAATTTGTCTGGTCTCTGTCCCGTTAGCGGTTGAGCCAGGTGGTAACCGAGGTTTCCACAAGTTTTTGTTCGTCTACGTTAATTTATTTGGTCTCTCTCCCGTTAGCGGTTGAGCCAGGTGGTAACCGAGGTTTCCACATGTTTTTGTTCGTGTACGTTAATTTGTCTGGACTCTGTCCCGCTAGCGGTTGAGCCAGGTGGCAACCGAGGTTTCCACATGCTTTTGTTTTTGCACGTTAATTTGTCTGGTCTCTGTCCCGTTAGCGGTTGAGCCAGGTGGTAACCGAGGTTTCCACATGTTTTATTCGTGTGCGTTAATTTGTCTGGTCGCTGTCCCGTTAGCGGTTGAGCCAGGTGGTAACCCGGGTAACCGAGGTTTCCACGCATTTTTGTTTTTTTTTAATATTAGGTTAAATGGTCTCTGCCCAGTTAGTGGTCGAGCCAGGTGGTGACCGGTGTCCACAATCCGGACTAGAGTGCCGAGAGCGTCTCTAACGTCAGGTGGGCCGTGTTAGAATTACATTTGCGATTTGAAAGAGCCGCTGCCGGTCAGAAGGCGCTATTACTCGACGGGGAGAAGAGGGGACGCGTTCCTGCTTTGGACGACTCTCGCCCGTATAGGCCGTGTCGCAGTCAGTCGAGTTGCAGTGCCCTTCGTGCTCGGATGTCATGCCGCTCTATGTATTTTTCAGTTTACCATTAAATAAGTTATACGGAGTGGTGTGGTGTTTTTATTTAACTATGAAGCTTACAATATATATATATACAGGGTGTTTCAGAAATAACGGCTAACCTTGAAGGAGCATATGCCCAAGGACGTAATAAGCATGTTTTGTCAAATAACGTATGGTCTAACTTCACGCATTATTGAGAAAATTAATGAAGAAAGACGGAGTCCGTCCCTGACCAGCGGAAGACAATCGACCACAATCCACTACAGTTGTGTTGCAACTGGTGACAAATCAACGCAGCGGGGAACATTCGGTCTCCCCCCCCCCCGCGGGCTTTCTCGCTGAACGTGACAATGACCTACATTCGCCAAGTTGATATGAACGCATACAAGCGTGGTCATGGTCCAACAGCTGTTTGTTGGTTTATCAACAATAAAAATCATTTGGATTTTGGAATCTTAATGTTGGTGTCTTTGTGTAGTGATTTGTGTAGTATTGAATTGCAATTCTATGGCTAGAATGGGACATAACTTTGTTCGGCCGAGACGCCTAGTTGCTGTGTTGAGTCGCTTTGTTTTGTTCGGCGATGACGCTTAATAATCACAACGTTTGTAAATCCGCATCACATTTCTGGATTAGGTAGGTACTAATCTCTCTATTTTTAATTGTTTGTACGGTCTTTTGCAACCGTAGTCAACTCATGCGCGTTCGGCTATTTACCAGAGCCGGCCTTAGACGAATTTTTGAATACAATTTTGTTAGTACATAAAACTTTGAAATAGACTATAGGTTATTTGACCAAAATTGCTTCTCTGTCCTTGGTGAATATGCTCCTTCAAGGTTAGCCGTTATTTCTGAAACACCCTATATATATATATAAATATATATATATATATATATATATATATATAATTATATTTAATTATACTTAATTACATCTATAACCAACAGCCACATTTTGTAAGCAAATTTAACACCTTTAGAATAAGTTCTGACTAACTGTTGTTTATAATAGTTTTAGTTCTCATGAAGATGCTAAAAATTGTTAGCGAAATATCAGAATTAAAATAAAGGCTTACTAAATAACAGCTCCTTTATTTGCAACACGACTTTCACCCTATTAAAACAATCTTCTAGTTAACGAAGTCGAATATTTTCAAACCAATTATATATATATATATATATATATATATATATATATATATATATATATATATATATATATATACAGGGTCCTGCAACTAAGCTCCCGTCTTCTGTAGCTCACTTACTCATTAAGCTAAGAGTTTGACATTTTGCAGGTTTACCCTGTACTTCAAGGTACAATTCAAGAAATTATTTTTTCTTATACAGGCTGTTCCAAAAATGTGCAACGCCATGGTAATATATTTTTTTAAATTGCATGCTATCCATTTTTCTACACATTTGGAAGCCTTTTATGGTTGCCTACATATCACCAAAATTTTAATGAAATCGGTTGAGTGACCGCAGCGGAAAAAAATAAAAACCAAAAAAAATTGATTTTGCATCGTAGTCTTTAAAAATCAATAAAAACCACAAAATGCGCCTCGTTAATAAAATTTTGCGACGTGCTTATTAAGTTAGATGTAATAGTCTCGTTAACCAAGTGAGATTGATCCAAATTATACAGGATGACCAAAATCGAGTATCAAACTTGTCAAACTTCAAAGCGCGCTATTGTTGTTGGTGAAACGATGCAGAATTAAAGAATAAATATTGTTTCTGAATACAACCCCATCACAATTCCCAATATTTTAAAAGTTATTCGCCAAAAACTCATTTTTCAACGTTTCCAAAGGCAATTTTAGGTAATAAATATCGTACGTAGCGTTGAAAAACAATTTATTACATAAAATATAACGCAGAGAGGTATTTTAGATTTTACTGTACTTAATTAAGTAGTTATTCAATTGCTAAATTCACTGCAAAATTTACCTATAGCCACATTTCCGTCCTTACCGCTATAGGTAAATTATGCAGTAAATTTAGCATTTGAATAACTACTTAATTAAGTACACTCAAATCTAAAATACGTCTATTATTTTTTATGAAATATATTGTTTTTCAAAGCCACGTACGATATTTATTATCTAAAATTGCCGTTGGAAACGTTGAAAAATGAGTTTTTGGCGAATAAGTTTTAAAAAATTGGGAATTGTTATGGGGTTGTATTTAGAAACAATGTTTATTTTCTAATTCTGCATCATTTCACATAAAAAAAAATATGGGTTCCAATTTAAAATAAGAACAATAGCGCGCTTTGAAGTTTGACAAGTTTGACACTCGATTTTGGTCACCCTGTATAATTTGGATCAATCTCACTTGGTTAACGAGACTATTACATCTAACTTAATAAGCACGTCGCAAAATTTTATTAACGAGGTGCATTTTGTGGTTTTTATTGATTTTTAAAGACTACGATGCAAAATCAATTTTTTTTGGTTTTTATTTTTTTCCGCTGCGGTCCCTCAACCGATTTCAATAAAATTTTCGTGATGTGTAGGCAACCATAAAAGGCTTCCAAATGAGTAGAAAAATGTATAGCATGCAATTTAAAAAAATATATTACCATGGCGTTGCACATTTTTGGAACACCCTGTATAATAAAAAATAATTTCTTCAATTGTACCTTGAAGTACAGGGTAAGCGTGCAAAATGTCAAACACTGAGCTTAATGAGTAAGTGAGCTACAGAAGACGGGAGCTTAGTTGCAGGACCCTGTATATATATATATATATACAGTGCTTCCCAAAAGTAACGGATAAATTCTATAAAAACTTAAATAAAAATATTTCAGAAAAATTCTCTGACATGTCAATTTTTATTTTTAAATTACTATCCTGACATACACTTTTCAATCCCCCACGCATTCATCCCTAAGGGGTGGTAACCCCAACTTTAATATTTCAAATACCAAAGTACCCCTTGCGATACCTCAATTGATAGATTTTTTATTCTGAATACAACGAAAAAAAAAATATCATGATCGGTTGATAAATAACGACGATATTTACCAAAATGTATTCAAAGAAGAGCGTCAATATTCGAGTAAGCGCTATTGAAGCGGGCATAGCAATACCGTTCAAACAATTGCAACTTGTTTTTACTTATGTCAAGCACAATTCCGAGTTTTTCGTGATTAAGGAAATAGTAGCAAAATGAGACTTACTGAAACCGAAAGAATCCAAGTTTTAATGATGATTGTATTGGAGATAGTATTGGAGATAGAAGCCGGGCGCATGAAGAAGTTCGTGGTTTGTTCAATGAAGCGCACCCGGACCGTCCGCCAATATCGCAATCGACAGTAAGTCGAATCGAAAACAAATTTCGCGATCTCGGTCATGTACGGGATAAACCTCAGGCGGACATTGGCCTTAAATGAAAACCAAAATTTGGATGCTATTTTAATGGTGCAAGAAAATCCACATTCAACCCTTGCAGAGGTCGCTTCAGAAGTTAGTGTGTCAAAAAGTACAGCATCCAGATTATTTCGAAAACAGAAATTTCACCCGTATAAAGTGCACTTGGTACAAGAATTGTCCGATGATGACTTTGATAGACGAGTGCAGTTTTGTGAGACAATGATGGAACTCTCTCATGCAAATCCTTGCTTAATTAGAAACATCGTTTTTTTTGACGAGGCAACGTTTTGTCTGAATGGCACCGTCAATAAACAAAATTGCCGTTACTGGGCCCGTCAAAATCCGCATTGGATGATGGAAGCGAACACACAATATCCTCAAAAACTTAATGTGTGGGCTGGTGTGGTGGGTGCAAGAATTATTGGACCATATTTTTTCGACGGAACACTGAATGGTGAACGTTACCTGAACTTTCTCCGAAATGAACTACTACCTACTTTAGCGGTATTGTTTCCCAACGCAGAAGATCCTGGTAGACACAGTGACAGAATTTGGTTACAGCAAGACGGTGCGCCTCCACATTATGCGCGACCAGTTCGAGAACACCTCGATCAAGTATTTCCTAATCGGTGGATTGGTAGACGAGGACATATTGAATGGCCAGCAAGATCGCCAGATTTAACCCCACTATTATTTTCTTTGGGGCTATTTAAAAAGTAAAGTTTATTTGAATAGACCTGCAAATATTGATGCGTTAAAGGAAATAATTCGTGCAGAAATTCACTTAATCACTCCAGAAATGTTAGACAATGTTCAACAAGCTTTTGGGGATAGATTAGGGCATTGTCTCGTCGTTAACGGGCAGCACTTTGAACAATTAATTAAGGATTAATTAAGTAAATTTTGATATTCCCTCAATTTCGTGTATAAATAAATCTTGCTAAATATCGCCGTTATTTATCAACCGATTTTGATATTTCTTTTTTCGTTGTATTCAGAATAAAAAAATCTATCAATTGAGGTATCGCAAGGGGTACTTTGCTATTTGAATTTTTAAAGTTAGGGTTACTACCCCTTGGGGATGAATGCGTGGGGGATTGAAAAGTGTATGTCGGGATAGTAATTTAAAAATAAAAATCGACGTGTCGGAGCATTTTCCTGAAATATTTTTATTTAAGACTTTATAGAATTTATCCGTTACTTTTGGGAAGCACTGTATATATATATATTATACCTCTCAATTTTAAATAACGAATACACAACTGTTTCAACCAATATAGTGAAACCAAATAGAAATATGCAATAACTGCAGTAACTAATATAACGAGTGGATAGCGGTACGGTTGCACCCGTCACGATGGAAAGCCACCACTCGACTGGTCTCCGTGTGGTCCGGCAACGCGCTCCCCACTCTGGTACGCTAGCGTCCCCCACTCTGGGTAGCTGGTGTGTACCCCTCTACTTTATTCGGTGACACGGCCATCCTGCAAGGTGTCACGCTCTCGGGATACCTGTCTCTGATCTGCTGTGCCTAGCAATTCGTCTAAAAGAATACAACCGGACTAATTATCTAGTTTTTCTTTTACCAACAGTTTCAGGCACTCCATCGTTCTTAGCAAGCCCAGGAGCTACTATCAACTTTAACATGCAAAGAGCATTCTCATTCATTCAAGTTCAGTGGCTGTTTCTATCAATCTACATCCAGTAACCACAGCTTAATTTCTTAACATAACTAACAGTCATCTAGTCAAATTTAGAGATCACAAACTACTTTAACATGATCTAACGCTGTAGTCAACAAAAGAATCTCGACTACTTTAACCAAGTTTAGAGTTATCACCATAACTGCTTTACCAAGGTGTAGAGCCGTATCAAACAACAAATCCCGACTGCTTTAACCAAGTTTAGAGTTATCACCATAACTACTTTACCAAGGTTTAGAGCCGTATCAAACAACAAATCCCGACTGCCTTAACCAAGTTTAGAGTTATCACCATAACTGCTTTACCAAGGTTTAGAGCCGTATCAAACAACAAATCCCGACTGCTTTAACCAAGTTTAGAGTTATCACCATAACTGCTTTACCAAGGTTTAGAGCCGTATCAAACAACAAATCCCGACTGCTTTAACCAAGTTTAGAGTTATCACCATAACTACTTTACCAAGGTTTAGAGCTGTATCAAACAACAAATCCCGACTGCTTTAACCAAGTTTAGAGTTATCACCATAACTGCTTTACCAAGGTTTAGAGCCGTAACAAACAACAAATCCCGACTACTTTAACCAAGTTTAGAGTTATCACCATAACTACTTTACCAAGGTTTAGAGCCGTATCAAACAACAAATCCCGACTGATTTAACCAAGTTTAGAGTTATCACCATAACTACTTTACCAAGGTTTAGAGCCGTATCAAACAACTTTAACACAAGAGTTCAGGGACTGTACAACGACCAGTTTAACTCAACAACCATCAACACCAGAGTTCAGGGACTGCATAACGACCAGTTTAACTCAACAATCATCAACACCAGAGTTCAGGGACTGTATAACGACCAGTTTAACTCAACAACTATCAACACCAGAGTTCAGGGACTGTATAACGACCAGTTTAACTCAACAACCATCAACACCAGAGTTCAGGGACTGTATAACGACCAGTTGAACTCAACAACCATCAACATTCTCGCATTCACAACAATAGTGACTTTTACAATTCATTTCTATATTTTCTCTTTTCCACTCCAAGCTCAGGAACTACATGTGGCTTATTTTACATCTTAAACTCAGGAACCGTAGTTTAGCTTACACAAAATGATGTTATATATATTCTTATGGTCTCCATTTGAGTGTTTTTTCCATTGAGTGTCCTTCTTACTCCTTGGCTATACCGTACTGATGAGGAGTGATAGTCCGAAACACGTGTCTACGGTTGCTTCTTCGTATGACGGAAATGCCCGACAAATTACCTTTCTCCTTTAATATCTTACCGTCGATAAACCTGTTGTTCCATCTATACCTCCATGGGCTACGGTGGGCCTGGGGTGTCCGTCACCTCCGGCGCGACGTCACATCTTGTCTTCGAATCCTGAAGATGTTGTAACTGAAGCACCAATTGGCGACATTGGGCACCCCCCTTATGGTCTCCATTTGAGTGTTTTTTCCATTGAGTGTCCATCTTACTCCTTGGCTATACCGTACTGATGAGGACTAATAGTCCGAAACACGTGTCTACGGTTGCTTCTTCGTATGACGGAATTGCCCGACAAATTACCTTTCTCCTTTAATATCTTACCGTCGATAAACCTGTTTTTCCATCTATACCTCCATGGGCTATGGTGGGCCTGGGGTGTCCGTCACCTCCGGCGCGACGTCACATCTTGTCTTCGAATCCTGAAGATGTTGTAACTGAAGCACAAATTGGCGACATTGAGCACCCCCCTTATGGTCTCCATTTGAGTGTTTTTTCCATTGAGTGTCCATCTTACTCCTTGGCTATACCGTACTGATGAGGACAAATAGTCCGAAACACGTGTCTACGGTTGCTTCTTCGTATGACGGAATTGCCCGACAAATTACCTTTCTCCTTTAATATCTTACCGTCGATAAACCTGTTTTTCCATATATGTATATATATATATATATATATAGCAAGAAATTGGGGTTATTCGGTCGTGGGTATCAATATATGTCAATTATTTGGGTATTCGACCACTCGAAGAAAAGAATAGAACTCGCTTTTGTAAATTGCTATATTTCGGACCTGATTGGGTCCTTCATCAGGCAATTGGCTCTACAAATCAATTAAAATATCAGAACACTGGACAACACTGGACAATAATTTATTTTGTCACCACTTACATGGAGTTTAATGAGGCGGCAAGCGACGAGCAACGACGGACATCATAGAATACGACGAATCACAACATTCAACATACCGGGAATGTAAATCAGTTAATTCCGCCGGACTATCCTACATTTTTAAGACATCACATGCGTACGGATCAACGAACAACAATAAATAACCAAAGGTCACTGGCGGTCAAAGCGCAAAGTTGGCATATTAAGCCCATCACGTTAAGCAACCTAACTAACACACATTTCAGAAAACGAGACTTGAGTCTATGTTTGAATTTAAATTTCTTTTACAACGTATTTTGTCATGGTGTATTATGTTGGAGTAAATGCTGCTCAGGTTCTCAACATCTTGTTTAAAATTTACGGTGTTATGAATAAAATTTATATTGTACATCTCTAAAAACATTCTGTTACGGTAGTTGGAATCAGTATCAAGAATTTCGACGCTCTCAAAATCAAAAGAATGGTTGTTAGTAATAGCATGGCAGACTAGGGCACATCTGGTTTTCTTGGTGTTGCAGTCGCTCCTATGTAAAGCAATTCTATTGCGTAACCATTGAGTGGTCACCCCGATATACTTACTCTCACAATCGTTACAAGAGACACTATAAATTATGTTTGATCTATACATTAGCGGTGTAGTGTCCTTGATGTTACTAAACGCTCTGGCTAGTTTAAAGGGGTAGTGATGGACTATTTCTACTTTATCAGCCAGGAGAGGTTGAAACACTTTTTTCAGCTTACCAGTGACAGTCGGTAGTGACATTAATTTGATATATTTACGGGGTTCTTCATTTATTGGTTCAAAAATACTAATAGTGGGATTGTTGGTATTAGTTGAAAATAGTACTTTATTAATCAGCTTTAACGGGAAAGCGTTGTTCAGAAAAACAGCTTGGAGCTTTTTTAGGGCCGAAGGTTGAAACTGTGGATCACATATTTTTAGTATTCTATTTTTCATGGCACTAATAGTGTTAATTTTATGGCTGAACGAGTGTCCGGAGTGGTAATTTATGTAGCGGCCGGAATATGTCAGCTTAGTGTACCAATCAGTGGCAACCATACCGTTGTCCCGTCTTACAACCCTACAATCCAGAAATGGCAAGCCGCTTTCGCCCTCCAACTCAACCGTAAACTGAATATTACTATTGAAGTTATTTAAGACCGCCAAGGTGCCCTCGACTCTATCACTGGGAACAGCAGCAATAATGTCGTCAACAAACTTGTAAATAAAAGGGATATCAAAACCTAACTGTGGCAAAACGTTGTCTAGGACATAGTCCATCACGATGACCGCTAAAACAGAGCTTATCGGTGAACCCATGGGGGTTCCAAATGTTTGCAAGTAACACTGATCCTCAAAAGTAAAATACAAGTTAGAGAATAGGAACCGCAAAGTATCCAAAAACGACTCTAATGAGAAGTTGCAGTGCTCCTTCACCATATCCCACCTCTCAGTAACAATATCAGTAACAAGATTAAGAGGTATATTCGTAAAGAGGCTGATGACATCAAACGACACAAGCGTATGGTTAGGCGGAATAGTTATGTTGCGAATCCTTTCTAGAAAATCAAAAGAGTCTGTAATATTGTAGTTGGTGCGACCGAGAACAGACGCAGACAGAATGCTGGCCAGATATTTTGATAATTGATAAGTAGCTGAACCGGAGGATGAAATGATAGGCCTGAGTGGAGTGCCTTCTTTGTGTATTTTAGGGAGGAAATACACCTTGCATAAGGTCGAGTTACTTATTTTAAGTGTTTTGTACTCGTCATTGCCTATATGTTCACGGTTCTTTAAGTTGACTAACAGTTTATTTAGTTTGTTTTGAAGAGACACTAAAGGATTTCTATCAATTTTTTTGTAAGTAACGTTATCTTGCAGCATTGTTGTAGCTTTAGCCAAGTATTCCGTCCTATCCAAGATTACAGTGGTTGCCCCTTTGTCAGCACGTGTCACGATCACACCAGGATTGCGCTTGAGGAAAGACCTAGTCCTCACATACGCATTGGTTAGCTGTGAGTCGATAACAGAAGTGTTGGGACAGTTGTTTAAAAAATTTGTAACAATGTTAGTAGCTTGAGCTCTTATTACATCCCTATCATGTGGTGGACAAAGTGTCACGACACCTTCAACCTCCATCAGCAGTCGTCTGATGTCAACATTACCTCGAGCACTAGGAAGGCAAAATTTAGGGCCCAATGACAACAGATTAAGCACCTCTGTAGGTACATTTACCGAGGACAGATTGACGATCCATTTACTGTTATCACCGAACAGACTGTTTCCAGTGTCACAATATTGACTACGTAATTTTTGGAACTTATTTTTGTTTATCAGTTTGATATTATTGAAAACTCTTTTGTACATTAATTCTAATGAGTCCTTGAAACTAGCAAAAACATGGAAAGGTAGCATGCCTCTGACTTGCTTAGTTAAATTACACAGCATTTTCTCCAACTCACCTATAGTATTTAGTGTAATTTGGATCTCGAGATTTATGGTGGTTGACTTCAGTCTGTGTGAAAAAGAGTGGATCTTTCTAAGTAGTTTGCCATTGGTTGTTTCTAGTAAGGCAACCGTATTTTTTGTTCCGTCGGTGATGTGTCTTGGTGTCACGTTGTTCTTCTTACATCGCATCAAAAACGTCAGACGGTTCCGCGCCTTGGCCAGCCTGGTGTGTACGTTGTTTAGCTGTTTCATACTGTTGACGACAGTATATCCATATTCACGTTTAATATCACTGTAGAAACCCATGATGAAGCGTTGAATGGCAAGAAATTGGGGTTATTCGGTCGTGGGTATCAATATATGTCCGAAATATCGAAATATAGCAATTTACAAAAGCGAGTTCTATTCTTTTCTTCGAGTGGTCGAATACCCAAATAATTGACATATATTGATACCCACGACCGAATAACCCCAATTTCTTGCCATTCAACGCTTCATCATGGGTTTCTACAGTGATATTAAACGTGAATATGGATATACTGTCGTCAACAGTATGAAACAGCTAAACAACGTACACACCAGGCTGGCCAAGGCGCGGAACCGTCTGACGTTTTTGATGCGATGTAAGAAGAACAACGTGACACCAAGACACATCACCGACGGAACAAAAAATACGGTTGCCTTACTAGAAACAACCAACGGCAAACTACTTAGAAAGATCCACTCTTTTTCACACAGACTGAAGTCAACCACCATAAATCTCGAGATCCAAATTACACTAAATACTATAGGTGAGTTGGAGAAAATGCTGTGTAATTTAACTAAGCAAGTCAGAGGCATGCTACCTTTCCATGTTTTTGCTAGTTTCAAGGACTCATTAGAATTAATGTACAAAAGAGTTTTCAATAATATCAAACTGATAAACAAAAATAAGTTCCAAAAATTACGTAGTCAATATTGTGACACTGGAAACAGTCTGTTCGGTGATAACAGTAAATGGATCGTCAATCTGTCCTCGGTAAATGTACCTACAGAGGTGCTTAATCTGTTGTCATTGGGCCCTAAATTTTGCCTTCCTAGTGATCGAGGTAATGTTGACATCAGACGACTGCTGATGGAGGTTGAAGGTGTCGTGACACTTTGTCCACCACATGATAGGGATGTAATAAGAGCTCAAGCTACTAACATTGTTACAAATTTTTTAAACAACTCTCCCAACACTTCTGTTATCGACTCACAGCTAACCAATGCGTATGTGAGGACTAGGTCTTTCCTCAAGCGCAATCCTGGTGTGATCGTGACACGTGCTGACAAAGGGGCAACCACTGTAATCTTGGATAGGACGGAATACTTGGCTAAAGCTACAACAATGCTGCAAGATAACGTTACTTACAAAAAAATTGATAGAAATCCTTTAGTGTCTCTTCAAAACAAACTAAATAAACTGTTAGTCAACTTAAAGAACCGTGAACATATAGGCAATGACGAGTACAAAACACGTAAAATAAGTAACTCGACCTTATGCAAGGCGTATTTCCTCCCTAAAATACACAAAGAAGGCACTCCACTCAGGCCTATCATTTCATCCTCCGGTTCAGCTACTTATCAATTATCAAAATATCTGGCCAGCATTCTGTCTGCGTCTGTTCTCGGTCGCACCAACTACAATATTACAGACTCTTTTGATTTTGTAGAAAGGATCCGCAACATAACTATTCCGCCTAACCATACGCTTGTGTCGTTTGATGTCATCAGCCTCTTTACGAATATACCTCTTAATCTTGTTACTGATATTGTTACTGAGAGGTGGGATATGGTGAAGGAGCACTGCAACTTCTCATTAGAGTCGTTTTTGGATACTTTGCGGTTCCTATTCTCTAACTTGTATTTTACTTTTGAGGATCAGTGTTACTTGCAAACATTTGGAACCCCCATGGGTTCACCGATAAGCTCTGTTTTAGCGGTCATCGTGATGGACTATGTCCTAGACAACGTTTTGCCACAGTTAGGTTTTGATATCCCTTTTATTTACAAGTTTGTTGACGACATTAGTAGTATAATAATGGCACTTCTAGACCCGCCGCCACGCCGCCACGAAACCATCCGACTAAAACCGAGCGCGCCCGAATCGGGAAACGTAAGTGTATGAGTCACACGTCGATGTTAGAGAGAGCACGCACAGGTCCGCGCGCTAGCGGTCCCCCTTTAAAAAGCAAACCATTTAAATTTTCGCGCCATAAGTTTTAAAGTGCCGCCACGCACCATTTAGAGTAAAAAATTTTAAAATGTCGCCACGCATGCGCAAATCGCCGGTTTAAATTTATCAGTTTAAAAATCCCGCGCGCTAACGGTGTGTCGGCAACCATCTTGTGCACCATCTTCTTATTTTAAATGGGTTGCACACCATCTTCTTATTTTAAATGGGTCGGACTTTTAAACGATGCCGGATTCTTGTTTTAAATGGGGTTTGAGCGGTCATCTTTGAACACCATCTTCTTATTTTAAAATATCAGTTCCGAGTACCATCTTCTTATTTTAAACTGTTAACTCTTAAACGATACCATCTTCTTAGCACCATTTAAATATTAGGGTAAAAAAAAAAAATTTAAAATGTCGCCACGCATGCGCAAATCGCCGGTTTAAATTTATCAGTTTAAAAATCCCGCGCGCTAACGGTGTATCGGTAGCCATCTTGTGCACCATCTTCTTATTTTAAATGGTTTGCACACCATCTTCTTATTTTAAATGGGTCGGACTTTTAAACGATGCCGGATTCTTGTTTTAAATGGGGTTTGAGCGGTCATCTTTGAACACCGTCTTCTTATTTTAAAATGTCAGCTCCAAGTACCATCTTCTTATTTTAAACTGTTAACTCTTAAACGATACCATCTTCTTAGCACCATTTAAATATTAGGGTAAAAAAAAAAAAAAAAAAATTTAAAATGTCGCCACGCATGCGCAAATCGCCGGTTTAAATTTATCAGTTTAAAAATCCCGCGCGCTAACGGTGTATCGGTAGCCATCTTGTGCACCATCTTCTTATTTTAAATGGTTTGCACACCATCTTCTTATTTTAAATGGGTCGGACTTTTAAACGATGCCGGATTCTTGTTTTAAATGGGGTTTGAGCGGACATCTTTGAACACCATCTTCTTATTTTAAAATATCAGTTCCGAGTACCATCTTCTTATTTTAAACTGTTAACTCTTAAACGATACCATCTTCTTGGCACCATTTAAATATTAGGGTAAAAAAAAAAAAAAATTTAAAATGTCGCCACGCATGCGCAAATCGCCGGTTTAAATTTATCAGTTTAAAAATCCCGCGCGCTAACGGTGTGTCGGCAGCCATCTTGTGCACCATCTTCTTATTTTAAATGGTTTGCACACCATCTTCTTATTTTAAATGGGTCGGACTTTTATACGATGCCGGATTCTTGTTTTAAATGGGGTTTGAGCGGACATCTTTGAACACCATCTTCTTATTTTAAAATATCAGTTCCGAGTACCATCTTCTTATTTTAAACTGTTAACTCTTAAACGATACCATCTTCTTGTTTTAAATGGGGTTTTAACAACCATGTTCGAACACCATCTTCTTATTTTAAAATGTCAGCCCCTTTTGTCACTTCCGGTCGACACTTCCGGTCGCAATTTTTCATTTCCGGTCCAGATTTCCGGTCGGCACTTCCGGTCGCCATTTTTCATTTCCGGTCGGCACTTCCGGTCGACATTTTTCATTTCCGGTCCAGATTTCCGGTCGGCACTTCCGGTCTCAAATTTTCATTTCCAGTCCAGATTTCAGGTCGGCACTTCTGATCACAATTTTTCATTTCCGGTCCAGATTTCCGGTCGGCACTTCCGGTCGACATTTTTCATTTCCGGTCCAGATTTCCGGTCGACACTTCCGGTACAGACCCTGTATAAATTATACAGACCCTGTATAATCCCAACAGAACCTGTATACAGACCCCGTATAAATTATACAGAACCTGTATATCACAACAGAACCTGTATACAGACCCTGTATATCACAACAGAACCTGTTCTCAAATTTTCATTTCCAGTCCCTATTTCCGGTCGACACTTCCGACTATCATTTATACAGGGTCAGTATACAGATCCTGTATAATCACAACAGAACCTGTATACAGACCCTGTATAAATTATACAGAACCTGTATACAGACCCTGTATAAATTATACAGACCCTGTATACTGACCCTGTATAAATGATAGCTGGAAGTGTCGACCGGAAATCTGGACTGGAAATGAAAATTTGAGACCGGAAGTGCCGACCGGAAATCTGGACCGGAAATGAAAAATGTCGACCGGAAGTGCCGACCGGAAATGAAAAATGGCGACCGGAAGTGCCGACCGGAAATCTGGACCGGAAATGAAAAATTGCGACCGGAAGTGCCGACCGGAAGTGTCGACCGGAAGTGACAAAAGGGGCTGACATTTTAAAATAAGAAGATGGTGTTCGAACATGGTTGTTAAAACCCCATTTAAAACAAGAAGATGGTATCGTTTAAGAGTTAACAGTTTAAAATAAGAAGATGGTACTCGGAACTGATATTTTAAAATAAGAAGATGGTGTTCAAAGATGTCCGCTCAAACCCCATTTAAAACAAGAATCCGGCATCGTATAAAAGTCCGACCCATTTAAAATAAGAAGATGGTGTGCAAACCATTTAAAATAAGAAGATGGTGCACAAGATGGCTGCCGACACACCGTTAGCGCGCGGGATTTTTAAACTGATAAATTTAATTTAAACCGGCGATTTGCGCATGCGTGGCGACATTTTAAAATTTTTTACCCTAATATTTAAATGCTCCGTGGTAGCACTTTAAAATTTATGGCGCGAAAATTTAAATGGTTTGCGTTTTAAAAAGGGACCTTTAAAATAAGAAGATGGTGTTCGAACATGGTTGTTAAAAACCCATTTAAAACAAGAAGATGGTATCGTTTAAGAGTTGTTTAAAGTAAGAAGATGGTACTCGGGGCTGACATTTTAAAATAAGAAGATGATGCTCAAACATAACCGCTCAAACCCCATTTAAAACAAGAAGGTGGCATCGTATAAAAGTCCGACCCATTTAAAATAAGAGGATAAAACTTTAAAATTTTTTACCCTAATATTTATGGCCCGTGGTGGCACTTTATAATTTATGACGCGAAAATTTAAATGGTTTACGTTTTAAAAAGGGACCCATTTAAAACAAGAAGATGGTATCGTTTAAGAGTTAACAGTTTAAAATAAGAAGATGGTACTCGGAACTGATATTTTAAAATAAGAAGATGGTGTTCAAAGATGTCCGCTCAAACCCCATTTAAAACAAGAATCCGGCATCGTATAAAAGTCCGACCCATTTAAAATAAGAAGATGGTGTGCAAACCATTTAAAATAAGAAGATGGTGCACAAGATGGCTGCCGACACACCGTTAGCGCGCGGGATTTTTAAACTGATAAATTTAATTTAAACCGGCGATTTGCGCATGCGTGGTGACATTTTAAAACTTTAAAATTTTTTACCCTAATATTTAAATGGTCCGTGACACGAAAATTTGACGCGTCTTAAATTGTTTGGCTTTCAGCATTTGCCGAGGAGCAGGCGAAAACCACAGAAAACCTTACTCTGAAAGCACATAATATATACATAAAAACATCATAATACATCTATATAGTATAACATACAGAGACATCTACTCTTCACACTTCAAGATTAATAAATGTAAAAACAAATGTAAAAAATATGAACCATATTATAAATCAATATATGTGTCAGTATAACAATCATTATTTTATAAATATAACAATAGAGTCAACCCCTGCTGTTATTTACACCTCATTATTAGTAAATTAGTAAACAGAATGCTAAATCAGAATGTAAAAACAATGCGTAAAGTGTTTTGGTTAGGGTGAATGTGTTTTTTAAGGATTTTTACTGATTTGAACCGTTTACGAAAAGGTTCACACCTGGACCCATTCAACCAATATTGGTATATACATATATAAAGATAGATCAACAACCGACATAATAAAATCGTCTTGTCGGGTCTGGACCCATCATTATTTAGAAATACATTGAAATAATAAAGTCCCATGGTGGAAAGGAACAAGGGAATTGCTGAGTACACCGATGATTATCGTCTTGTGAACACAACACCCTTAAACCCTCGCGATGCATTTTATGGAGGATGAACAGGGTACTGTTACACATTCTACGAATGCAAACCAGGGTAACAGATCAGATATATCGATATTTGCAGCTTATATTCTATATATTATAATTTCCAATCAAACACCCAGAAGTTTATGTTGGGGGGCGAGTGGTCAAAACTAAAACTAGTCGAAACAGAAGGTCTGATCAAATGTATTATTTTACCCCCCAACATAATCTAAAGTGCTACCCTCTTTGGCTTGATAGCGCAACTTTGTTATTTAGCATTCTTAATAATAATATATATAAAAAATAGTGAAATGTGTCACCATCTATATGCTAGCGGTGAAAATGTTAATGAAGCAGGTAAGATGATGATCTACTTAAAATAGCTGTAAATTTGGTTGTGGAATTGTGTGATCCAAGTTTCATAAGGCGGTAAAAATTTGAATTAAAATATTTCGTGATGATATATATAAGAAATTTTATCGAAAGAATAGTAGCATCCGCCCGAGATGTATCAAAATAATCATTGGTTTGATGGTACATTATTCAGTTGAATTTTAGATGCTCAAAGTATCACTACTCTTAATTCACAATATTTGATAAGTTCTTTGCGTTCAAAAGTGCTTCTGGGAAAAAAAAAAAAAAAAAAAAAAAGGTAAGAAGTTAATTTTATTCTTAATAATCATGTAACTGATTTGTTTAATTATTGTGATAGAATGGAAATGGAGAAATACATTCAAGAGATGATTGATAGACGTATTAAAGATCATTTGTTGGCGACACCTCCACAAACATCGCATGAACAAGCTGTAGCAAGGGAAATGGAGGATGGTTTTCAAGACATTATTAATTATTGCTTACCCGAATTATCATCACCATCAGTACCATTAACCATGGGACAATACATAGAAGCAATGAACACTATGGGAGTTGCTAAAAATTATTGTGAAAATTGTCATAAGGGTTTCTCAAATCATGGTAACTTTACAAAACATTTAAAGCGAAAACATAGTGATATATTAAAAACTTATGATTGCTCAGCATGTTCAAACAAATATATTAAAAAGTATGCATTATTCTGCCATGTTCTAAATAAACACCCGGAGGATGCACTAATAGAGAAGACGTCGGGACATGTACATGCTGAGAAGGAGCAAGGCCACAAGAAGTGTTTTTATTGTGGTTATTGCTTAGATTGTGATAAAGTAGATTTCGCTCGCTTATCAAAGAGTGATTCTTATGACGATAATACAAACGTGTGCACATATTGCAGTTTAAAAGATTTTCATTATTCACCTCGTTCATAATCCTCGCGACTTTTTTTTTTTTAAGTAACCGATCATCTCCTCTCTATACGTTTTATTATATGCAGATGTTGAGAAAAAAAAAATACATTAATTAGTTACGTTACAGGTTTATTTGTTACACATTTAGTTATAATATAAATACAAATAAAAAATTACTAAGCAATCATTGTTTTATTTCATCTGTAGAGGTTTTATTATAAACATATATTATATAAAATACACAGAAATACAATTTTTATGTATCAGTAATATCATAATGACCCCACACCAACGTAGTGACACCATCTTCGTTAATATATCGTTTAGTGTCTTTAGGTGAAAGAGCTAACTTATTTTGTAAAATAGTGAAAATTGTATGTCTATCAGACTTAAATAAAATTTGATTGATATACAAGTGCTTACCGTAAAATAAACACCACTCATAGTCTTCAAATGTAATGTTATATTTTACAGTAGATTTTTTTTTAATGCCTTTAACCCTTATGACTAACACGATTTGTATACATTTAGATCGTAACCCAATAAATTCAGTCATTATTCTACCACAATTTTCATCTTTGAAAACCCCTAAAACAGCATTTTTCTGTCTGGGTATACCAAATTGGTTATCTCTACAATAATTGGATGTATCAAATTTATCTAAGTTTTCATTAACATCCGCATAAACATCGTGTGTTGATAGATGCAGTAAAACTATAAGTATCCATGTAACACAATTTAACTTTCCATCATATTTAATCTTTAAAAAATCAGCATCTAAACGGAATTCTACCAAATTATCTAACAAAAATTTAAGTTTTTTACATTCGTTAGACTATAATCTCAGAAAAACTGCAAATTTTCACCAATCCTAACTTCGATAATTAAATAGCTAAAGAAGCTATACATACATACCACCCAACAACCAACCAGTTTGGGTATGCTAATGAAATTGAGATAATTATTAACCAACGAGACATTCGTGTATCTTTGTATGAAAACGCTTTATATATAGAGGGTTTCCTTTTACCGCCAACTTATACACATTACACAAGAATTCATTCTCGCTTAGGATACCACATCCTTATCTGTTCGGATTTTGTGGTGATTGGAAGTGTGTTTGTCAAGGGCGTCATAAAATCCAACTTGTTCGTGGTAGGAACGATAGAAATTGTTATCGTGTAGAGCTAAAGGAAGCGGATAAAGACGCCACGGATTTGAAGACCGCAAACTTCACGATTGCAAATATCGAATTCCGCGCAAAACACATGCTACCTGCAGAGAATGAGTTAGATTATAAAGAATTTGAAAAACGAGTGATTTTCGTTATCGACACATCGAGACATAATCCAGATGTTGTGTTATCAAATCGACTATCGATCTACACGTTGAGATTGATTAATTACTGCGTAATTATATGTGATAGTATATATGAGAGCATACCTGTGAGATATTAGTTCGTCAAGTTACTACGTAGATTAATATAATTGAATATAATAATTAAATTATAAATATTTTGTTCAGTTGTTCAACAGAATGCAAACAGTCAACTGTTAAAATGAAAATGATATAAAGCATCTGCGTTATTATTACGTCAAATTCTATATATAAATAATCGGTAAGTTATTATTTTTTTTATTTAGTCAGCATATATTGAAGCGCACACTCTTAAAAGAAATGGTTACGTTAAATAAATTACTCTATTTATTTATGATAATAGATATATATTTTGTACCCAATTCAGTAAATCGCGTTATTGATACGCAGTTCGTGCAAAATTATCTTAAATCGTATGGGTATCTAAATACTGCGGAACAATTAAAAATGAAGAGTGGTCATCATGCTAGTGATTCGATAAACATAATTAAAACAGGTTTGGAGCGGTTACAAGAATATTTTGATTTACCTGTTGATGGTGAATTAACTGAAAAGACTGAAGAGTTAATTTATTCACCTAGATGTGGATTCAGTGACAACCCAGCATCATATACACTTGGAGGAAACAATACTCGATGGTCCAATAAAACGTTGAATTGGTATTTTACTAAACACTTTTCAGGACCTGAACTGGATGAGGCAATTAAGGCATTCGCTGTATGGTCAAAATACACACCATTACAATTTACGAATTCCGCTAAAAATGCGAACATTTATATTTCGTTTAGCGACAAAATTCATGAATTTATAGATAAAAGTACCTGTACATATCCATTTGATGGACCTGGCAATGTATTAGGACATGCATTTCTACCCGATATTCATAAGACAGTGCGTGAAATACATTTGGATAAAGAAGAATCGTGGTTCACAGGGGAAAAAACTGGTAAAGATGGTGAAACTAACTTATTTTCAGTGTTAGTCCATGAAATTGGACACATCCTAGGATTATTTCACAGCCACGAACCCCTTTCGATAATGTACCCCCTTTATAAATTCATAGATGTAAACAATTTCACATTATCGAAAGATGATATTAAGGGGATACGTAAACGTAAATATGGAACTGTTGATGCGTCAACTTCTGATGTGACAACCCAACGCGTTAGTATTTCAACGAATAAGACAACTACTGATGTAGCAACTGATAAAAATCACAATACCAGTACATATGAGTCAGTAATTGATATGCATATTTGTTATGTTGATAAAAAATTTAATGGATTTGTGGTTGTGGGAACTGACGTGTACATATTTTATAAAAATTTTGTTTGGGTTTTGAATTTGCTTGATAACACCTACACTAAATCGATGTTAATTACGAGCTGGCTACCTTTTCTTCGAGGTTATCTTAACACAAATAGCACTTATTTCACTTATCAAAGACCTAATGGTCAATTAGTCATTTTTATTGATGATCTAGCGTTTATTGTGGGTATACCGAGTTTTCAATTAATTTCTAAACCTCATCATTTAAATAGTATGGGGTTATCAAATGTGCGTAAAATGCATGGAGTCGTTAACACATATAAAGGGCATACTTACGTTTTCTATAATAATTATTACTATGGTGAGTTGGATGAGTGTAAATTCCATATTAAGGAAGTTGGACGTGTTTCAGATAAATTCCCATCAATACCAAATGATTTTTCAGGTGTTTTTAGATATACTGACGGAAATTTATATTTTTCTCATGCAAACACTTTGATTAAATACAATGAATTTTCAAAAACTTTCCTATCAAAATTTGATAAATCATTATCATTCTTAGGTATCGAATGTCCTGACGCGGGTATTTTACTACAATTGAAAAG
Organism: Melinopterus prodromus; assembly: GCA_964023965.1. Taxonomy (NCBI): domain Eukaryota; kingdom Metazoa; phylum Arthropoda; class Insecta; order Coleoptera; family Scarabaeidae; genus Melinopterus; species Melinopterus prodromus. The sequence continues at coordinate 43,614,716 of OZ030391.1, read as the reverse complement.
ATTGGTAACAAAAATCCTTGGAATGAATGTGCATATTCCAGCCAACTATTAATATGCGATATGAAATTTGAGGTAATACATGTTTGAAGAATGTATGAAGAAATAACCACCTAAAACACACAGCATTTTACTTTTATATATGTATTTTTTAATAAATGAACGTTATAATAAATTCATATTTAAGTAACACAGCATTACATCTCTTCATCTTCATCATTATCAACGTCTTCTTCTTCAGATGATGATGCTAGCACCTCATCATCATCAGCAGTAAAAATATCTGCATGTAAAGCTGGCGAGCATACGTCTTGGTCAACTAATCGGAAGTTCGCTTGTCTCAAACAGAACACACACCATTGTATCGGGTCATCGATTAACTGTATAAATTTCCTATAATTAACTTTTGTGTGTGATAAACATCGTTTTTCAAGAAGTGGTTTAAAATCTCTGGTACAATATGTACGATTCAAATTGTACATAATAAAATTAAACTTTCTAAGACAGCTTAAACACACCCTACCATATGGTGACTCATAATAATGGCTCCAGAAACAAACTGAATCGTTTACAAATAAATTATATCTACAATAGACAATATTATTAGAACAATAAATAATGTAATTTAAAAGAACTCTTACCTGAACTGTAGGGGGTGACGAAATAATTCACACTGCTGGCTGTGTGATAATGGTTTTTCAAACATATAATTTTGTAACAAGAACGCACATTTCGATTCTGGATAGTGTCTGTGTGTACCCAAAATCCACCATTTATCCTCGAGCCAAGTATAAAATAATTCTCTAAGTAATGGACGTGGTAAAGAAAAAAATAGGAATAGGATATCTACTCTATTTTTTATGGTGTTGTTTATTTTCTGCAAAGCTAACGTCTTCAACGTAAAAGGAGTAGACATTTTAACACATCCGAAACGTGTGTATATGGAGTATATATACGATAATGTGGTTTCGGAAATATTTTAATCGGATTTGTTGGTATTGCAGCATACGAACTCATAGGATTTTGTGGTGATTTTTAGGATTTTGTTGATTACGAATATGTTGCGGGATATTTCGCGTGAAAAGTCCCTTCCATCACCAAATAAATACTCGATAATGCTAATTTCCGCATATAAATATCGGTTTTTGAGTGTTTATGAAACAGTTCATAGTAAATCTGCAAAGTAAAACTAACTACCATCAACATGAGTACCGTCGATAAACTTAATCATATCGGTTCTTGCGAATTGGACCAAAGCAAAAGTTTGAGTGAGTTAGAAGTAGATACACCATATGCGATTGAGAGTGCTCACAGAATCCATACAACACCATGGCCATGCGTCATCGCTCATTTGGAGATAGGGTTTCCAGTATTCCTACCATTAAGGATTGCTACAGTCATCACGGATGCTGAGATAGAGGAATTGGGGACCATGTCGCTTATTTATAAAGGGACGAAAAATGTTGGGAAACTTCGTCCAGCCCATATTGTAAATTTTATTAAAACTGCGTAACATAAATTTAATAAAATTTCTTTGATTAAACACTGTGTGTATTTCTTCACGTTATCTTACCAAAAACCGCAATTCCACCTAGATTAAGACATAAAAGACATTTTCTGCTGGAACGGTTCAGTCATCCAACATGGATTGTACAACCAGGTGTGCCCAAGAAGGTGAGTGCTCACTTCTATGATTTTATTAATACATACTAGTAATAATTTTGTTATTCAGCTATTATAGATTTCGTGAGAGGTCTCCTACCTTGGCCTACAAATGTAAGTGTCTATTAAAATGTTTTTTTTTTTTTTACAAACTATCTTTCCATGACTTTTTACAGTGTTTAGAGGTAATATTTATGCCTCTTCTACCCCCAGTACCTGCGGGGACTGTGTATTGGCCCCCACCAGGCTGGGAATTAGCGGCCGAAAACGTGATATACCAGGTGGCGGCGTCGGCGGGGCTGATAACTATTGCCTGCTACCCGACCCCAGAGTCGGAGGAATAGGTGGTGCCGCTACCAACAAGTTCCTGTGGGGAGGCCACCAGGATGACGCACAGAACTATGTTGGTTAATTAATAAAAAACTAAAAAATACTCCATATTGTGTGTTTTATTATTTAAATAATAGTACCCCAGTAGCTTTGTTAGGCAAGCAATTTGTAGTAGCAGGTAAGTAACTCATAGTTCCCGCATAAAAGGTAAGTTATATTTTATAAATGTTCTCAGGTGTCAATTCCTGGGTGGGATCTTTTTTTTTTTTATAATTTTGAATTAAAAAATTTCAAACAATTTTCCATTAAATTTTATAAATATATTTCATATTGAAATATTATTTCATTCAACGATGTGAATAGGTAAATGTTATGTAACAGAACTGTAATAAAACATTAAAATCTTTCAAAATATTGTTTTAATAGAAGTCGCAAAATCAACCTAAATTAAGGTATAAATGACATATAATTATAATTATAATAACAAAACACAAGTTTACTTTAAAAAAGCTTTTATTTTTTTTCTGAAAATAAGAATAAAAATTATATTAAATGTATCCCTTACAGATTTTTATTTTTAACTTACATGTATAATAATTATATACATAAATATGCAGGATCCCACCCTGCACAATATAGCATATGGTCCCCGATAGGGCTGTTCTGCCCATCGGCGGCCAGGGTGTTGGCGGTGATGCTGAAAACAGCTGAACTTCCGTATGCATGTGCTATATAAAATAAGAAAATGTTTTTTAAAGATAAATATTGTAGATTCAAATTATCGCTTACCCGCAAATTAGGAGGCAGCATCATCGATAAACATAATCGTACTACATCAGTAAAAAAAGCCATTAAAATTATTTTGATAAAATAGATTGAATGAAAAAACTTACGTGTACTGTCCATGATTATTACAATTCGAACTAACTAGGAATATTTTAGCTCCCAAGCCATTCACACAATCAGAATCCCACATCCGGATTTACAGCAATTTTAAGTAGAACGTTATATTACACGCTTCATAGTCATTTTACCCCTAGCATATAGATGGTGACACAATTCACTATTTTTATATATTATTATGAGCGCTAATCAACACTCTTTTTACCGCTAGCATATGAAACTTGGATCACTGAATTCCGCAGTCAGATTTACATCTATTTTTAAGTAGATCATCATCTTGCCTGCTTCATTAACATTTTCACCGCTAGCATACAGATGGCAACACATTTAACTATTTTTTTTTTTATATATATATATTATTATTATTAAGAACACTAAATAACAAAGTTGCGCTACCAAACCAAAGAGGGTAGCAATTTAGAAACCAAAAGGGCTTATGTGGTGAGTCCAATACTCTCCTTATTACACACGTGACACTTCACTCGATGACTTATTCTTAATCGGCCCCATCCATACGAATTTTGAAAAACGATCAATTACAATTAGTATATATTTAAATCCTCTATTGAAGCGGGAATATTTGATGAGTTCGATTAGATCTACCTGCCAAAGATCATCTATACCGTGTAGAATGGTCCTTCGTCTAGGAAACTTATTGCGAGCCGGCTTATGTAGCTCGTTTACAATAGTCTCCTTTGCCTTGCTAAATTTACTCGTTTTATAAAGTTTACTAAATTATTAATACCATTATTGATTCTCATTGATATGACCCTATTTAACATTATTATTTCGAAGCTGGGAAGTATGATTTTTTGTGGCTTTTTAAGTATTCCGTAAGTATAAATCATTTAATGTAAGATACAAACATAGTTCCAAAATAATTAATACCCTACTGGTTAATTTATATGTTAGATGTAACATATTATTCAAAAATAGAAATAGAATATCTACTCTATTTTTATGGTGCTGTTTATTTTCTGCAAAGCTAACGTCTTCAACGTAAAAGGAGTAGACATTTTAACACATCCGAAACGTGTGTATATGGAGTGCGGCTTCGGAAATATTTTAATCGGATTGGTTGGTATTACAGCATACGAATTCATAGGATTTTGTGGTGATTTTTAGGATTTTATTAATTACGAATATGTCGCGGGATATTTTGTGTAAAAAGTCGCTTCCATCACCAAATGAATATTCGATAATGCTAATTTCCACATATAAATATCAGTTTTTTGAGTGTTTATGAAGCAGTTCATAGTAAATCTATCCTACTGGTTAATTTATATGTTATATGTAAGATCTTGTTCTAATAAAAAAATCAGGCACTTCATTAATGATGTATTTTATTATCACTGATTATAACTCTTCTTTTTTAATAATCCGTAACACCATAACAACGTAACATACTACTTACAAAGCCTACTAAAATATACTGTAATGTAATGAGATAACCTAAATTTTGATATGTCTTTTATTTTATTATTTCGAATAAATGAGACTTATTTTATTACTTACTTAAGTTTAACTTTTACATAATTTACCAAACCTATACTATTCTTATTGGGTCACACTATCATCTTTAGAGGTTATGTTTACATCACCCCCCTCTCGTTCCTAGTTTAAAATCTAGGGACACATATATTCGTCTATAGTAAATTGCTATGAATGGGATGACGTTCGGCACTGTTCGGATATGTAGTAATTCGGATGAAGTCGATTGCTTCATAGTCATTTTACCAGTAGCATATAGATGGTGACACAATTCACTATTTTTATATATTATTATAAACGCTAATCAACACTCATTTTACCGCTAGCATATGAAACTTGGATCACTCAATTCCACAGCCAGATTTACATCTATTTTTAAGTAGATCACCATCTCACCTTCTTCATTATCATTTTCACCGCTAGCATATAGATGGCAACACATTTCACTATTTTTTATATATTATTATTAAGAACGCTAAATAATAATGTTGCGCTACCAAATCAAAGAGGGTAGCACTTTAGAAACCAAAAGGACTTATGTAGCGGGTCCAATACTCTCCTTATTATACACATGACACTTCACTCGATGATTTATTCTTAATCGGCTCCATCCATATGAATTTTGAAAAACGCTCAAATACAATTAGTGATGAGTTCGATTAGATCTACCTACCAAAGATCATCTATACCGTGTAGAATGGTTCTTCGTCTAGGAAACTTATTGCGCGCCGGCTTATGTAACTCGTTTTACAATACTCTCTTTTGTCTCGCTAAATTTACTCGTTTTATAAAGTTTACTAAATTATTAATACCATTATTGATTCTCATTGATATGACTCTATTTAACATTATTATTTCGAAGTCGGGAAGTATGATTTTTTGTGTCTTTTTAAGTATTCCGTAAGTATAAATCATTTAATGTAAGATACAAACATATAGAAAATAAACTGCTTCCGGGTTACACAAACATAGTTACAAAATAATTAATACCCTACTGGTTAATTTATATGTTAGATGTAAGATATTATTCAAAAATAGAAATAGAATATCTACTCTATTTTTATAGTGCTGTTTATTTTCTGCAAAGCTAACGTCTTCAACGTAAAAGGAGTAGACATTTTAATACATCCGAAACGTGTGTATATGGAGTATATATGATAATGTGACTTCGGAAACATTTTAATCGGATTGGTTGGTATTACAGCATACGAATTCATAGGATTTTGTGGTGATTTTTAGGATTTTGTTAATTACGAATATGTTGCGGGATATTTTGTGTAAAAAGTCGCTTCCATCACCAAATGAATATTCGATAATGCTAATTTCCACATATAAATATCAGTTTTTTGAGTGTTTATGAAGCAGTTCATAGTAAATCTACCCTACTGGTTAATTTATATGTTAGATGTAAGATCTTGTACATAGTTTACCAAACCTATACTATTCTTATTGCATCACACTATCATCTTTGCGGGTTATGTTTACATCGCTTCCCTCTCGTTCCTAGTTTAAAATCTAGGGACACATATATTCGTCTATAGTAAATTGTTATGAATGAGATGACGTTCAGCGCTGTTCGGATTTGTAGTAATTCGGATGAAGTCGATGCTTCGGGGTGGATTCAGTTTGATAATAGTAAAAATTACTTAACTGAAAGCCGTATGCTTTTTATTACCGTTTAGTATTTATAGTGATTAAGAGAAAATCACTTCTTACCCTATGAAATAAAACACAAGAAATTCATTTAACATATCTATTTACTTAAAAATGGTAAACATTATATAATTTTCAAGCTCCCATAAAACCGATTGATCACGATTCGTTATTCCAACGCATAATTTTCCTTAAACTCTCCAGTTCATGTAAAATCAAAAACCTCTTCACATCTATTTCAACTGGTTGTGTTGTAGGCTTCTTAAGCTTATTTTCCAGCTCCCATATTAACTCTTGCACAGCTGCTATTCCAGATGCTGGTGATGATGATGATGATGTTATTGTAGACTTCTTAAGTTCAGACCCTACCGACGCATGAACTGATCGAACGTGACGTTTGAGACTCCAGTTTCTCTTAAAGACCCGCCTACAAAATTCACATTCGTAGATTGATGCCGACTTGTCAGTTGACAGTTCGGACCGTGGTGATGGTGCTCTAGACATATTAAGCTCTAACCCCAACGACTGTGGCGTAGACATCTCGAAGTTACTGATTTAGACGGTTGCTAACACACAGACTGAGTACTTCTCCGAGTTTACTCGATTATATATCGTTTGTTCACATGACCAATTTTGTATATCACAACAGAACCTGTATACAGACCCTGTATATCACAACAGAACCTGTTCTCAAGTTTTCATTTCCAGGCCCTATTTCCGGTCGACACTTCCGACTATCATTTATACAGGGTCAGTATACAGATCCTGTATAATTTATACAGAACCTGTATACAGACCCTGTATACTGACCCTGTATAAATGATAGCTGGAAGTGTCGACCGGAAATCTGGACTGGAAATGAAAATTTGAGACCGGAAGTGTCGACCGGAAATCTGGACCGGAAATGAAAAATGTCGACCGGAAATGAAAAATGGCGACCGGAAGTGCCGACCGGAAATCTGGACCGGAAATGAAAAATTGCGACCGGAAGTGCCGACCGGAAGTGTCGACCGGAAGTGACAAAAGGGGCTGACATTTTAAAATAAGAAGATGGTGTTCGAACATGGTTGTTAAAACCCCATTTAAAACAAGAAGATGGTATCGTTTAAGAGTTAACAGTTTAAAATAAGAAGATGGTACTCGGAACTGATATTTTAAAATAAGAAGATGGTGTTCAAAGATGTCCGCTCAAACCCCATTTAAAACAAGAATCCGGCATCGTTTAAAAGTCCGACCCATTTAAAATAAGAAGATGTCGTGCAAACCATTTAAAATAAGAAGATGGTGCACAAGATGGCTGCCGATACACCGTTAGCGCGCGGGATTTTTAAACTGATAAATTTAATTTAAACCGGCGATTTGCGCATGCGTGGCGACATTTTAAAATTTTTTACTCTAAATGGTGCGTGGCGGCACTTTTTCTATATGTTTGTATCTTACATTAAATGATTTATACTGCCGATACACCGTTAGCGCGCGGGATTTTTAAACTGATAAATTTAATTTAAACCGGCGATTTGCGCATGCGTGGCGACATTTTAAAATTTTTTACTCTAAATGGTGCGTGGCGGCACTTTAAAACTTATGGCGCGAAAATTTAAATGGTTTGCTTTTTAAAGGGGGACCGCTAGCGCGCGGACCTGTGCGTGCTCTCTCTAACATCGACGTGTGACTCATACACTTACGTTTCCCGATTCGGGCGCGCTCGGTTTTAGTCGGATGGTTTCGTGGCGGCGTGGCGGCGGGTCTAGAAGTGCCATTATTATACTACTGACATTATTGCTGCTGTTCCCAGTGATAGAGTCTAGGGCACCTTGGCGGTCTTAAATAACTTCAATAGTAATATTCAGTTTACGGTTGAGTTGGAGGGCGAAAGCGGCTTGCCATTTCTGGATTGTAGGGTTGTAAGACGGGACAACGGTATGGTTGCCACTGATTGGTACACTAAGCTGACATATTCCGGCCGCTACATAAATTACCACTCCGGACACTCGTTCAGCCATAAAATCAACACTATTAGTGCCATGAAAAATAGAATACTAAAAATATGTGATCCACAGTTTCAACCTTCGGCCCTAAAAAAGCTCCAAGCTGTTTTTCTGAACAACGCTTTCCCGTTAAAGCTGATTAATAAAGTACTATTTTCAACTAATACCAACAATCCCACTATTAGTATTTTTGAACCAATAAATGAAGAACCCCGTAAATATATCAAATTAATGTCACTACCGACTGTCACTGGTAAGCTGAAAAAAGTGTTTCAACCTCTCCTGGCTGATAAAGTAGAAATAGTCCATCACTACCCCTTTAAACTAGCCAGAGCGTTTAGTAACATCAACGACACTACACCGCTAATGTATAGATCAAACATAATTTATAGTGTCTCTTGTAACGATTGTGAGAGTAAGTATATCGGGGTGACCACTCAATGGTTACGCAATAGAATTGCTTTACATAGGAGCGACTGCAACACCAAGAAAACCAGATGTGCCCTAGCCTGCCATGCTATTACTAACAACCATTCTTTTGATTTTGAGAGCGTCGAAATTCTTGATACTGATTCCAACTACCGTAACAGAATGTTTTTAGAGATGTACAATATAAATTTTATTCATAACACCGTAAATTTTAAACAAGATGTTGAGAACCTGAGCAGCATTTACTCCAACATAATACACCATGACAAAATACGTTGTAAAAGAAATTTAAATTCAAACATAGACTCAAGTCTCGTTTTCTGAAATGTGTGTTAGTTAGGTTGCTTAACGTGATGGGCTTAATATGCCAACTTTGCGCTTTGACCGCCAGTGACCTTTGGTTATTTATTGTTGTTCGTTGATCCGTACGCATGTGATGTCTTAAAAATGTAGGATAGTCCGGCGGAATTAACTGATTTACATTCCCGGTATGTTGAATGTTGTGATTCGTCGTATTCTATGATGTCCGTCGTTGCTCGTCGCTTGCCGCCTCATTAAACTCCATGTAAGTGGTGACAAAATAAATTATTGTCCAGTGTTGTCCAGTGTTCTGATATTTTAATTGATTTGTAGAGCCAATTGCCTGATGCAGGACCCAATCAGGTCCGAAATATAGCAATTTACAAAAGCGAGTTCTATTCTTTTCTTCGAGTGGTCGAATACCCAAATAATTGACATATATATATATATATATATATATATATATATATATATATATATATATATATATATATATATATATATATATATATATATAGTAGATTGCTTTAATAGGGTGAAAGTCGTGTTAAATAAAGGAGCTGTTATTTATTAAGCCTTTATTTCATTCTAATATTTCGCTAATAATTTTTAGCATCTTCAAAAGAACTAAAACAAATACAACCAACCGTTAGTCTTAATTTATTCTATAGGTGTTAAAATTACTTACAAAAAATGGCTGTTGATTGTAGGTGGTAATGAAGGCAGTAATCGACATAGGTGTTACTTCTTATCAACGTTAATTAGGTACAGCGAGAACGAAAATATCTTGTACCATGCTTCGTTCGGTTATTATAACCAAACTAAAAGTTATATTTATATATATATATATAACAAATATATATATATATATATATATATATATATATATATATATATATATATATATATACAAACTAAAAGTTATATATATATATATATATTTATATATATTCTTATGGTCTCCATTTGAGTGTTTTTTCCATTGAGTGTCCATCTTACTCCTTGGCTATACCGTACTGATGAGGAGTAATAGTCCGAAACACGTGTCTACGGTTGCTTCTTCGTATGACGGAATTGCCGACAAATTACCTTTCTCCTTTAATATCTTACCGTCGATAAACCTGTTGTTCCATCTATACCTCCATGGGCTACGGTGGGCCTGGGGTGTCCGTCATCTCCGGCGCGACGTCACATCTTGTCTTCGAATCCTGTAGATGTTGTAACTGAAGCACCAATTGGCGACATTGGGCACCCCCCTTATGGTCTCCATTTGAGTGTTTTTTCCATTGAGTGTCCATCTTACTCCTTGGCTATACCGTACTGATGAGGACTAATAGTCCGAAACACGTGTCTACGGTTGCTTCTTCGTATGACGGAATTGCCCGACAAATTACCTTTCTCCTTTAATATCTTACCGTCGATAAACCTGTTTTTCCATCTATACCTCCATGGGCTATGGTGGGCCTGGGGTGTCCGTCACCTCCGGCGCGACGTCACATCTTGTCTTCGAATCCTGAAGATGTTGTAACTGAAGCACTAATTGGCGACATTGAGCACCCCCCTTATGGTCTCCATTTGAGTGTTTTTTCCATTGAGTGTCCATCTTACTCCTTGGCTATACCGTACTGATGAGGACAAATAGTCCGAAACACGTGTCTACGGTTGCTTCTTCGTATGACGGAATTGCCCGACAAATTACCTTTCTCCTTTAATATCTTACCGTCGATAAACCTGTTTTTCCATATATATATATATATATATATATATATATATATATAGTAGATTGCTTTAATAGGGTGAAAGTTGTGTTAAATAAAGGAGCTGTTATTTATTAAGCCTTTATTTCATTCTAATATTTCTCTAATAATTTTTAGCATCTTCAAAAGAACTTAAACAAATACAACCAACCGTTAGTCTTAATTTATTCTATAGGTGTTAAAATTACTTACAAAAAATGGCTGTTGATTGTAGGCGGTAATGAAGGCAGTAATCGACATAGGTGTTACTTCTTATCAACGTTAATTAGGTACAGCGAGAACGAAAATATCTTGTACCATGCTTCGTTCGGTTATTATAACCAAACTAAAAGTTATATTTATATATATATATATATATATATATATATATATATATATATATATATATAACAAATATATATATATAATAAATAATAATAATAATTTATTCAATCCTTCATAAAAAAACATGTAATATAATCAAATACAAGCTCGCCTAGGCAGAGATGCCTGTGTGCGAGATGAAAATATAATTTAAACAAAATTAAACCAAGAAAAAAAAATATACATAATACAAAGCAATACACAAAAACAAAAACAAAAAAAAAATTTCCTCTACACAGCGAGAATATGAGTCCCGCGCAATACCACACGCTCAAGTAATAATCCACCGCAAAAAAAGCACCTAATTCAGCACACCTGATAGGACCGCCGCATTATCCAGCACAAAGCCTGTGATATGTTTAGAAAACAATTTGATTTTGGAAAATCTCCTGATTCGATAGGGTACAAGGTTGTATAATTTTAACCCGATATAAGAGATATACCTCTGTGAGAGCGTTAATGCAACTCTCCCAACAGAAAAGCTCTCCCTCAGGTTGCCTCTAGTAAGATGACGCTGTTGAAAAGAACCGCACCACTTTGATTTATTTTTCTGGATAAACAACAAACAACATTTAATGTATAGCTGCTGTACATTCAATACTCCAGCGTCACCATACAGGCCCCTCGAGCTACAAGCAAGCCCTCTACCCAACATAACTCTCAAGATCCATCTCTGTGTTACCTCTGTAACTCTTAAACTTACTCTATAACTGCCACCCCACACAATTATGCCATATCGAAGAATGGGCTCCACCAGGGCATAGTAAATAATTTTCAGAAGCCTGACTGAGAGTATACTCTTCAAGAGGTAAAACTTATGGACTAATTTTCTAATTCTATCTGCCATATACACAGAATGGTCGTACCATCTCAAATGCTGATCAATCACTATGCCAAGATATTTAGTTTTGGGTGCGGCATAGATTTTATTCTGACAATGACAATCCTGGCTGATTTCACAATGCTTGTCGTGAACCGTCAGAGACTCAAAACGAGGACGATTTCTATTTATGGGGCTAAAAGCTATAAAATTTGTTTTCTGAACGTTTAGTGTAAGCAAATTAGAGTCAAGCCAGTGCTTAAATGCTGCCATGCCTCGCTCAGCGGACCGCTTTACATCATCCCACGACTCACCCTCAAACATCAATGCAGTGTCGTCAGCAAAAAGTACCATACTGTCATTCATACTGCAGTCAACTATATCATTAATATAAATCAAAAACAAAACGGGACCCAGTACCGTACCCTGAGGGACACCATACCTAACTGTCCTGCTTTCACTGACCATGTCTCCCACCCTTACACACTGCTGCCGATCTTGGATATAACTTCGAAACAACTCCAGGGGCAGGCCTCTAATACCGTACAATTCTAATTTCTCTATCAACCGGTCATGAGCTACCGTATCAAAAGCCTTACACAAGTCAAGAAAAATTGTTAATTGTTTCTTGTTTCCATTTAAAGACCTGTGGACATGGTTTGTTAAGTCATACAACGCATTTTCTGTGCTTAACCCTTCCCGAAACCCGTACTGCTTATCTGTTAAGATAGAACACCGCGTTAAAAACCGAATCAAGCGTCGCTTAATACACTTTTCGAGGAGCTTAGCGAGATTAGATGTTAAAGATATTGGTCTATAATTACTTAGTTCCGTTTTTTTACCAGCTTTATATACAGGAATTACAACACTTTTTTTGAATATTTGTGGGAAAACGCCCTCAGTTATAGCTTTATTAAACAGGCAAGTCAATGGTTCCACCAGCCGTGAACATGTCTCTTTCAATAGTTTTGAGCCTATGCCATCAAGGCCAGGCGCAGATTTTGTCTTTAAATCTCGTATATACATCATCACTTCGGCTTCCACAACAGGCTCCAGATACAACGAGTGTTCATTTGGTTGAATGGTATCTATGTCAGTCCGAGGGTGTGTCAACATTATCTCATTTGCTAATTTTTCACCTATTTCTGCAAAATATTCATTAAAAGCAGGTGCAACTTCAGTAGGACGTTGTAATAAATTCCCCTTCAAATCAATGATGTTTAGATTATTACTTTTATCGTTCGATTTCCCAGATATATCTTTTATTACAGACCACATCCGCGAAGAACTTCCACAAACACCATCCAACTTATCCTTATAATAGTTTTCCTTTGTTAAACGCAAAAGTTTTCCCAGATAATTCCTATAGCCTTTGTATTGCTCAATCAACTCATTATCGTTTGGATTTCTATTGACCTTAAACTTAAGATTATCCCGATGTCGAATACACTGAACTAATCCCGCTGTGACCCATGGCTTTATTTTTCTTGTTTTGGCGTTACATCTAATTACTTTAATCACAGTGCATGACTCCACAGCCCCGTTAATAACATCTACTAAAGCATTAGCTGCTTCATCAACATTCGTTGAATGATATACTCCAGACCAATCAAGAGTGGACAACAAAGAATTTAATCTGGTATAATTTACTTTCTTAATCTGCATATTTGAACTTGAATTACTAATAGTTTTAGGAATATGACTGCTGTCGATAATTATTCCAGTGATGTAGTGATCAGTAATAGCGGTCTTCAATACAAAAGGTGTTAAGTTAATTCTCACGTCATTAGCCATTTTTAGGTAAATATGATCAATGCAGGTTCTCGAGAAAGCAGTAACTCTCGTGTAGGCATTAATACAAGACTGATACCCCAAACTGCTCATCATATTTTTATATTCTACCACTTCAACGCTCTCACCAAATAAATTAATATTTATATCACCCACAACCATTGCAATATTCTCCCTACTAATTGTTTCAAGCACTGACTTCAACTCACCAATAAAAGTAACAATATCAACAGAGTGCAACCTATAGACTGCTACAATCTCAAATAATTGCGAGTTTTTTTCCAATAATAGCTTTGTATATGTGTTGTCTGTAAACTTATGATTCTCTATATTTAATAACTTTATTTCATTACTTATATATATGACTAACCCATCACTTTTGTTAAACGTTCCACCACAATCATGCAAACTATAATCCGGAATATTAAACCACTCGCCAGGCAGGCCATGAGTCTCGCTGAGAACAATTAAATCAAAAGCAATCTCCAAGCCCTGTAGCAACACCACAAACTCATCAAAATTTTTCCGAATACTTCTTATATTCATATGAATAACACTCAGCGATCCCCCAGGTGGCAAGCGCATTGGCAGAGAATCAGTAAAGGGCGGGTCACAAACAACGGTCCGAATATCCCCGTAATCATCCAACGTTCTACATAACTGCATAATATCAGACATTTCAAAAGCAACAAACAAACAAAACTCACTCACACAGAGTAAACAAAAGACTTAACTTGAATTACAATTTTTATTTCTCTTCCTCTTTCTTTATATATCGCTATCCCCTATCTATTTACAAGAATCTCAAAACTCTGTAATCTTTAAATTAAAAGTATGCCCTATCTGAAACTTAATGTATACACATACAGAAATAACCCCAAAAGTAGAAAACCGAAAACAAACTCAATAAAAAATGTATAACAGTGGTAATTCGAAAAAAAAAAAAAAAAACATTACCCTCAAGCGGGTGCCGTTAACTATTTCTTTATAATTTCAGTTCCTCCAGTTTAGATGCGTTAGTGATGATGTGCTTTATTCCGTTAATCTTCACAAAAATGTTACCATCATAAGTCCATACTTCATGGTTTTTAAATTTTTCCTGCGCCTCCATGTACAACTTATGCCGTGTGTTGGTTAAGTCATCAGTGATAAATATTCCCGTACCCTTCAGCTTCCTTCTGTTCTTCAGGATGGTGACCCTATCTCTGTAGCTTGTGAACTTCACAATTATATGTCGATTTTTCGATTTCTCCTTACTTCCCAATCTGTGAGCCCTCTGTATTGAAGACAAGCTTAATTTCGTTATCTCCATTTTTTCTGTAAAAAGCTGCATAACTATTTCATCCATATCTTCCCTATCATTTTCTTTTATCCCAAAAATTCTCACATTATTTCGTCTTGTGTATTGTTCTAGATCTTCCAACTTTGACGATAACTTATTATTTTCAAGCACTAACGACTGGTTTTTTTGCTCAACGTTTTCGATCTTCACATGTAATTGTTTAATTTCGTTTGTGATATCAGTAAAGGCTCCTTTTAAGTGAACTTCAACAACTTGGGCGACCGCACTTGCCATCGTTTCCAAAAATGACTTGTCATTGAACCACTTTTTCAGCGTACTGTCCATGAGTTCGTGAATGTCACTGGTCTGAGACTGAGTTAAAACCATTTTAGTTAGCAAAATCTCACACTTGTATCGAAGTTACTAATTCAACGTTGTTACACACCACTAACAGCTCAATGTATGAGTTATGAGATCATAACATGAAACTGGCACAGGTTTTTTAAACACTTAAAACTGGCAACACACTGAGAATACGTCTACTCGCTGCAAGGCATTGAACTCGACTCGAATATACAAACTAAAAGTTATATATATATATATATATATATATATATATATATATATATATATATATATATATATATATATATATATATATATATATATATATATTTATATATATTCTTATGGTCTTCATTTGAGTGTTTTTTCCATTGAGTGTCCATCTTACTCCTTGGCTATACCGTACTGATGAGGAGTAATAGTCCGAAACACGTGTCTACGGTTGCTTCTTCGTATGACGGAATTGCCCGACAAATTACCTTTCTCCTTTAATATCTTACCGTCGATAAACCTGTTGTTCCATCTATACCTCCATGGGCTACGGTGGGCCTGGGGTGTCCGTCACCTCCGGCGCGACGTCACATCTTGTCTTCGAATCCTGAAGATGTTGTAACTGAAGCACAAATTGGCGACATTGAGCACCCCCCTTATGGTCTCCATTTGAGTGTTTTTCCATTGAGTGTCCATCTTACTCCTTGGCTATACCGTACTGATGAGGACAAATAGTCCGAAACACGTGTCTACGGTTGCTTCTTCGTATGACGGAATTGCCCGACAAATTACCTTTCTCCTTTAATATCTTACCGTCGATAAACCTGTTTTTCCATATATGTATATATATATATATATATATATATATATATATATATATATATACATCCTGCTATACATACGGCGTCCTTGAATTGACCGATTCCATTACATGTGGCGCCCGGTTTGGATATGGCGCCCGTATACGGGCGCCATATCGCCAAACTGTGCTAAATGTGATCGTAAGCGTGAACATGAACCATAGACAAATTTTTGGAGGACGCCATATATATGAATATGTGGAGCAAATTCGTATACTTTAGTTCCGTGCTTGACCGTCGCCGCGGGCGGCGCTGCAACGTGTATACTGACGGCGTATACCTTCATACCAAGCCATCGATGATACGACCCCCAGTTGATTTGGCATCATCGGTAACTGGTGTCTAAACCGGTTTTGTTTATTTCACCCTCATTTGTACGGTGTTGAGATGGAATAGTATCGGCCGCACACGGTGTTTTCGACTGACCTCAGCGTTCGTTTAATGCAATGTATCAACATAGTGCGGTTGCCGGTTAGGCGATAAACTGTTCGATTTTATTTAAATGTTAAATTAATTTTTTCTGGTACACAGCACCATTATTGCCAAGGAAAAAACGCATTATTGAAAAAATACTGCCATGAGCTTGCGATCGGATACTGAAAGTTTGAGTTAATATCTTCAGCTTTTCTTTAAATGTAGGTTGTAATAACTCAACCGAATTAAGTAATACTACCATAGGTGCGACTGATATCAGCGAGTTATTTTTCTTTAATTGTCGCTTTCATGTATTGCGTATTTCATGTTACACTCATGTTTTGTATCATTTTGGTATAATGTTAATTGTTTGGTAGTTTGTTAACTTGTTTAGCCGTTTTAATTTTGTTAAATTGTTGTAAATATTGGCAATTTATGACTACTAGCGGTTGCAAAAGCATTGCGCCCTGTGTTTGAAAGCTTATAACTCAGCAATGACTAAACAAAAAACATGCGTTTAACCCCCCTTTTATTTCCATATATCATGAAGGCCATTTTAAGCCGTTCGCACAGTATTTTATATGCGTTTTATTGCGATTTTTAAATCGATCACCGTTTACGATAATTAAGAACCGGTTATCCACTGAGTAACCGGAGTTTAATCTATGTTGTATTTTTGTTCCTATGGCGGTCTTTTAAAATTTTAGTATTTATAAAATAGCAGACGTATTGTTATTAACTTTTGGGAAAATGTATTATTTTAATTGTTTTTATATTATTTCTTATGAAAACATTGGTTGATCACGATAATGTTCATAGATGTTGCTGTTTTTTTCTATGTAAACAACTTTTTATCAGTTTGCTCGATGACGTACCAACGTCAACAATATTTTAACTGTATTTCCTAATTAAATTATAAATAAGAAAGTGTTAATCAGTACCTATATAAAACCGGTAAGGATCACAACTCAAATTAATAAGTTTGACCATATTTCAAAACGGTGCAGTTTAAATTTTATAACAATAGAAAAAATACTTTAATTATTGTATTTTCTACAATTAAATAGTACAAATTTGTCCGTTGCGATAAATAAAAAATCTCCACGTATTTCGTAGCAGGTTTCGTGTCATGAAATGACCTTTTATCGCTTATTGATGGATATTAAACAATCGAAAGCACCTTTCATAGAAACCCTCCATTTTTTTAGTTTTTTTACGACTTAAGATGCTAATGTGTATTTTGACAAATCGCAATTTATTACACATCTTTCTACTTGTCTATTGTGCAGTTAAAGCTTTTGTCTGAAATAGTAAAGAAATGATGTCCAATCTTGACTACTTCAACTGTTAGGACACCAATTGACGTGTACTTACATACGTATATAAATAATTACCTGAAGATTTATATACCTACTTGTATACATATGATATTATGAGATGCCTTGGGTGGCAATTTGGAATATTTTTTCATTTAAAAATTGTTATTTTTTCATAAAGATATGTACATTCATATAAAACAATAACTATTAATGTAATATAATTACCAAAAACAGCTAATCGGCTGTTGCTTTTCGTTCGCTAATGGTCCCCTTAACTAACAACTCAATTGTGATGCTATTCCAATATACGTATTAAGTAAAATAAGACGATTCTTTTCGTCCTTATCGTTACTAAGATATTTGTTTTTTTAATAACATTGTTTGCTGCCTTTATAGAAATTTACCAATGCACAAAATCCAATCTATAGACTGGTTGTTAAGTTAACTTACATTAGGGGCAAAGTTTGAATTTTTTTTGGCCAGCTGGGAAAAAAGTCGAAATGACGAGCGTTTCTTTAAAATTGATAAAATCGGGCAAATTTTTTCAGTTGTCTCGTGCTCTTGTTGCCCGCAGGCAAATTATTTTGAAAGTTATGTTATGTAGAAATTATTTGGAAGAATAACAAACTTTATTTCAAATTTGTTTGTTAGTTGCTTTAGGGTTACGACTTATGACCCTTCAAAACCAGGGTTCAATACTTTTTCGACCGATAGTAAAAGTTGCGACTGTTATTTGGTATGTTTGATCCGCTTTTATTGTATAGCTATCATGTTGATGCCTTTTGTAATTTTAATACCTTAGGCAGTCTACATTTACTGACAAAATAATTGAAGGAATAACATGGTCAGCTAATTGACACTGGAGCCCCGACAACCCAAAAAGTATCGTTTTAGAATATCGCAAAAACTCTCTTTTAATCCCCTATTCAAAAAAACCTGTGAGATAATCAGGACAGTAGTTTTGCATATAAAAAATAACAGCAATAATAATTACTATTTTGTATGTGAAAGCTAATAACATAAAGTAACAAATGATGAAATATTTATCTTAGGATACGAAATTTTGTAGATTACCGACTGAAGATGATGTCTCGTAGAGTAGTAGGGCTCCCAATCCCGGAAAAATATAATGATCACGGGATTTCGGGATTAAAGGATCTGTAATCCGGGGATCCCGAGATTCACGGAAACAAAACTTGCCGGATCAAAACGCCTGGAATGCCAAAAGTTACCAAATCCAGTCAGTAAATACACTACACCTAAAATATACTTGATTGGACAATACGTTTTCAAATTTTACCTTACAAGGAGAAAACCAAAACTGTCTGTTTAAAAGGTGTCAAAGTGTGCGTATTGACATCAATAATAAACAAAATTTAAACTCTAATAGATAATAACTTGCTCTTCCATCTTAAATTAGCTCAAAAATTTTATGTTTTCCGTAAAATGTGTAAAGAATTGTCACGGCAAAAGAAATAAGTAACAGTAAGAGTCAAATTTAATTTAAATTTTCATATTAACGACAATAAACATTTTGATGATTTTTTGTTTTCTTCTTTAAGACAAAATTGGAAAACTTTAGAATTCATACGTCATGGCTGCTTATTATGCAAATAGACAAACTGCTTGCATTTTAAATAAAACAATCATTGCTTACAGAAAAATACGTATAATGACTTTTATACCTGTTAACGCGTCTTCAAGTAAAGTGCTATTTATTGTTAAAAATTGATGAAATATTTAGTGCAACTTCTTACAACTTTTTAAAATATTAAATATCTAATTTCTTGTCATGAATAAAATGAATATTACTGGTATGTCTTTCGGTTTTGTTAAATATAGTTCAAAAGCCCAACCCACATTTTAAAAATACATTTTATCTAAGTGCACTTTTTGACAAAACTTGTTACTAAAAAAGCGAAAAATTCGATAATTGTGCAATAAAAATTTTTAAAAATGACAATATTACCGCTATGACAGCTCATCACAAACTCGAGGTGTTTTGAACCATGACAGAGAAACGTACGTAAATATTTTGTTTTTTAGTTTAAAGTAAAATCCTTAAACTGGAAGAAACTTGCATATCGGAACAAGAAATGACATCGTTGGTTCGATTGGAGTGAACCATAGAAAGATTAATAACAACGATTAATAGAAAATTATTTTTGGTACAATTTGGGTTTCATTTTACAGTTAAATATATTCATTGGTATCTTTATTTTATACTTATTTTAAAGCCCTTTTTTAAAGCAAATTACGGTTCATTCCTTTGTTATCAAAAATAGGTAGAATTTGTCGGCCCTCTAATTTTAATCTAATGTAACCATCTCTGGATGACTCACCACAAACGTTACTAGAAGCTTCAGTGACTATTTTTCCACACCGTTCCACCGCCTGTGTGTGACACGGAAATTTGTCAAAATTTATGTTTTCTTTTCCGGTAATAATATTATCCAAAGCTCTGTTTGATATTTTAAAGGTTAATGGTGGTTCCGTGATCATAGTTTTCTGCCAATCTATCAGGTCTGTGTAATCATCAGCATTGAAATTAATAAGTGGTACCCTAAAAACTCTGACCGTTTTAGGAGTTTGCATCCTACATTTTCTAATCCTTCTTGCGGCTAACTCTCTTATGTGTGGGCGTGGGTCGCTGAACATTGCCAAAAGTAGGTTTTCGGGATGGGCTTTGTCAATGATATTTTTGACCTTATCCGGGAATTCTCTTGAAGCATATATAGCTTTCCACAGGTGTCTCACTCCATCGCAAATATGTGGTTTTGTTTTAATTTCGAACCAAATAGGTACCTTTAAAATAAATTCGGTTAAAATAACTAGATTTTTAGTAGCGATATAAAGGCTGTAGTAAGCCACCATGTGACATCTTGCCTGGATCTCTCTTTGCCACATTAGGAGTAATGGTTCCATTTTCAATGCCT
This sequence comes from Melinopterus prodromus, assembly GCA_964023965.1. NCBI lineage: Eukaryota > Metazoa > Arthropoda > Insecta > Coleoptera > Scarabaeidae > Melinopterus > Melinopterus prodromus. The sequence continues at coordinate 43,594,085 of OZ030391.1, read as the reverse complement.
ACGCAAATCCTATACAAGTACTGCTGATCTGTACTTAAGTCGCCTGGTTCGAGCTGAGGAAGATGCGTTTTTATTGGTTAAAATTTTACAACTGGCATGTCTTGATAATGTTTTAAAATGGCGCCAATTGTTCCCAAAAAACTGTGAGGTCCTTTGGCATCGCCATCTAAACTTTGCAATAAATGCCTGAAGGGTAGCTCATTGGCATGGAGCAGACATATGCACCAGTGAAGAGGCCTTTTAATGTCATTTTCTATTAATCGAATTATACCTCCCTTCCACCTAGTATTTACATTTGTACCTCAATGACCTGACTAAATAGCAAGCTAGCGAGGACAAGCATATACGAGCGGCACTCAATAAATAATATTGAAATTTTCTGCATTGTAGCGTAAACTATTACATCATGGGACTTTGGGCCCGGCAAAAAATGTTTTGTTTTTAATAAGTTTTTTGTTTATTTATCATTGGGACAACGAGTAGTTTACTCACTAGCGCCGTCAAATCAAAATATTTTTTTTGTCATTTTGAGGGCCGATGGGCCCCGTTAAAATTTGTTCGATTAGATCTATTTTTTAACAATACTTTTGTTTTCCTAATTCACAACTTCTCTTTAGTAGCGCTCATACAAAATTGAAAAAAAAAATTTTCGACCCAGCTTAGTGCCCACATTTCACCAATACAAAAATAAGAAAATAATTTAGATTGATCTTTTTCGTGATCCCGGTATTTTGATTTATAATCCCGGGGTCCCGAACAAGTTCAATATTTAACGGGATACCGGGATCCCGGGATTGGAGTAATGCCTAGGCATCGAAACATGTCTCGATAAAATTAAAAACTGTGCAAAGAACAAGAGATCTTGTTTTATTTCAACAATAATAATTAGTTATCAAAATAACTTTTAAAAAGATCATTAGGTAACATTAGGTGTTCGTAATCTACATATTACAAAATATGTTTATATATTTTTTACCAAAAAGTAATGTGTTACAAGTATCTTATTGGTTTTCAACGAGAACGAATTCACGACTAATTTCTACTCGAAGTCGAGGGGAGACAAGCGCGTTGCAGGTCATGAATCGTTTGACCTTGTACCATGCTCATTAAAACCGTTTAGACATACTATTTCTGCGGCAACACTGTCGGCTGTTGCATACATTGCGGCTTGAAAGTAACATACACTGTGGACGCCATATACGCGGCGCAATGAAGTGAACCTATACACGGACGGAGTCCAGATAATCGGCGATTTGAAAGGACGCCACATGCATTGCAAAATGAAAGTATGTGATTGAAAATCAAGAAACAAATGTGGTCACCTACCACTGAAAGTCATTGGAAACAGTATATTTGAACGAAAATATTGTATACACGACTCCTTCTGGTAGACGCCATACGCATGTTTTTTGAAAGGACGCCACATGTATAGCAGGATGTATATATATATATATATATATATATATATATATATATATATATATATATATATATATATATATATAGTAGATTGCTTTAATAGGGTGAAAGTCGTGTTAAATAAAGGAGCTGTTATTTATTAAGCCTTTATTTCATTCTAATATTTCGCTAATAATTTTTAGCATCTTCAAAAGAACTAAAACAAATACAACCAACCGTTAGTCTTAATTTATTCTATAGGTGTTAAAATTACTTACAAAAAATGGCTGTTGATTGTAGGTGGTAATGAAGGCAGTAATCGACATAGGTGTTACTTCTTATCAACGTTAATTAGGTACAGCGAGAACGAAAATATCTTGTACCATGCTTCGTTCGGTAACCATAATAACCAAACTAAAAGTTATATTTTTTTGGCAGGTGTTCAGGTCAGAGCGTATGGATAGGTATTAACAGGTGTGAATATTTTTTACTATTCGACACTGGGGAAGATTCAAACGGTGAGCGGGAACATCATGGAATTATTTGAATATTGATATGAGAAGTGGTGGGTTTAGAATTACTTATGGGGCACTTCCAATTGTTATAAAGTGATCAAATTCCTAGATATTGACTACTCCAGACCATATTTTAGAAGGTAAGTGTAAGCGTTGTTTAAATTTTCAATGTCTTTTTTACTGTTCATGCAATTACCCTCTATTTCGTTAATAAAGCACATTTCCATGAAAAGACGTTTTTGATCGTTGCGTTCCGTCCTAAGTACCCTGACACCACCGTAGTCCGCTTCATGTCTAGTGTCGTTGATATGAATCGACAACCCACATGTCCGGGGTTTCCTCTTCACGTCACTCTTATGTTGTGTTATACGTTGAACCAATCTTTGACTTGTTTGGCCTCTGTAAGTCAAAGGGCAGCTCTTACAGGGAATTTCTTAAATTACACCACTCTTTTGTAAGATAGGTGTCTTATCTTTCAGAATAGTATACAAATTACCAACCGTGATGGTATTAGACACGGCCACGGTAGTGCCAGAACCACCCAGAACACGCTTCAGGGCGGGTGTGAGTTTCTCAACATTGTGCAACTTTCTGTATTTTTTAACAGGGTTCTTATTGTTATCACCTACATTTTCTTCTTCTACAGGGGAGTCGTTAGGAGGAGCAAGTTGGTCAGTGAACAGGAACTTCTTCAATAGGTAAGCGGGATAGCCATTTCTCAAGAGCATTTCGTACAAAATATTCAAGTTTTTTTCTTTAAGAGAAGGATGAACTATTTTGACAATTCTATTTTTTAAAGCATTGATGAGGTTAATTTTGTATCTAAACGGGTGATCTGAATGGTATGAGATGTACCTTCCTGAGTTGGTGGCCTTTCTATACCAATCAAGTTTAATGAAGTTATGTTCATCTCTTATTACAAAAGTATCTAGGAAAGGTACACCTCCATCCTTCTCTCTCTCTATTGTAAATTTTAAATGTGTATTGAAATTGTTAAATGTGTTCAAAGTCCAATCTATTTTGTCTGAGGGTAAGGAGCAAATAATATCATCCACATACTGATACAGGAAACCAAACGTGAACGGCAAAATCTCCACACAGGACTTTAAGAGATAGTTCATTACTATCTCGGCTAGTATTGGAGAGAGCACCGACCCCATCGGGCACCCAAACACAACCTGATAGAAGACATCAGTGAACTCAAAATAAGTACTACTGAAAATGAAGTTAATAATCCTATTGAAGAATTCCAATGTGGCTCAATCAGCACCCAGTGGTCGTTTATGATTTCCAAGACCAATTCCAAAGAGATGGTGAAAAGCGAAACTACATCTAACGAAACCACCACATGACCCTCAGGTACCTGCATACTATTAACCACCGACGCAAATTGAAAAGAGTCCGTTATGCGGTAAGTGTTAAACTCTTTGAATGCTACCGACAATATCTCTGAAATAAAGTTTGAGATATTTTTATTGGGTGGGTTGGTGGACGACACTATCGGTCTCAAAGGTAGATTTTCTTTGTGTATTTTTGGGAGACCGTGAAACTTAGGTGAAACAGAGTTAAATAATATTTGAGATTTTTGCTGTTACATCACTGATGTAGTTATTTTTTGCCATGAGGGCAATTAATTCGTTATGTTTTCTTACCCAACTAAAGGTAGGGTCCTTGTCAAGTTTTTTATAAATATTAGTATCGTCCAACATCCCAACCACTCTATCAATATAATCCTTCTTCAACATAGTGTTGGGAATCAGGCGTACAACGCCGAGTGTTGAGACGATCAACGGGTGCGATGATTTGGATTCAACGAGATGTACGAGAATAGTCGTCACCATAGAGAATATTATGATTATGATGATTATGGCATAATTTGTTAAGTCAGAGAAAATAGAAATAAAACTTTCTAAAGTATTTATACTCTTGTTGTAAATCAGTTCCCCACGTTCCGACGATTTATAATAGTTGGTGGCAGATCGGTGGGATTGAAGTAAAAGAAAATTCTACGGCAAAAGAAAAGGCTTTTGTTTCGGAGGTGGTCCTGATAAGAAGCAACGGTAGCAGAGAGTATAGCCAAGAGCGGCGTCCAACCAGGAAAGAGAAGGCGTCAGCTCAAAGTTGGGAATTTACCAGTAGCGGCAAGAAATTGGTCGGTAGAATCAAACGAGCAGTTTGAAGAAAGACAATATAAACAGCGGGCAACAACGGCGTACACGGGAGCTAGGCAAATGTGGCAAGGACGTTTGGCAGAATTAGCTGATCCGGTTGCGTGAGTAATGCTTGCTTGTATCTGTCAAAATCTTACGGTCTTGTCTTATTGTGGATTTTGAAGTATATGTCAGAGTTGTTATACTGATTGTGGGTATTACGGAACAGTTAGTTGTCAAGTTGTAATTAGGTGTAGTAAAAAGGATCTTGAAATTAAGTCAAGGAATCTACAAATTGTGTGGTAAATTTTGGCTTGTTAGAAATTGTTCAGTTAGAAGTAACAATGGGGTCTGTGTTTAATATTTTTACTTTAAGGGAACTAAAGTATGTTGCAAATCTGTTTCAACTACCGGAACATCAAAAAAAGCAGAAATAATCAAAGAATTTGTTGACGAAAGTTATACTGCAAATTAGAATTGAAATAGATACGTGGGAGGAAAATCCTCAAAAGGGTCGGTTACAAAAATTAGATCAAGAAAGGTTAGATCAAGAGAAGAAATTAAGAGAGGAAAAGTTGGAATTAGCAAAATTAACCGAAAGGTTAGAATTGGCAAAATTGGACACCCAAGTTAAGATCGCGCAAGCGCGAATCCAGAATAGTGTTGTAAGTAATACTGCAAATACATCTGGAAATACGTTTAATATGGGCAAGAATTTGCAACCATTCAAAGATGATGGGGACACGGGCTTATATTTGAAAAATTTTGAACGAGTATGCACACAATTGGCGTATGAAAGAGAGACGTGGTCATTACGCTTGACGAGCGTTTTGTCACCGGCTGCGAGTGAAGTAATCGCACGTTTGTCGGAGGAAGATGCGAAAGACTACGATAAAGTCCGGGCTAGCTTACTTAAGAAATATCAGCTGACGGCAGAAGTGTTTAGGTCAAGGTTTCGTTATAGAAAACGTAAATCTGAGGACAGTTATGCGGAATTTGCGTATCAACTTAAAACAAACTTTCAAGAATGGATTAAAATTGAAGAAATTGGAGATAGTTTTGAAAAACTAGTGCATTTAATGTGCATGGAAAAATTCTATAGTTCAATTCCTGTAGAAATGAGGTTTTGGATAGAAGATAGAAATAAAACTAAAACCTTGGAAGATGCGGCTGACTTTGCGGATATTTATATTTCCAAAAGAGGTCCAATGGCTGATAAAAATTTCAATAATTCCAGTTTTAAAACATTCAAGAGGAATGAAAATAAAATTCAAAACGAGGAAGTAAATAGCAAACAAACTGAAAATGAAAGTGAGAAGAAAATTGATAAGAGCACTTTCGATAAAAGAAGACAATTTAAATGCTATGGGTGCGGAGGAGTTGGTCATTTTAAAAATTCTCCAGAATGTCCTAAAAATGCAAAGAATGTTGTGGCTAATATAAATACTATTAGCAATGTTGATAAACTATTTGAACCATATACCATAACAGCTAAGATAAATGGTGTGGAAGCTAAATTATTGCGAGACAGTGCAGCAAGTTATGACTTAGTTCACGCAGGTATAATTAAAACACAGAATTACAACGGTAAATGTATAAATGTAAGGGGAGTTTTAAGTGAAGAAAGCGTAACTTTGCCGATAGCAGAAATGAAATTGAGTTTTCCAGAAATTGGGGAGATAGATACAGAAGCAGCTGTAACAAGTCAACTACCCAGTGGATTTTCTTATCTTTTGTCAAATAGAACTTGGGAGATGCTAAATGAACGAAAGCATGATATAAATGTTCAGCACGTGTTTGCTCTCAGTTAATTTATTATTTAACTATTTCGACGAAATTCCAGAAATGGCGGATTATTTGCAAAATCTTTAATTTTTTTATTTCAAAAATGGTATACCTACAGTTCCTTTGGACCCTTTTCAACAGGAAGCGTTTCAGCTCTAAGTTTGGTCATAAAACTTCTAAATATGAAGTTTCGTCCCGATACCTTTAGTAGTTTCTCAGCAATCGTCGCCACAAAAAACGAGGTACACACACACAGACATTTTTTGTACCATGGTCAAAAAGGTTCAGGGGACCCAAAAAGACATATTACCGGTAAAATAATTTTTTTTTTTGGCACGATTACGATAGTTCAATACTTTTTATCATACTATATATAAAATTAATAACGACGCCCTACCCCCCACCCCCTTGCCCGCGTGCGCCTTACCCCCCAAATCTTGTTATTTACCGATTTGCTGGAAGTCAACTTATTATTTTTGCTACTTGATTAATAGTAAATGAGATTCTATTTGATCGAGATCGGTCGTATCTGCATTAAAATAAAACTAATTAGCCAGGATTACACAGATATTTTAATACATTAAAAAGTAGTCGGATTACTTATTTTTGATTGAGCTTAGCGTGTCCTACTTGGCAGTTTTTCAGGCGCTATAGGAAATGAGATATAAATAACACAATTTACAATCAAATCAAACTCCAAATAACTCAATTGTAAAACTTACATTTTGTCCGGCGTGGGCCGTGGAGAACATAAAACAACATACAAAGGTCACAAACAAACATATGAGACTGCAGAACAGATTTTTTTAAAATATATTGTCAAAATATTGTTGTCAAACACTACCTGCTGTCAGTCATTAGAATCAAAATGTCTGACATATCCCTGCTACTAGTTTGAATGCATTACGACCGATCTCGATGAAATACAATTTACTCATGCAGCTACACACACACACACACCCACAGACATTATTTTGTACCTTGGTCAAATATTATTCAGGGGACCCAAAAGGACATATTTCCGCCAAAATCTCATTTTTTTTTTCGGCACGATTACAATACTTTATCATACTGCGTATGATAAAGTAAAAATGCCAATCCATACTAATTGCATGAACGAGTGTGTAACTCTTTGGGTCATGCTTATTTGCGCAATTCTAGTATAGGTAATAGGTAATGGACAACCTAATGTAGGGAAGATTGGGGCAAGTTGTTACAATGTTTAATCTTTTATTTATAAACTAGTACTTTATTGTCAAACGCCAAAATACCGTGTTGGGAACAAAAGCATACAAAAATGTTTGCAATCATTTGTGCGGTGCAATTTTTGTAAAAGCATCTATGTAACTAAATAACTAAACTAGTCTCGCCTATCCTTGTATGTATTTGCATGAAAATACAATATTGAAAAAATTATAATTAAATGTGCAAAATTTCAAGATAATTGGGATTTGAGAATTTACTTAATAAATTGTAATTGTACATTTACAAAAAACGACTCATATAAAGATGATTGTTATTGATAATAAAATGGTTAACTGTTTTGAACACTTTGTATATGGTTTTATGGTTTCGTTATTGAGCCATCCCTGGGTGTATACTAAATATCATTACCAATTATATCCAGTGGTTTCTACGTAAGTACGAGGGAGACAAAAGAAAACATTCTGCATTATAAATGGTTTGTATTATTCGTAATTTTGGTCAGTGGGCTAGCCGTACTGATGATTTGTGTCGAGTAAATAAATATGATAGCTTACATAGTAATCGAAATAACTTAGCTAACTTCTTTGAAGACTGTATACAAATGATCTTTTGTAAAAAGGAACGCTTTTATCACTTTTACCGTGCCCGTTAGGAAATTATTAATAATAGCCGGTCCAAGTGATTATTTAAGTGTTTTTAATCACATTGACCAAATGATGCGGTTATTATTAATAATAGCCGGTAATTATTAATACAAACCACATTTATCACTTTAACCGTAACATATATATATATATATATATATATATATATATATATATATATATATATAGAAGATTGTATTAATAGGGTGAAAGTCGTGTTGCAAATAAAGGAGCTGTTATTTAGTAAGCCTTTATTTTAATTCTGATATTTCGCTAACAATTTTTAGCATCTTCATGAGAACTAAAACGATTATAAACAACAGTTAGTCAGAACTTATTCTAAAGGTGTTAAATTTACTTACAAAATGTGGCTGTTGTTTATAGATGTAATTAAGACAGTACTCGACATGAGGTATTATTACTTACGTAACATTTGGTTAAGCGAAAAACGAACTCAGAACGGAACGCAACGACCAAAAACGTCTTTTCATGGAAATGTGCCTAATTAATGATATAGAGCAGCGGCTCTCAAAGTGGGGTCCGCGGTCCACTAGGGGACCGCCAAGCGGTTTCGGTAGGACCGCGACAAACGAACGCTTTTTTATTTATATTTTACCGTATGGAACCGTCATTACGCCACGACTCTTGAAAAGTATACTGCGAAAATATCGATAGAGTGGGAACTGAACTCCGTCGTTACCCCCACCGCAAAAGTATTAGTTGGTGGCGGCATCTTACGGTGTTCTGGAATATTAGTTCCGAGGGTATGACTAGAACTCTAGAACTATACTAGTACTAAGCGTCGTACATGGCGGACTTTCGATGCGCGAAAACAATGCGAGAGGAGTAATCCTTTCTGTACGAGTCTATATTCTATGATAGTATGCACAATGCCCCGAAGACGCAACAGGGTGTAAATAAGTGCGGAAAACTTCAGGGGGTGATTTTGCATGAAAAAATAATGACCGTTTCTTATACAAACGTATAATCGCAAATGCGTCGTTTTCCGAGACACGGGGTGTTAAAGTTTTTCTTAAAAACTGACGATTTATGTAGTGCCCTGAAACCGGTCGAGAAATACAAATAAAATTTGATGGGTTTTATGAGACATTTTTTGACATGAAATTAAGAATTTTATGTTCATCATTGGCGCGCATACGGGTAATGACATCAATTTTTTTAAAGAAAAAAATGGTACGCCACTGGGATATTTCAAAGTAAAAACCATTTTAGAATTCCTTGTTCAATTTGTGACAAAAAAATCTTTCTCTGCATTTTTTCGTAGGGCGCACCGTTTTTATACAATAAAAAATAAAACATCTTAATGATCTCAATTTTTTTAAAGAACTATTTAATACAATAACATTAAACTAAAACAAAAACAGAAAATAAGACTAATAAAATTAAAAATAGGCGTAAAACTACAAAAATGTTCAAAATGGCCTCCCTCTGATGTAACACAAGATTCAATAGTCAGTTTTTAAGAAAAACTTTAACACCTCGTATCTCAGAAAACGAAGCATTTGCGGACATACGTTTATATAGCAATTTATTATTTTTTCATACAGAATCACCCCCTGAAGTTTGTCGCACTTATTTACTAACACGCTGTTTAACCCTAATATATTTATACAGGGTCATAATGCTTGGCTATGATATTAAATGTAAAGATTTCTAGTTGCCGCTCCATAAATATTCAATGTTACTGTTCTATACGCAAGAGTTAAATTACTTGCATAACATAATCTAAGTTTGATAGTTGTTCGTGTATAGCGGAAAAAAATTATTAACATGGTCATCGCCTATTTTGATTTATAATGACCCCGTGTTTTTTTTACGTAAATTCGCGAGGGTTACGTTCTAGAAAACTTCCGCGAATGTCAAATATGCGAATGTTAAGTCTATCTCTCAATGCTGTATGGGGGGTTACGTTCCAATCAAAAATAAATATACAAAAATGTTCAAGTAATAAATGTTTTAAGATTTAACTGAATGTGGATGCATTAAAGATACCTATTATTAATGAGAATTATTATTTTTATTTTATTCAATCATAATATTTTTAAAGTAAACATTGCTTAGTTAGTGATTCCACAGAATTTGATTTCATGTAATAAAATTAATCGTAAACATAACTACACTTTTATATTTTTATATGGCCAAATATATATTTCATAAGTAGACTAATAAACTGGATTTATAGTATTTCATGGCACTTTTTCGGTAATTTATTTAGTAGAATTTAAAAAATGCTTTGTATTTCTTACTAATAATTTTTTGTTTTGATTAAAAATTAATTGATTTTGATAAAAAAACATACGAGTTGCACTGGCCAAGACAAAGCCAAACATTGAAGAACTACTTTAGGCACAGGAAATGCATCCATCCCATTAACATTGTTATTTACGGCGATTACATAACCTGTAATATTTTCTAAATACATAATGTTTGCAAAGAAATGTTTTATTTACTACAATTTTCGTTTTTTATTAATGGGGTCCGAAAGGTATCGCACAATTTTTAAAGGGACCATGACGCAGGAAATTTAAAAAAGTTTGAGAACCGCTGATATAGAGGGTAGTTGCATGAATAGTAAAAAAGATATAGAGAATTTGAACAACACTTACACTTACCTTCTGAAATATGGTCCAGAGAAATTAATACCCAGTAACTAGAATACCTGATTAGTATTTGTAACTGCCCCATAGTTTAATTAACCCTAACCCACCACTTTCCAAATTAAATTTCAAATAACTTCATAATAAATTGGTCCCGCTTGCCGTTTGAATTTTTCCCTAGTGCCCCATAGTATTAAAGAATCACACATGTTGGTACCTATCCATTCCCGTTGAACTGACCGCCTGTCAAAAAACGTGTATAAATTTCAGTTTGGTTAAAAATAGCCCAGTGAAGCATGGTGCAAGACATTTTCGTTTTTCGCTTAACCAAATGTTACGTAAGTAATAATACCTCATGTCGAGTACTGTCTTAATTACATCTATAAACAACAGCCACATTTTGTAAGTAAATTTAACACCTTTAGAATAAGTTCTGACTAACTGTTGTTTATAATCGTTTTAGTTCTCATGAAGATGCTAAAAATTGTTAGCGAAATATCAGAATTAAAATAAAGGCTTACTAAATAACAGCTCCTTTATTTGCAACACGACTTTCACCCTATTAATACAATCTTCTAGTTAACGAAGTCGAATATTTTCAAACCAATTATATATATATATATATATATATATATATATATATATATATATATATATATATATATATATATATGTTACGGCTAAAATGGATACTTCGCTAGTTTCAAAACTAAGTAGCTATTTGCAGGGTAGCCCTGCACTAAAATGTTTACTGAGCGCGATTTTGTGATTTATTTGACTGGCACTAACGACGTCTTCCAGCGGAAAGCTTTTGATCGTTGGGAATTTTTTGATATCGCTTCAAAACTAACTCATTCCATTGTTGTATTTTCTTCCTGTACCAGTCAGTCTATGAATCTTAAACTAAATAATTAGATATACGATTTTAATCTTGATTCATATAAGTTCTATTGCGATTACAACGACTGTCTAGACTTCACATACTATGACCGTTGAGTGAACGAATATACACAGAGGCGCGAGGCTTATAGCATACGTGTCTCACGAACACGCTCTGAACAATAGATGTGGCTTTACTTGCTTATCGTCATGGAGTGTGGTTAATGTCGGTGCAAACAAATAAGTCCTATTACGTGAATTGTAGGAAAAATCGTTTGAAAGACCCAGAATATAGTTATTTTCGATTTCCCGTGAAGGAAAAAAACAAAAAATAACAATATTTTATAATTTAGATTAGGATTTTCGTACAACATGAATAACAAAGAAAATTAGAACAATAAAAGCAGATTGTAATAGCAAGTTCGTAACATCGACAAACCGACGCCAAATAATATATTTGCTATTATCTACTCAAAACCATAAACCGATTTTTTATTCTCTTCTTGGATTATCTAAAAAACAAAGCTGCGGGGGCGTTGTAAAAAACGGGGGTAAATTCATTTAAAAGAAATGTAAATGAAATAACTTGTATAGTTTTTATATATTTTTTTGTGTTACCCAAAACCATCTACTTGTTAGTGTTCAGTTTAATTTTTCACTTTTTACTTTATCATACGCATATGATGAAGTATTGTAATCGTGCCGAAAAAAACATTGAGATTTTAGCGGAAATAGGTCTTTGTGTCCCCTGAACATTTTTACCAAGGTACAAAAAAATGTCTGTGTTTGTGTGTATGTCTGTGTATAAACGATTTTTGGAAAATTTGAGGAAATTTTGAATAATTTATGCCTATGACATTTTTTGGTAAAATTAATAGTTTAGCTTCAAGAGCAAATTCTATTTGATCGAGATCGGTCGCATCTGCATTGATATGAAATTACATAGTAGCCAGGATTTTAACAAATATTTTTTGTGTTGTCACATTCGAAAACAGCTGATTTCATCAGAGGTTGGAGAACCGCTATGGAACGTTGCCGCTCTAGTGCGGCAAAGTACAAAATACAAATTTCAATAAAATGAGATCACCAATTTGATTGTTTGTTGATAAGAAATATCAACCCGTCTTTATATCTAATTCTAAAAACGATAAATTGAGAAAATTATAAATAAAGTATATCGATGAGTGTAGTTTTATTTTAGTATGTTGGTAGGGATATAAATCACAAATATAAACAAATATAAATCTCTCAGAATTTGAATTACCTTTTTAAGGTGCGTTTTCATTAGTGATAATGGCAGTGGTAGCAGACGCCGTTATAGTATTTCCAATAGAAAATTGTTAGTGACTCATGTTTATGTACATGCAAACTAATATGTGTCATTATCACGTTATGTAAGAAATACTATAATTTCGTATTCTACCACCGCCATTAGCTACCATTACCTACCAATCGGAACGCACCTTTCGTCAAAGTGGTACCAACCTAGCATTTACTATACAGAAATCATTTATTTTTTTTTAAATATGTATTTCTTAAAAAGCATCACAATAAACGTTGATGTCGCTCCTGCCAAAAACTAGATAGCGCGACTCGCTCATATGCGACGGCGACACTCCATGCAAACTAGAATGTGTCATTATCACGATATGTAAGAAATAGTATAATTTCGTATTCTACCACAGCAATTAGCTACCATTACCTACCAATCGGACCGCACCTTTAAACTTGACGTTTCGTCAAAGTGGTACCAACCTAGCATTTACTATACAGTAATCATTTATTTATTTTTTTAAATGCGTATTTCTTAAAAAGCAACACAATAAACGTTGATGTCGCTCCTGCCAAAAACTAGATAGCGCGACTCGCTCACATGCGACGGCGACACTCCGCCTTCGGTGACGCGCCGCATCACCGCTCGTCGCGCTATTCCGTACTTTCGGCATTTGTGACATAAATAACTATTATTCTAATGACGTAGTGTAGGTAGTGTCAAATGCTGATGCTTTGACAGTACCTACGATTTATCTCAATAGAATAGATTCTCATGCAGCTAAACTATTAATTTTATATATTGTATGATAAAGTCATGTGCCTGGCCACATCAGACTTTTTTATTTAGAGAACTGCTGATGCTTATGGTGTTAGCGTATCAACAGTATATCGTACAAAACTAAGATTTCAAACAGCAGAAACAGAAGGTACCTCAATATCTTCACCACAGAAGAGACGTTATCGATCAAAGTTGAAATCTGTCGATGTTGACGATTTTACAAAAGCTGCTATACGTCGCAAAATTTACAATAAACATAAGAAACGTAAGTAACATAAATTATGAATATTACGGAATGTGTTTTATCCCGGCACAAAATCTGTGCTCCGTTGGTGGTATAAGAATATCAAAATAATAGAAACAATGATTAACAAATGTTTTTGTTTTACTTCTTGTTACTGTACAAAGTCTTGCAAAGGAGCTTCGGGAAGATGACGTGTTCGATTTTTCCATGACAAGCCTTTGACTATGCTTGCAATGGATTGGATTTTCCTATAGTATGGATGACGGACGAAGAGGATTACAAATTTTCAGTTCATATTTCTTTTAATCCATTATCAAACACGTATTAAAAACAGCCTCACATTTACAACAAACTTTACCACCGCTTTGTGAAATACTAAATAATAATAATAATAATAATCGTGAAATATTCGAAATGAATTTCAAAACATATTTAATAATGTCTACACAGAAACGTTTAAGTTTCTAAAGTTTAAGCACTCAGTCACAAAATGCTTCTGTTAAAGATGGTAAACATGAATATATAAATTAGATAGGATATTATCACAATTAAATGATAGTATTTTGGTTCGTACGATTTTAAGCGATGAGTCATCTTCAGCTCTCCCTGTTTTGCCTATACTACCACACGAAGCGCGCACCGGGGAATCGCTTAGCCGCCGACAAATACGCCGGGTGGGGAGAGCGATGTTGCCGTTCTTCCGTAAATGCTATGCCTAGCGTTCGGGGAAACGTACGGTATATCGTCACCTCTGCAGAATTTTCATGAGTTCGCACTGTTATACTGTCTCAAAATCTTCCTACTTCGCTAAGACCTAATACGTTCCACTTTATTTATGTGAGCACATTCGACACCAATCAACCTGCAAATTTACAATCACCAGACATCAATCGGCCAAGTACTTCGTAGTTCTTGGTTGGATACTTAGTCCTGAATATTTCTTTTGTAACAGAATGCGAAACATCAACTATTTCGAAGTCAACGTCGCGGTCTCCACAAGGAAATAAAGAAAAATAAAAAATAAAATAAAAAAATAAAGATAAAAGTAAATATCATTCTGAGTGAAACTTTTCGTATAGACGTATTTATTTTTTTTTAGAATCGTAGAAAGGTACAGCCTGTTGACATATATTCACAAAAGATACATGTAAAATATTGATGATTCGAAGAAATAGCACAATCTATAAAAAAGTTAATATACTAAGATAAAAAATAAAAAAAAAAATAAATCTATATCCAACTTTTGTTTATTATTTTTAAGAAAGCTAATTTCAGTCTGACGAAGAAGACTGATGTGGTCCTTTTACGTCCTTAAGTTTGATCAGTTTGTAAAAAGCCCTGCAGTAATGATTTCCAATAATAAAACTCGGTAACTCCGCAGCATTTAACACATCGAGCCATTTAACTTGAATGAGGTTTTCACTGCAATGAAAAAGCCGAATTGATGTATACTGGTGGGAATTCGTATGTTCCGTTCAACGTTGTTTACTCCCTAAATAAATAACTTGAATTGGAGACAAAACCCAGTACAATTTGTCGAGGTCAAAGAAAAAGTAATGCAGTAGTAGCACTCATTGCTACTAAATAACGTAATTTAATACAGGGTGGTAGAATTGTCTGTAGGAGGAAAGAAACTCACCAATTTTGACATACAGTGAATCCTGGAAACTTTTTGAAAAATCTATTTGCTTTATAAGAAAAATGTCTTTACGTTGACCACATACCGTATCTTCAAATAAATTCAAAGAAATTTAAAATGTTAAGTATGGTGTGGTGTTATCTCTCTATATACCATCTATCAAACTGTTTCATCAGTTGTCATGTACTGCTCGGATGGTTTAACATAAATTCTCCCGAATAAATTCTAATGAGGAAAGTAAAATATATGCGAGGATCAATTGTATCGTTACAACCTACAAAAGGTACAGGCTTTGCAACATGAAGATCACCCTTTACGTTTACAATTTTGCCGATGGTTTCCACAAAAACATTCGAAGACATTTCTTCCATTGTATTGGCTGCTGATGAAGCAACGTTTACAGGTAAGGGCATAAATAACTGTCATAATACTCATATCTGGGCTGTTGAAAATCCACATGCTGTTCGTCGTAATCATTTCGAGCACAGATTTTCGATAAACATTTGGGCCGGACTACTTTTTGGCTTGTGTTGCCAAATCGATTGATGGAAATGATTATCTCTTTTTTTGCAAAATCATTTGATGGGACTATTAGAGGAAGTTCCTTTGAATGTACGTCGACAAACGTGGTATCTTCAAGATGGCGAACCGCCGCATTTTAATCGTTTAGTTCGCCAACATTTAGATAATGTGTTTGAAAATAAGTGAATTGGTCGAGGTGGACCTGTTCTATGGCCTTCTCGGTCACCCGATCTTAATCCCCTGGATTTCTATTTATGGGGCGTTATGAAGACCATGGTATACACCAACGAAATAATTGATCTAGATGACTTGCGTAACCGCAACCGTAGAGCGAGACGTTGTGTTCAACAATACGGCGATAATTTTGAACAACTAGAGTGTAATGGATTCTATAAAAAAAAATCTGATGTGGCCAGGCACATGACTTTATCATACAATATATAAAATTAATAGTTTAGCTGCATGAGAATCTATTCTATAGAGATAAATCGTAGGTATTGTCAAAGCATCAGCATTTGACACTACCTACACTACGTCATTAGAATAATAGTTATTTATGTCACAAATGCCGAAAGTACGGAATAGCGCGATGAGCGGTGATACG
>OZ030391.1:43314571-43577728 GCA_964023965.1 Melinopterus prodromus | reverse complement strand
CGGCGTCTGCTACCACTGCCATTATCACTAATGAAAACGCACCTTAAAAAGGTAATTCAAATTCTGACAGATTTATATTTGTTCATGACACATCCCTACCAACATACTAAAATAAAACTACACTCATCGCTATACTTTATTTATAATTTTCTCAATGTATCATTTTTAGAATTAGATATAAAGACGGGTTGATATTTCTTATCAACAAACAATCAAATTGGTGATCTTATTTTATTTGAAATTTGTATGATAAAGTCATGTGCCTGGCCACATCAGATTTTTATTAGTACAGGCGTAATTAAATGTCAAATCAACACAGTTTCATTCCTCGCCACCTTGGATTTTGTTGAAATTTTGTACAATTGTGGTCTTCAGGTAGTTATAGAAAAATAACAAAAAATATGATAATATCTATGTTATACCATTGTAGAATTATAGGTATGTAAAAATCGTTCCGACATGATATATTTAAAGGCCGATTGTCACTCACTTTATTACTCTAGAGAGGTGGTATAAGTGCCATTTTATAACTTTTTCCTTGGATATATACAATGGGATTTGTGATGGAATTTTGTTTTCGTCATTATAAATTTAATTTTCTTTATATAAAAATGCTCATTTATTAAATTTAGAAAACAGAATTCGGAAAATAGCTTACACTGTTTTTA
Organism: Melinopterus prodromus; assembly: GCA_964023965.1. NCBI lineage: Eukaryota > Metazoa > Arthropoda > Insecta > Coleoptera > Scarabaeidae > Melinopterus > Melinopterus prodromus. The sequence continues at coordinate 43,577,060 of OZ030391.1, read as the reverse complement.
GTTAATTCCCAAAGTTTTATAGTTCGACGGAAATGGAACCACTTCTATTATTCACTTCTATTATTTAAAATTTCTAAGAGCTCTTTCACACGACCGAGAATTATAACGAAAATAATAGCCAAAATTATCGCTATAATTTTGGCGAGAAAGATTGGCAAACTAATTTCGAACGACGGTTAAAAGTTGTTTGACACACGGCAATTGATTTCGCTATTAATGTAGTCATGCGCAGGCGTACTATAGTAGATATTTAGATATACGCGGTTGTAAACAAAACTTGGATAAAATAAACATAACCTATACAATCGTTGGTTGTATTTCTAATAAGGAAAGGGAAGAAAAGCATGTTAGAAGATAATAAGGTTATGTATTTGCATTTTTCAGGTGTTTACATAATCATAATCGCATCCAATGCCATTTTTCTGAGGTGGCGATTTTTATTATTTACGGACTTCGAATTGTAAAGATTAGGCCGCTTTCTGCATTCTTCAATTAAAACCACCACTTCGGCATGGGTCCACACCGTCATAATGCAGCTGTAATAAATCCTCACAGAACAACGATTCTTTCGAAATATGCACAATACGACCGTGCCGCCCCGCCCGCCCCCGCAGCCCGCCCCCGCGGCCCGGCTTACGCCGCACCCGCCACCTGGCTTACGCCACCCCCGCCGCGCGGCTTACGTCGCACCCGCCGCCCGGCTTACGCCGCCTCCGCCGTCCGGATTACGCCGCCCCCGCCGTCCGGCTTACGCCGCCCCCGCCGTCCGGATTACGCCGCCCCCGCCGTCCGGATTACGCCGCCCACGCCGTCCGGCTTACGCTGCCCCTGCCGTTCGGCTTACGCCGCCCCCGCCGCCATGCCTTCGCCGCCCCCATCGCCCGGCTGACGCCGCCCGGCTGTCACTGTTTTGAGCGTTTTGAGGTTCACTGCGCGGGCAGACCAATATAATCGTAAATTGTACGAAGTGCGCAAATTATCGCGCACAATCTCGCGGTGAATAGAGCAAGTGTGGTATTTTTCTCACAAAAAGTTTCCCTATTATTTTCGTTATAAAATAGTGGCTTTACACGTCCGATTTTCATCGACAAAACTTTTGGTTATTATTTTCGCTATTATTTTCTTTAGAATTCTCGGTAGTGTAAAACAGCTCTAATTTGCGCACTTCGTACAATTTACGATTATATTGGTCTGCCCGCGCAGTGAACCTCAAAACGCTCAAAACAGTGACAGCCGGGCGGCGGGGGCGGCGTAAGCCGGACGACGGGGGCGGCGAAGGCCTGGCGGCGGGGGCCGCGTAAGCCGGACGGCGGAGGCGGCGTAGGGCGGGCGGCGGGGGCGGCGTACGCCGCGCGGCGGGGGTGGCGTAAGCCAGGCGGCGGGGGCGGCGTAAGCCGGGCTGTGGGGCGGCGTAAGCCGGGCGGCGGGTGTGGCGTAAGCCGGACCGCGGGGACGGGCTGCGGGGGCGGGCGGGGCGGCACGCTCGTATTGTGCATATTGCGAAAGAATCGTTGTTCTGTGAGGATTTATTACAGCTGCATTATGACGGCGTGGACCCGTGACGAAGTGGTGGTTTTAATTTTTTAATTGAAGAATACGGAAAGTGGCCTAATCTATACAATTCGAAGTCCGTAAACAATAAAAATCGCCATCTCAGAAAAACGGCATTGGATGCGATTATGATTATGTAAACACCTGAAAAATGCAAATACATAACCTTATTATCTTTTATCATGCTTTTGTTCCCTTTCCTTATTAAAAATACAACCAACGATTGTATAGGGGGCATTCTTTCTGAACTGTCCCAATCCAAAACTGTAAAGCTTTCGGATATAGTTGAAACTTTGGAGAATTATTGTACTTAATAACAGTAACAAATACGTAAAATATTAGCTCATAAAAAAAAAAAAATATTGAGGAAATTACTAGGGGTTGAAGTTTGGTCGTTTTGAGTGACACGGTCATTTTTAGATTACTGTAACTCAAATAAATCTTTACATATTTTATTTTTTATTTAGTGCATTTTAAAGCATTTTTCATGAACTTTTTAATGTTCACAAAAAAAATTTAAAAAAAACAAAAATCTAACACGTTTTTTTAACAAGTAATTTTGTATTTCGATTTTTGTCCCATTTGGGTATTTTTAATATTTTTACTTTATCATACGCAGTATGTAAAGTATTGTAATCGTGCCGAAAAAAAAATTTGAGATTTTAGCGGAAATAGGTCTTTATGGGTACCCTGAACATTTTTGACCAAGGTACAAAAAAATGTCTGTGTGTGTGTGTGTATGTGTCTGTGTCTGTGTCTGTGTCTGTGTCTGTGTCTGTGTCTGTGTCTGTGTCTGTGTCTGTGTCTGTGTCTGTGTCTGTGTCTGTGTCTGTGTCTGTGTCTGTGTCTGTGTCTGTGTCTGTGTCTGTGTCTGTGTCTGTGTCTGTGTCTGTGTCTGTGTCTGTGTCTGTGTCTGTGTCTGTGTCTGTGTCTGTGTCTGTGTCTGTGTCTGTGTCTGTGTCTGTGTCTGTGTCTGTGTCTGTGTCTGTGTCTGTGTCTGTGTCTGTGTCTGTGTCTGTGTCTGTGTCTGTGTCTGTGTCTGTGTCTGTGTCTGTGTCTGTGTCTGTGTCTGTGTCTGTGTCTGTGTCTGTGTGTCTGTGTGTCTGTGTGTCTGTGTGTCTGTGTGTCTGTGTGTCTGTGTGTCTGTGTGTCTGTGTGTCTGTGTGTCTGTGTGTCTGTGTGTCTGTGTGTCTGTGTGTCTGTGTGTCTGTGTGTCTGTGTGTCTGTGTGTCTGTGTGTCTGTGTGTCTGTGTGTCTGTGTGTCTGTGTGTCTGTGTGTCTGTGTGTCTGTGTGTCTGTGTGTCTGTGTGTCTGTGTGTCTGTGTGTCTGTGTGTCTGTGTGTCTGTGTGTCTGTGTGTCTGTGTGTCTGTGTGTCTGTGTGTCTGTGTGTGTGTGTGTGTGTGTGTGTGTGTGTGTGTGTGTGTGTGGTGCGTGCGTGCGTGCGTGCGTGCGTGCGTGCGTGCGTGCGTGCGTGCGTGCGTGCGTGCGTGCGTGCGTGCGTGCGTGCGTGCGTGCGTGCGTGCGTGCGTGCGTGCGTGCGTGCGTGCGTGCGTGCGTGCGTGCGTGCGTGCGTGCGTGCGTGCGTGCGTGCGTGCGTGCGTGCGTGCGTGCGTGCGTGCGTGCGTGCGTGCGTGCGTGCGTGCGCGCCGCGCGCGCGCGCCGCGCGCGCGCGCTGTGTGTCTGTGTGTCTGTGTGTCTGTGTGTCTGTGTGTCTGTGTGTCTGTGTGTCTGTGTGTCTGTGTGTCTGTGTGTCTGTGTGTCTGTGTGTCTGTGTGTCTGTGTGTCTGTGTGTCTGTGTGTCTGTGTGTCTGTGTGTCTGTGTGTCTGTGTGTCTGTGTGTCTGTGTGTCTGTGTGTCTGTGTGTCTGTGTGTCTGTGTGTCTGTGTGTCTGTGTGTCTGTGTGTCTGTGTGTGTGTGTGTGTGTGTGTGTGTGTGTGTGTGTGTGTGTGTGTGTGTGTGTGTGTGTGTGTGTGTGTGTGTGTGTGTGTGTGTGTGTGTGTGTGTGTGTGTGTGTGTGTGTGTGTGTGTGTGTGTGTGTGCGTGCGTGCGTGCGTGCGTGCGTGCGTGCGTGCGTGCGTGCGTGCGTGCGTGCGTGCGTGCGTGCGTGCGTGCGTGCGTGCGTGCGTGCGTGCGTGCGTGCGTGCGTGCGTGCGTGCGTGCGTGCGTGCGTGCGTGCGTGCGTGCGTGCGTGCGTGCGTGCGTGCGTGCGTGCGTGCGTGCGTGCGTGCGTGCGTGCGTGCGTGCGTGCGTGCGTGCGTGCGTGCGTGCGTGCGTGCGTGCGTGCGTGCGTGCGTGCGTGCGTGCGTGCGTGCGTGCGTGCGTGCGTGCGTGCGTGCGTGCGTGCGTGCGTGCGTGCGTGCGTGCGTGCGTGCGTGCGTGCGTGCGTGCGTGCGTGCGTGCGTGCGTGCGTGCGTGCGTGCGTGCGTGCGTGCGTGCGTGCGTGCGTGCGTGCGTGCGTGCGTGCGTGCGTGCGTGCGTGCGTGCGTGCGTGCGTGCGTGCGTGCGTGCGTGCGTGCGTGCGTGCGTGCGTGCGTGCGTGCGTGCGTGCGTGCGTGCGTGCGTGCGTGCGTGCGTGCGTGCGTGCGTGCGTGCGTGCGTGCGTGCGTGCGTGCGTGCGTGCGTGCGTGCGTGCGTGCGTGCGTGCGTGCGTGCGTGCGTGCGTGCGTGCGTGCGTGCGTGCGTGCGTGCGTGCGTGCGTGCGTGCGTGCGTGCGTGCGTGCGTGCGTGCGTGCGTGCGTGCGTGCGTGCGTGCGTGCGTGCGTGCGTGCGTGCGTGCGTGCGTGCGTGCGTGCGTGCGTGCGTGCGTGCGTGCGTGCGTGCGTGCGTGCGTGCGTGCGTGCGTGCGTGCGTGCGTGCGTGCGTGCGTGCGTGCGTGCGTGCGTGTGTGTGTGTGTGTACCCAATTTTTGTTAATTCATTTCCGGAGAAACTACTAAAGGTATCGGCACGGAACTTCATATTTAGAAGTTTCATGACCAAACTTAGAGTTGAAAAGCTTTTGGTTCAAAAGGGTCCAAAGGAACTGGGTGTTTACTCCAAGCCTTTTTCAAGGATTTTAGAAATCAGCCGCCATTTCTGTAATTTCGTCAAAATAGTTAAATAATAAATTAAAGCAGAGGAAATTTTGAATAATTTATGCCTATGACATTTTTTGGTAAAATTAATAGTTTAGCTTTTTAGTTTATTCTAAGCCTTTTTCAAGGATTTTGGAAATGAGCCGCCATTTCTGTAATTTCGACAAAATAGTTAATTAATAAATTAAAGTAGAGGAAATTTTGAATAATTTATGCCTATAACATTTTTTGGTAAAATTAATAGTTTACCTTCAAGAGCAAATTCTATTTGATCGAGATCGGTCGCATCTGCATTGATATGAAATTACATAGTAGCCAGGATTTTGACAAATATTTTTTTGTGTTGTCACATTCGAAAACAGCTGATCTCATCAGAGGTTGGAGAACCACTATGGAACGTGCCGCTGTAGTGCGCAAAATTATAAAATACAAATTTCAAATAAAATAAGATCACCAATTTGATTGTTTGTTGATAAGAAATATCAACCCGTCTTTATATCTAATTCTAAAAATGATACATTGAGAAAATTATAAATAAAGTATAGCGATGAGTGTAGTTTTATTTTAGTATGTTGGTAGGGATGTGTCATGAACAAATATAAATCTGTCAGAATTTGAATTACCTTTTGAAGGTGCGTTTTCATTAGTGATAATGGCAGTGGTAGCAGACGCCGTTATAGTATTTCCAATAGAAAATTGCTAGTGGCTCATGTTTATGTACATGCAAACTAATATGTGTCATTATCACGTTATGTAAGAAATACTATAATTTCGTATTCTACCACCGCCATTAGCTACCATTACCTACCAATCGGAACGCACCTTTCGTCAAAGTGGTACCAACCTAGCATTTACTATACAGAAATCATTTATTTTTTTTTAAATATGTATTTCTTAAAAAGCATCACAATAAACGTTGATGTCGCTCCTGCCAAAAACTAGATAGCGCGACTCGCTCATATGCGACGGCGACACTCCGCCTTCGGTGACGCGCCGTATCACCGCTCGTCGCGCTATTCCGTACTTTTGGCATTTGTGACATAAATAACTATTACTCTAATGGCGTAGTGTAGGTAGTGTCAAATGCTGATGCTTTGACAATACCTATGATTTATCTCTATAGAATAGATTCTCAATTTTATATATTGTATGATAAAGTCATGTGCCTGGCCACATCAGATTTTTTAAAATAGATTCATTCGAAAGCTGAGTCTTTTTTCTATCCAATGAGTAAAGATAAAAGTGGGACAAAAGTGGGTTTGGGAGAAAATTAATAACTAAGCAAACGGAGCACCCGCGCTTCATAGGCCAGCGCCAGCGTCCAGTCCGTGGCGCGTAGGTCACCCATTTGTCTACTTCAGTAACATTTAATAATAATAATAATCCACGGCTCAACATCCCCCAACAGCTTTCGCCACTACTGGGGCATCGACAGGCCCGTATTATTATTATGGCCCGCGTCTGTAGCATTAAGTTGTTTGGCTTTCAGCATTAGCCGAGGAGTAAAGGAAAACCACAGAAAAACCTTCACTCTCAAAGCAGGGCGAGGTAGGTCTGTTTCAAGTCGAATTTCTTTTTCTGGATTTTTTTTATATCGTATTTGTGTTGTTTTTGATTCTTCTTGTTTCTTTTTCTGTCTTAAATGGATGGAGCAAGAAAAAGGGGAATTCGATTTTCATATTTGTTGGAATAAATGGATAAATAGTTTTAGAAAACTTGGTCACACATCATTTGATTTACGTGGTATATCACTTAAACTACAAGAACAGTTTCCATCTATATCAAAGTCTTCGAAAATTTCTTCTAAATGTAGAAAAGAACTTTATACATTAAAGACAGATAATTTGAATGCAGAGTCAAATTCTTCTGTTCTTGATACAGCTCTGTCCAATTATATAATTCCTTCTGAAATGGACATTTGTGACAATGAGTCGGAAATCGAAGAATCTAATCATAATAGAGATAATGATTTTGCATCGAATATGTTTCCTCTAAAAACAGCTTGCGTTGACGGGAGTCGGGAGTCGACGTTCTAGAAGCAATTATTGACGATGGCGTTTTTAACGCGGGTGCTGCGTTTACTTAGTTATTAATTTTCTAAGATTTAGGGCGAAACGGAAACTGTTCTTGTCATTTAAGTGATATACCACGTAAATCAGATGATGTGTGGCAAAGTTTTCTAAAAGGATTTATGCATTTATTCCTCCAAATATAACAATCGAAGTCCCCTTTTACTTGCTCCATTTCAGCTGAAAAAGAAACAAGAATAAACAAAAACAACACAAATACGACATAAAAATACAAAAAACATAAAATACCAGAAAAAGCAGTTCGTCTTGAAACACACCTACCTTGAAGTACATGTTATAAGATGTTACTGAAGTAGGGATACAAATGGGTGACCTACGCGCCACTGCCTGGACGCGCTAAATTATATTAACCCAAACCCACTTTTGTCCCACTTTCATCTTTACTCATTGTATAGGAAAAAGTCTCAGCTTTCGAATGAAACTATTTTAAAAAATATTAAAAATACCCAAATGGGACAAAAATCGAAATACAAAATTACTTGTTAAAAAAACGTGATAGATTTTTGTTTTTTTAATTTTTATTTGTGAACATTAAAAAGTTCATGAAAAATGCTTTAAAATGCACTAAATAAAAAATAAAATATATAAAGATTTATTGGAGTTACACTAATCTAAAAATGACCGTGTCACTCAAAACGTCCAAACTTTAACCCCTAGTAATTTCCTCAATATTTTTTTTCATGTGTTAATATTTTAGGTATTTGTTACTGTTATTCAGTACAATAATTCTCCAAAGTTTCAAATATATCCGAAAACTTTACATTTTTGGATTGGGACACTTCAGAAAGAATGCCCCATAGGTTATGTTTATTTTATCCAAGCTTTGTTTACAACCGCGTATATCTAAAAATCTACTATAGTACGCTTGCGCATGACTACATTAATAGCGAAATCAATTGCCGTGTGTCAAACAACTTTTAACTATCGTTCGAAATTAATTTGCCAATATTTCTCACCAAATTATAGCGATAATTTTGGCTATTATTTTCGTTATAATTCTCGGTCGTGTAAAACAGCTCTAATGCAATTAATTTAATACAATGTCTGAGAAGCAAATGCTAGCTCTAGAGTCCTTTGTGGCTACGTGTGGTATTGATTTTTTTGGCGCTGTGTATTAACGAGCATGGCCTTGGACGGGATGAGAATTCTTGATTGGGGATTGCAGGTTTTCAGTTGTTGAGTTCTATTGTAGAACAAACAAAAAGAACTGTCTTTGGAGACAGATGGTGTAGTCCGCAAACTTAACCTTTTTATATGTACCTCTGTATACCCTTCCCCTTCTGGTGATTTCAACATATTTTTGGGTGTTCTGTCCTGTGTTCTAGAATCCGTAAATGTGTGCCGACACAATGTTTTGCTGACAGGAGACATTAATTAATTTGGAACAAATGACGGGCGGGTGTTTCAGCTGGTTGACTAACTTTATGAGTCAAAATTTTGTCAACGAGCCATGCTGAATAACTGTTTGGATAATATTTTTCATAACATGACAACACCGGTAAGATACCGCACGGTCGACATGCTGTTCTCGGATCATCTGGGTGTCGCTATGACATTCGATTTGCCGTGTCGGCTTTCTGATAAAATGAATTGTTTTATTACGCCAACTACCACACCCGGCCTGAATGGTTAATTTTTTGAATCGCTTTGTTAGATTTTGAGTGCATTGCTGATCATACACTTAATACTAACGATAGAGCTTCGAAAATGATTTCGTTCTTGGAGGTAGCAGCACGGTCCTCAGTTCCGTCTAAGAGGTTGGTGGGTGGTAATTCTCACCCGCTTAGAATACGTTGGTTTAGTCCCGAGTCTAGGAGTATGAGTGCTCATTTGGAGTTTCTTCATGACACGTAGCTAACCGGACAACAGAAGATCCTTGGAGTCCGGAGTCTGGTAACGGTTATCGCACTCCATATGTCGATTATCAAAAGAGTAGCTAGTGATAAATATATTTTAGCCCACCAGAGATCTCCGTCTGCTATCTGGAGAGTTATTACGACTGGTGGCTCTCCTGCTCCGCTAGATTCCTCCTCTGTTTTAACTGCTGAGAGTTTTTAATTTTTTCATAAATGTCACCGCTGCCTTCACCGCTGACGTCGGTAAATCCGCAGATCCAATGCATTTAATGTGTACTTCTAATCAACCAGGGTCTGAATATTTTGAATTTCGAGCTGTTTCAGTGGTGCAAGTGCGTGATGCGGTGGGGAATCTCAAGGCTAGTAAACCCTTGTACTACTGTAGACTAAATGCGCCAATGATAAGACAGATAAAGGAATTACTAATACAACCACTCGTACGGTTGTTTAATCAATGTATTGAGAACGGTAAGTTTTTTCGGATGCAATGAAAACGGGCTTAGTATCTCCTATTCAAAAAGGGTGATAAAGATAGATCCGATAATTACAAGCTTATTAGCATATTGCCAGTGATCTCCAAAATATTTGAGGCCTTGTTGTAGGATCAATTGGTGCTGTATTTCAAGTCTAACTCCGTACTTAATCCGCGGCAACTTGGTTTCAGTTCTGGAAGATCAACTGCCGGGGCTATTGCGAGTCTAGTAGAGGTTGAGGTTAACTGTTTTGACGATTTAGAGTACTGTAGGGCCTCCTTTCTTGACATCTCAAAGGCTTTTGACTGTGTTCCTCATGTTTAATACATGTTTCCAATACATGTTTTCTAGGTGGCGTATTACTGGAATCTTAATGGCACAAGCTTGATCAGCGTGCCTACCCTTCGTGGCGGTAATCCATTTCCATGTGTTCCGCATGTAATCCTTTTGCCGAAGCTATATATGTACAATATATCCCATGCAGCATGTGGTTTGCTATCCACGTATTTGTCCAACTGACAACAGGCAGTTTCAACCATCAAACTTCAGGGCTCTTTTGTGCCTCAGGGGTCAATTTTGGGCCCCGTGTTGTTCTTAATTTTCATTAATGCCCTTCCAGGCACATTGAATTGTAGGGATACTGTGCAGTATGCGGATGATACCACGATACTGTCGAGGGGCTCTAATCTTGTTAGTGCGGAGGAGTGCGATATTCAGACTCTGGCTTCGGTCAGGACGTTGTTTCGCAGGAGTTTATCTTGAGCGAATCTAAGACAGTGGACATGACGTTCACTCTGAGGATGCAAAATGTGGATGAGAGAGGAGCTACCAGGTTCTTGGTTCTTCGAGTAGGAGCTGACTTATCGCATGGGAACACATTGTCAAGGCGCCTCTCTACCGTCGTATTCATGCTGCGCCGCTTGACGCAGTTTCTGTCTCCTGCAGTTCTGCGGGTCGCATATTGTGCGTTTTTCCAGAGTCACATTTTATATGGACTGCTATCCTGGGATAGGGTGTCCAGAGGAAAGTTGTGCGTATTATTGCCCGACTGGGTTATCAGGATGATTGTCGGCAAGCGTTTGTCACCCGGTATTCTAACACTCCCAGCACTGTACATCTATGAGTGCATTAAGTACTTGACAGCAAACCTAGAGGCTCGTGACCCATGTCGATAACCATAATTACGGCACGCGCCATACGGACACCATTGTGCTAGATGCACTCAGGTTCGAAGGCCTCGAAATAGCTAGAATTACTATAGCATCCAAATTTTGTCCTACATGTTAAACTTAGATCCTTGCCACGTGCTTCGCTTCTCAGTCAACTTAAGACATACTTAAGGAGTAAGGCATTTTTTTACTACAGAGGATCATTTGTCCCATCTCCGATCAGTACTGTTCCCTGATGGTTGATTCTTACTGTTTCAGCATTACGTCTACTATCTGGAATGTATAATAATTTTGTAAGGTAATAATATTAATATTTTGTGAACTGTGTGAGCCTTCGGGCAAATGTCATTTATATATTGCCTATGTTTATTACATATTCTTCGAATTTTTTCAAATTGTATTATGTGACTTCTGTAAGCCTTTGGGCATTTAGCACCAATAAAATTATCTAATGTTATCTTATCTAATTTGTTGGATTATATGTAGATTTTTTTTGTTCATTTGCGGCTTTCTTTATACGACTTCCTGGGACCTGGTTAGTCCGCTGCTTGTTATCTCCTGTCGTATTATCATTTCATCCTCCTAGGTTTTAATTGTGTAAACGAGAATGGCTAGAAACACACGTGAAATAAGAAAAACAATACAATATTCGGCCCTCAACATTGTAATATCTGTCTGTCCACCACTAGTCTGTGCTATGATTATTTCTTCTTCCTTCTTTGTTTGATAGTTTCCCATATTTATTGGTGGATTATGACGTTTTTAATTTTACTTCTTTCTGCTGTTGATGTGTGTAGCATGTGATCTTTGCTAACTTGTATTCAGGATCGTCATGTATTGCCCTTGGTTAGTAGGAGCTCAGGTTCTTCAAGTTAAACGCAGTACACATATTCATTGAATACTCTACATATCAGGAATGAATGCGTTACACTTAATAAGAAATGCCCTATTATTTTTGCAATTTACCAGTGCTATATGATCCTGATGTTTCTCGAGTGAAAGGAATTCTAATGGATCTCGAGAGTTATATGTAGTATAAAATTTATAAAAGACAGAAAACAAATTACGTGGACAGAGATTGGTATTTCTAACTTGTTCCTTTCTTCCAGATCAATATATTCACTTATCAAGAAGTGGAGGATGGAATCTGGGACTGCTGGGCCACGTTCTCGCAGCCCTGGGGAGAGAGAGCCTATGTAACCTGGTAATTACATAGTTATTTCCATATTAAACTTTTCTTTCGTCTTGCCTGTTTATTATCTACTAGTAACTAGATGTACCTAATTTTTTCCGCTTACTGTAGAAGTGCAATATGAAATAGCTATCACGTATACACCTTTATTTTCCCTTTTACACCTTGTGATACTTATTTTTACTTTTACACGACTTTTGTACATAAAAACATTTTATACAAAAGTTGAAAGGTTTCAAAGGATACCATCAACTCACAAGACGGATGTTTGTGTTTGATTTCAAACGAACGATTTCGTGCGAACTCTGCAAAACATAACTTACCGGTTGATTAATTAATTAACCAGGTGTCGTATTATATACGCACTGTCTCACGTTAACGCTGTCCTTTTCTATACATCACTTGGAGGCTATAAAGAATGCGGAACTGTAATCTGAGGAAGCTTGTCTCAATCGTTTTTTTAAGACGCCAACGGAGAACCTAGCGGCCTAACAGTATATCACATTAATACGCAAAGCCTTTTCAATAAGCTACTACAATTAGAGATGTTGGCTCATCGAGTATTGACTTTTTGTGAATTAACGAACAATGGCTGTCATCTTCTAAGTTGGATGCAGTGGCGTTGAGCGATTACACCATAGGTTTCCAAACGATGGGTCGCGAGCTCCTTGGAGCGGAGTGGAGTTATGCTACAGCCCAGAGCGGGAGAAGGGTAGCACAAGCAGTTTGGGAACCTATGGGTTACACACTTGATATGGTAATGCATACTGTCGGGCTGCGAAATCTTATGGCGGTGTTTGTATATTTGTCAGAAGGGGCTTGTGGTTTAGTTTGGTTGATCTTTGTACTTTTAGTAGGGAACTAAACGCGGAGGTTGCCGGTATATGTACATTCTAATAGCGTTGTTCTGATCTTGGAGTATAGGTCGCCTGCAGGTTTTGACGTCTTTATTGCACGTTTGTCGGGGGCTTTAGACAAGAGTTGACGTAATGGGACGCGTCTTATCTTTACAGGGGACTTTCAATGTAAAGTTTAATACAACGGATCTAAGTACTTTGCAAACGTGTCACTCTTTTTGAGGCGCTCGGGCTTAGAGAAACCAATTTTGTAAATACTAAATCAAATATCTCTCCTGATAACATTTTTATGAGCAACCACAATGTTGAACTGTGGTGTTTGTGGTTATATATCGTCTGATCACCTGGGTGTCTGGTTTAGCATTGTGGACGAATCTAAGACTAAGACTGATAGATCGGCTAGAGTCTCTCTATCAAACTTTGGCGATTAACTAAAAACAGTGTAAGCTATTTTCAAGTTATCTTCAAAATTTTTAAAAATAATTGTTTTAAATAAATAAAATTAAACTTTTAATTAAGAAACCAAAATTCCCCACAAGCCCTATGGTGTTGTATATCAAGAGAAAGCTCATGGTAAACGCTATCAAATAGCACACCACCTCTCTAAATTTATTAACTGAGCGACAATCGGCCTTTAAATATATCAACTCCGAACGATTTTTAAAATTTCGCATACCCATAATTCCAAAACGGGATAATATATTATTATAAAATTTCGTATTTTTCTGTAACTACTTGAAGGCAACAATTGTAGAAAATGTCATCAACATCCAAGGTGGTGAGGATTAGAACTTGATTTGACAAGGAATTGCGTACCTACATATTTTTAAATATTACTTAAGACCCAGTTCTACCTCTCCTAAAACACATTATCAAATAAACCTGTTATTTGTTGTTCAAAGTTTATGAAATTTTAAGTGTAACTTCTTAGATAAATAACGAATTGGGCTCGATGAAAACTAATTTTTTGGGAAGATAAGAATGAATTTTACTTGTCCATCTTTGGCCTTTTTCAAATATAAAACATCTAGCCCAACTCATGATACAAAAATAGATTTTCTATTTCAGTACATTTTTAACCCGAACATTATAATTACGATAATAAGGCGTAATTGCCAGAAATGTACTTATTTGCTTATATTACTGCTGCCCGGTATAGACAGCAGACGTCAGGAGCTCTAAACACCTCTAACCACCAGCTGTAACTGGTGACTACCGATGACGTTAGTGGGGACAGGCCCCCAACCTAGAAGAAACGTCGAAACGAAATATTTCGTGTCGGATTTTCGATGTTTTTAGGGCGGAGCCTTAACTGCATTTATTTGCAATGTATCTATTGTATATAGCTATTTAAAAGAAACATGCGATCTTGTTTTACCTATTACAGATGAATCGATCATTTGAAGAGCAAACTTTTATGATTATTGCATTCTTTGATATTATGTTTGTGACCATAATAATCTAGTTTTTACACAGGATACACGATTATTATAGTTTTTATACAGGATGTAGAGAAAGTAACGGATACAACTAAATCTTTATTTAACAATTGTTTATTTATCTATATATAAAGTACATTACTATATTATAAAACCCCCAGTGGGATTTCATTATCTTGGTTGGTGATATTTATGTGACATTTAATAGTATATTATTTGACGAGCACATAATTAAGGATATAAATCGCGAGCATGAAGTTTACACGCGAGCCGTGGCGAGCGTGTAATCAACGGCGAGCGTGTAATCATTCGAGCGACTTATATCATTTATATGCGAGGTAAATACGACGTTTTATCTACGACTCATAACTTACATTTCAAATAAATTATTAATTTTAAATACATGGGTTTCTCAGTGGTGGGTAGACAAACTGTCAAGAACAGATGATATATGGGCGCGGATCGACGAAATAGGTTATGTTATGACTCAGTAGTTTCTTTTGAATTTGGTTTATACAAAGATATTTTGTAAATATTATTCAATATTTTATTAAATACGTTCCCAATAACTCAATAACACGTTATACCAATCATTTTAGAAGACAAGATAGTAATGGTTTATTTATTAAAGGTAAGTTTGTTTAGTCGTAAGCTGTATTTTACATTGATTATATTGCCAGGAACTATTATTAATAATGATATGTTTCAATTAGAAAACCAGACATGAGAAGCGTAGCAATAACAATGTTACTCGAATACCTACCATATTACAAAATTATACGAATACAAAAACGTTTAGTATATGTCTTCAGGTTATTTTTGTCCTTTATGGTTTACATCATTGCATCACTGAAGAATATGTTAAAATACAAATCCTCAAAGTGAGAGTCGATTGAACTCTGCATCCGCACAAACAAGTCACTATTACTGTGCCCCAAATGAGGCCTTGGTGAGCACATAATCATCTGAGTGAATTAAAGCTATTGTTAGCAAGAGAAATAATTCTAGCGCACGGACGACGTAATTTTGTTTTAATATTACGTAAAGATAAGCGGTACGTAACAATAATACTGGAACTTTAATTTTAACTGATAGCTTTTTCTTTTTGTAAAATTAGTGTGCCCTAGAAGTGCATTGACATTGATCACTGATTCAGGCCCTCTCTCCACGACGCGTCTCGGAATCGTTTCGTCCTAGATGCGACATCGCAAGCTATACGCTTCGATGCTGCAACACATGCTTTCAAATACAAGTCTGTACACGCCGTTGCAGCGTAGCGTATTTGTGACGATAACTCTACACTGCAGCGTCGCGTAGACTTGTATTTAAAAGCATGTGTTGCAGCATCGAAGCGTATAGCTTGCGATGTCGCATCTAGGACTAGACGATTCCGAGACGTGTCGGGACAGAGGGCCTTAGAGAGTCTACACCAGCGCTATTCTAGTGTGCACTAGCTTTAGAAAAAAAGGTAGTTTCAAAGCAATGTGTCAGTTGTTACATTCTCTGGTCGAAGATTAAAATATATTTTCGAAATATTGTAAAAATTATCTGTAATAGTAAATTTTCTCGTAATCTTTGTTTTTGTGTTCGCCACTGTTATTGAATATGCTGCATTGTGATCTTGAACATCCTGTATTTGCATGGAGTATAACTCGTTACTGCGACATGCTCCCATAATACCCATTATCTTTGAAATCTATAAAAAATAATTGATATATTGCATTTGCATCGATCAAGCCTTTCCCCTCAGTCTGACTTCAGCCAAACTTTAAATTATTAACTTTCTCACCTTCGTAACAAGATACTTATTGTCAGGCGCTCCTTCGAGAAATTTTGTTATGTCGTCAGGGGTAAGAGGTTTTGCGTTTTTTGGTATGTAATGTTCACCCTTTCGTTTTAGAAAGGCATGTAATTTATGATATTTCTCGATATCAACAGTATGGTGCATTTAGAGTACTCCGTACCAGAGAGTAATATGTCCACAGTGTGGATTATTTGTATTTTCTGGCTAATTCCGTAAAGTAGGCCAGTAATAAAAACTCTTTCGGAGAAAGAATTAACACCATTTTTCGTTCTCCAGTCCATGAAGGTGTTGTATGTTAAATCGTAAAGTTTCAGCGATTTTTCTGATAATACGTTATTACTTGTAGCCTCCGGTGTTTCAACAATCTCTGGAGAGTACAATTTTGCAGTTATTGGTCATGGTCTATTTCACTCATTCTTAAGTTGTTTTTTGTACAGCTTCTTTATTTACGTTAGCCGGCGCGGCGTAGATGACTATACCAACCCAAAGCGTAGTACGCTGGCATGAAGTTTGTTTGCGCACAATCATTGCTACCAACTGCCGCAAAGTTTATGGTGCATATTTTTTATGGGTTTTTGTCATATATTTTATAGTTGTTTAAATTGCTTTTTACTTTTTTTAATCGTTTTTCTACATTTCGAGTATAAACAACGTTTATGCGTATTGTTATTAAAACTACCAACTACCAACTGCTGCCAACTTTGATGACCATAACATTTCTTGATCCGTCCTTTACATTTTTGCTAGCTTATTTAAACTTTTTTCGATAAAATTTCGATAACGTACTGGATATTTCACGTTTGTTATCACAAACTTTACTATCGGCAGCCAATAATGTTGACTTTGTGTTTAGCAACCTTGTAGGTGTTGACACTTGACAGCAGCGCTATGCGTATAATGAATGACAGTTCGTTCAAATAATGAAGTTTTTATTTGAAGGAACTGTCATTATTATATAACGCTAGTGTCATTATAATCACTGGCGCGTATAATGATGGGCATTATATAGTCATATTATATAGTATGGAAAGAACTTATTATATGAGTCGTAGATAATAGTATATTATTTGACGAGCACATAATTAAGGATATAAATCGCGAGCATGAAGTTTACACGCGAGCCGTAGGCGAGTAATGTGCGATAATGCGCGAGTCAAATACGACGTTTTATCTACGAATCATAAATTCCATTTGATGCAAAATATTTTAAATGTATTTGTCAATGATAGCGAGGCGAACTGTCAAATAACTGTCATCCACGTAGGTTTTGGCAGAGTTTGACACTAGCGTTGTATAATGAAGACAGTTCGTTCAAATAATGAGGTCATTATTTGAACGAACTGTCTCTTTTATACAACGTTAGTGTCATCATAATCATTGGCGCGTATAATGATGGCTAAGAAATAACGGCTAACCTTGAAGGAGCATATTCACCAAGGACAGAGAAGCAATTTTGGTCAAATAACCTACAGTCTATTTCAAAGTTTTCAGTACTAACAAAATTGTATTGAAGAATTCGTCTAAGGCCGGCCCTGGTAAATAGCCGAACGCGCATGACCCGTCTACGGTTACAAAAGTCCGTACAAACAATTAACAATAGAGAGATTAGTACGTACCTAATCCAGAAATGTGGTGCGGATTTACAAAAATTGTGATTATTAAGCGTTATCGTCGAACAAGACAAACCGATTTAACACAGCAACTACGCGTCTCGACCGATCAATGTTATGTCGCATTCTAGCCATAGAATTGTTATTCATCCGTGTTTGGTAGTACACAATCACTACTCAACTACACCGACATTAAGATTCCACAATCCAAATGATTTTTATTGTTGATAAACCAACTAACAGCTGATGGACCGTGACCACGCTTGTGTGCGTTCATATCAACTTGGCGAATGTAGGTCATTGTCACGCTCAGCGAGAAGTGGTGGGAGCCGATATGTTCTCGGCGACGTTGATTTGTCACCAGTTGCAACACAACTGTAGTGGAGTGCTGTCGATTGTCTTCCGCTGGTCAGGGACGGACTCCGTCTTTCTTCATTAATTTTCTCAATAATGCGTTAAGTTAGACCATACGTTATTTGACAAAATATGCTTATTACGTCCTTTGGCATATGCTCCTTCAAGGTTAGCCGTTATTTCTGAAACACCCTGTATGTGAGTCGTAGATAAAATAATTCATTCATTGCGATAGTTGTTGCACGTCCAAATTTGCTAGTTATAAAGTTAGCTAATAATAATTCTTAAAATTCTATGAATATGATTGATACGCAAACATGTCAATATTTTACGAAATGAATAAAAGTTGCATATAGGCTGTCACACGGAACTAGTACATTAGAAGTATTGTAGGATCCTTGTATCTGAAACTCGGGAACTTATTATGTTTGTATGCCTACACATATCACTAATAAATTATTGATACATTCAAGACCACTTCCTGCAAAAAGCAATTTAAACAGTATCATCCCGGCGTTAGAGCGCGTCGCAGACCGACCAGCACATTCAAATTATTTGCATCCCGAACCCGGTTACAACTAGGATGCGTCTCGGCCGAGAACGGCCTTGTGAATGGTAGCTTTACCGAAAGTCCGCAAGAATTTTTCGTAGCAGCACAATCCATCGATAAGCGGGGTGTGCGCGGTGTGTGGTTGGCACACTTGTTTCTATACGGGTGGCGGGCCTTAGTGATTTGTCAGTCAACGGCATAGTCGAATAGGGTAAGAGCCAGGGACTGCTTGGTACACAATATACATACTATTTTAGCACTTTATCGCTCGAAGAAAAGGTAAAGCCCATAGTCCATAGCCCACAGTGCAGCGTTATTCATAGGCACTTTATCCGTTTAATCACTCACCATAGCTCGGCAAAATTCATATACAAAATGACATAAGGCCGGACGAACTTTTGAAGAGAACTGTCAGTTAAGAATATCTCGTTCATAATACTCGCTCGCAATTTTGTATATTATTAAGGCGAAACGTCGGAGATGTTATTTTGCGTCGATATTTCGCGAACACTCACGCGAAGTAGTATCGTTCATGTTGGGCGACGTTCGGGTTACGGATCCCCGAAAATGCCTGCTCAAAGTTTCCATAAGCAATTAAGGGTTGGCAACCGATTAAGCTGACCACACAAAAATCACGTAAGACAGTGATGTCAAACCTGCGGCCCGCAACACCCTGCTGTGCGGCCCGCGAGTCCTCGCTAAAATTGTTTTACAATACAATGAAATTGTATAAATATAAAACTGATTTGTAACATTTTCTAATTACTAAGTTTGCAATGAGCTTCGGAGACGGAATTGCCCGTCAATACCTTTCACTTTCGGAGCAGGGATAGCAGAGCAGTAACCAGTATTATTTGGGTATTCCTACACTTTTAGGCTTACTATAAATAGAAAGTAAACAATTTAAAGGTGGATTTTTCGAAAATATATTATTCGAGTGCAATTTTCACATATTTCATGCATGTCACAAGGAGTTTTCGGAACATTCTATGCGATAAATATGAACCTTGTGTTTAAAGTTCCCTATCATGTCATCCACCGAAAAGTTCAACCCACGCGTCCACTTGTGTTGTTCATCGTCGCGAAATTTTACTCTCAAATATGAAACTAAAGACATTTTAGGACTTGTTACGCAACTGCACCTCTGAAGAGTATAACACCATTTTAAGGTTGTATTAAAAAATTTACTAGTAATAGCCCCGAAACAACATGAACAGAATGCCCGAAATACTGCAAAATCAAAAATCACTATTAAAAATCGAAATTTTCTTATAATTTTTTAAAACTTTTGAGATTTTTAATGTTTATGATTCATCATTCGTTTTTAATGTTCATCATTCCGTATTTAGAGATACTTAGTGATTCTGAACTAAACTGGTCAAAAGATTTAAGGGTTAATGAAAAAATTTTACAAATTGAAAGTTGATTTTCTCCCCAACCATTTTGAGGATTCTTTCACTTACTGGTAGCCTAAATCTTCAGAAGATGTACGGGTGAAGAATTTTTATTTCAACCTTCAGTTTTGAGTATAGACAGGGTGTAAGAATGATGTTATGATTTTTGCCTGAACTTTGAAGTACTATATGGAGTTCCAGCTATAACAAACTAGCAATAACTGGAATGACACTGTAATATTTTTTGAACATGTTGATTTTCGATTCAGTTCATTATCTTTATTTTTGAAGGCCACAATAAGAACAGTAGGTAATAATAAAATGACACGATTTCAAAATTGATTTTCTCTAGACCCGATTAACTGGTATTGATGATTTTTGTATTCAACCGTCAGTCGATTCCTCAGTTTTAAAAATATAAGGGGAGAAAAAATTAGTCGCTATACATTTTTATAACAACTAAATATGAAAAATTGATACTTTTTAAATATTTTCGTTAATATCATTTGAATAGGGGTTTCAAATTAAAAGCGTAATTATTGTTTTTAAACATGAAAGGTGAAGGTGTAGTCCAGCTTATAAGCTATTTTGTACAAACTCAAAGGAAAATGGTTATTACGTAAAGTCGTACGTAATGTAGTATCAACTAAAGAAGCGAATGATAATTAATCCCGGTGAGGATAAACTTTCGGAAAAAAACACCTCCACCGAGATTTGAACCAGTAACCCTCCATTATCCTCACCTATATTATGTATCATTACTAAACCTAACCGAAACATAGTCGTCAGTAATGTAGGACCAACTAAAGATGCGAATGATAATTTATCCAGGGGAGGATAAATTTTGTAAAAAAACACCTACGCCTGGATTTGAACCAGGAACCCTCCATTATCCTCACCTGGATTTAATTATCATTCTCTTCTTTCGTAGATGTTATTTTCTATGATTTGCGTTAAATTGTTAAAAACTAACATTATATGTTCATGGTTCTTTTCTTAGGTAATTCTAAATTTCAAATGAACAATGTTTGATAAAAAAATTCATATTGAATTTTGATTTATTTTGTTAACTCCAGACTTGTGCTCGCATGCGCACGCATAGATAAATGCAAAATATTGATGTGACTCCTCAAACATATCAAAAATTTATATACTGATGAAATTAATCTAACACGGTATTAGCAACATAGTATAAGACCATTAAAATGAAAAATATCCAAATGAGACAAAAAACTGTTTTACCAGTTAATCACTTTTTTGAGTCTTTTTTGTATGCGGCCGGCCGAAGTTCAGATCAGAATTTTGTGACCCGCGCCCACAAATGAGTTTGACGCCACTGACGTAAGAGACAATTAAATTAATATCAGAATTGTAAACATTGTTAACGAATATCTCATTTCAATTATCTCTATCTATTGATGATTTTTAAGTATCAAATAACCGCATAGAATAGATACAATGGAGATAAAATAGAGATTTTAACACCCATGCTCTCCTAAACCGAATGGTACATACAACCATAAAATAAATTGTAATTAACGCGTCTTGTACATTAATCACATAAATAATGTACTGTAATCGTGCTTATTGACTCTTGGCGCCATGTCGTCGTGCAAATTGTCACTAAAAATTGGTGCTGTATTTACAGTTTCGATAGGGGGTGTCTGTTGCCATCTTTGTTCGTTTTGGTTTCATTACGTGAATGTAAAAGATTTGGGAATAAACAATTACAATGAACGGTAAAAAGTGCAGTTGGTAGTATATTACCAACTTTTCAACAACGCGTTTTTTCGTTTCGCACCGATCGCGACCCGATCGCGGGGTATTTGACCCGAAAACCTGGCCAAAATGATTGTTTCGCCTATCAGGGCTCTAGATGTGTTGTTTTATTTATGTATACCATTTTAACCTTCATACTAAGTATTTGAAGGTTAATAACTTAATAAACACAATAGAACAGTACAAAATAGGGAAAACCAAACACTGTTAAAAATTGTTCCTTACTGAAGTACACCTATTGTAAATTAATTACTGCTACAAGATTTGTCATCAATATTTTTTTTGTTATTTTATTTCTATCTTTATATTTTATTTCTATTGCTTTGTGAAATTTACAAAAATATATATGGCATGTCCTGTTTAAATACGCTGCAGAGCCGGATCTAAAATTGTACAATACATTTCGTTTCTGAGACGTATGAGATAATATTTTTGGCTCTGCTATGTTGTAAGAAAATCCTGAAAAAGTTTTATTTTTTAACAGTAGTGGTAGACGAAGTAAATGAAAGTTTCCACCAGTCGATAATGTGTATTGAATAATGTGCATGAATAGCATACACGGAGAGAAATGTTTAGTCGATGTCACCCTTGCAAGGGTCAGAGCTACTAAACAGAATAGTAGAAAATGGACGGACGATCCTGACGGTAGGATTTACTAAACGCACCTTTAGTCGCGCTTACAACTCCCGGCATAGTAGAATTTACCACGCGTGCGGTCGGATGCAGGATTCTTGTTTAGTAGGATATACTAAACGGGACGTAGATTTAACTGCACAGGTAGTCGCATGCACTATTCTTGCACTATTCTATTTTTGCACTTCTTGTGCTAAACAGGGAACCAGTTTAGTAGAGGCTACTAGAGAGATATCGTAAATAATACACTGGTGTAAAGTATTTCTTACCATATGGTGTAATGATTATTATAAAAAAAATACAATTTACTGTTATTATTAATTACAAATAAAATACAAATACAATAAAACAACTAAAATTAAAAAAAAAAACGTAACAAACTTTAAACAAAATTCATACATAAGCTTTTTGTCTTTAACAACCTATCGTATAAATGTATTATTACTATACAGGATGTCCGTTTCATTATAAAAATTTGGTAACAGCTCTTTTTTTTAAAATAGAACAACCCATATATTTAAAAAAAATTAATTCTAAAAATGTTGTATAGGTCATTTTTACTTTATCATACGCAGTAAGATAAAGTATTGTAATCACGCCCAAAAAAAAAATTGAGATTTTAGCGGAAATAGGTCTTTTTGGGTCCCCTGAACATTTTTGACCAAGGTACAAAAAAATGTCTGTGTGTGTGTGTGTGTGTGTGTGTGTGTGTGTGTGTGTGTGTGTGTGTGTGTGTGTGTGTGTGTGTGTGGTGTATGTCTGTGTGTAAACGATTTTTGTGGCGACGATTCCGGAGAAACTACTAAAGGTATTGGAACGAAAGTTCATATTTAGAAGTTTTGTTACCAAACTTAGAGCTGAAAAGCTTTTGGTTGAAAGGGGTCCAAAGGAACTGGTAGTTTATTCTAAGCCTTTTTGAAAGATTTTGCAAATGAGCCGCCATTTCTGTAATTTCGACAAAATAGTTAATTAATAAATTAAAGTAGAAGAAATTTTGTATAATTTATGCCTATGACATTTTTTGTTAAAATTAATAGTTTAGCTTCAAGAGCAAATTCTATTTGATCGAGATCGGTCGCATCTGCATTGATATGAAATTACATAGTAGCCAGGATTTTGACAAATATTTTTTTGTGTTGTCACATTCGAAAACAGCTGATCTCATCAGAGGTTGGAGAACCACTATGGAACATGGAACGTTGCCGCTGTAGTGCGGCAAATTATAAAATACAAATTTCAAATAAAATAAGATCACCAATTAGATTGTTTGTTGATAATGAATATCAACCCGTCTTTATATCTAATTCTAAAAACGATAAATTGCGAAAATTATAAATAAAGTATAGCGATGAGTGTAGTTTTATTTTAGTATGTTGGTAGGGATGTGTCATGAACAAATATAAATCTGTCAGAATTTGAATTACCTTTTTAAGGTGCGTTTTCATTAGTGATAATGGCAGTGGTAGCAGACTTGGTTATAGTATTTCCAATAGAAAATTGCTAGTGACTCATGTTTATGTACATGCAAACTAATATGTGTCATTATCACGATATGTAAGAAATACTATAATTTCGTATTCTACCACCGCCATTAGCTACCATTACCTACCAATCGGAACGCACCTTTAAACTTGACGTTTCGTCAAAGTGGTACCAGCCTAGCATTTACTATACAGAAATCATTTATTTATTTTCTTTTTAAATACGTATTTCTTAAAAAGCAACACAATAAACGTTGATGTCGCTCCTGCCAAAAACTAGAGGCGACACTCCGCCTTCGGTGACGCGCCGCATCACCGCTCGTCGCGCTATTCCGTACTATTCCGTACGGCATTTGTGACATAAATAACTATTATTCTAATGACGTAGTGTAGGTAGTGTCAAATGCTGATGCTTTGACAATACCTACGATTTATCTTAATAGAATGGATTCTCATGCAGCTAAACTATTAATTTTATATATTGTATGATAAAGTCATGTGCCTGGCCACATCAGATTTTTTTTTATAAAATTCATTCTAGTTCAAATTAGTAAATAGGCCAAATTACCGGAACACCTAAATATTTCTCCAACAGCATAAAATTACAAATATTTTTCAAATAAAAGTGATTTGGGTTTAAGAAACCTCTTGTTCAAGTATATTTTTAATATACATGGTGTTTATTTTATTATGAAAATATGGAAGCCTTACCTTTTTCTAATAGAACACAGCATATTTTACATTTTTTTTAATTCTAAGATTAATTCTAAGAATTATAGTAGGAATTATTTTTTTTTATAATTTGCATTATTTTAGCTATAAGCAAATAATCAAAACTCATGAAGTTTTATTTTAACCCAACCGCTAAAAATAAAAAATCCAAAAGTAAATAGCAACACAATTACCTAACTAGAATTAAATTAAAGTTCAAACTTACCACATAAATGTGTATATTCTTAGTTTAAAATTCAGAAGTTTTGATTAATTAAATGCTCATAACTAAAAAGTAATGCATTTTATAAAAAATAATTCCTACATAAAATTCTTAGAATTAAAAAATTAAGAGGATGGAAAGCTTTGCAAATTTCCACAATAAAATAATCGTCTGTATATTCAGAATGTATTTGAACAAGAGGTTGTTTAAACAAAAAAATCTTGTTTTGCTGATGGAGAATTATAGGTATTCCGGTAATTTTTACTATGTTTGGTTGATAGCTTATTATTCATAAATGATAATTTTTATAAAAATAAGATAAAACTAAAAAATGTAAAAATATATAGGGTATATTATTTTTTAAAAATGTTACCAAACTATCATAATAAAATGATATTAAATAGTTATTTAACCAACAAGTATATTAAAAAGAGCGATTAATGAACGAGACTGTTTAACGCGCGAGCGAAGCGAGCGCGTTAATTGTCGACATCATTAATCGCTGTTTAATATTCGAGTTGGTTACACAATTTTTCCGTCGATCGTATTCTTCTAGCGTCTTCTACCTAGATTTTTCTTCGCCGATGTCTTTTTAGGTTATAAGTCAATTTATGTTGACACTGACAGTTCTAGAGAGTGGTATGTTTTGATTGGAAGGTTTCATTTCACATATGTTCGATTGGCCAATCAAACGACGTCATTGCGTCTTGTGATTGGCTATAACAAATCATGCATTAATAGAAATCGTGCATTAATGAAGTACTTTAATAAACGATTTCCTATTCACTAAACTGACTCATAAATAAACGATCGACGGAAAAATACATTTAGACGATAGCTTGTTTAAAGTCAAAAAGATTTCGTCGAATTTTATTTTTTAAATTTCTTACGGATGGGGAATTATTTAGGTGTTCCGGTAAGTTTGGTTAATCCTGTATATTTTAAATTCGTGGATGCTTGAAAGTTTCATCTATTGCGTGGAGAGGTCTGGTCCCACAATAACTGCGAATGGTGATACTTGTAGCTTATTGGTATTAGCTCGGTCCACAATCCTGTTAATGTCTACGTGTCTACCTGCAACAGATGCAAAAAAATAAAGTTATAGAGTATAATGTAAGAAATTAGCTTTGAACAGCAATTACAACAAAAATTTTAAGACAATAAAAATATATTGCTATATATGAATATACCAACATAGCAAAACATATAAAAATATATGTCAAGTCAACATTTACCTTTACGTGCAGAATGAATCCTTCGACAATTTCTTCTGAATAAGCTACCCAATTTTTGGAATCCTTGCTTCACTGTAAGCTGAAATGAAGTGATCCACGTAAATATTGTACTTTTTCTAAATTGATATTTTAAGAAAAAATTACGAAGTAATATATAATATGAGTACGTATGTGACTGTTACCTTTAGTAGTAGACTTCTCTCCAGCCGATCTGAGAACTATTTTTGCTGAATTCAGCCCACTTGTCGAACAACTTTGTCTCAGCTTGGAAGTATCTGTTTATGAAGTCCTGCTTCAGCTAAAAGAAATAATTAATCATATCAAGGTATGCTTTGGAATGAAATTATTAACGGAAAAACTTGGTAGGTGCATACAAGAGTTTATATTTCACTTCACATTAAATAAAAAGTATTAGTGGAAGTATTTTTAGGTTCTATTTTACTATACAAACAATGTTCTGGTAGTCCATGACCAGTTTGATGTTTGCTTATGTTTGTCAGATTTACTATGTGTAGCAACAGAAAGTTTGTAGCCCCGTAAATCGAAGCACGCGTATATTAAGAGTTTGGGTTAAGAGTTGTAATAGCAAAAATCCCTCGCAAAAAGCGGACATAATCACTGGGGATAATGAATCTTATGCCCCGGTTGGTATGGATATGCTTACATGTCTCGTACTCGTATCCTAGCAGTAATCGCTAAATGACAACGAAGTGAAATATAAAAGTTTAAATATAACAATTAAATTAACATACCTTCAAAAGTATCGACGTACGAACCAAACCCCCAACTTGCTATCAATTTTAGCGCGTCACGTTCCATTTTCTACGACACTAGACCTGACTAGACCAGCAATAACCAACAAACATCGGCACTGACAGTTGACGCCGCTATGTTCTGACCATGTTCTGACTGCGCGAGCGCGTTCGGTTGTGTGCTCAGACAACCTGGGTCGGCTATCTCTCTCTTATATGCAGAGAAATGCCATACGACGTTAGTCCGCCTATTATGCAGCGTGTCACTCCCCCCGGACCGCATATAAGCCTTCTGCTACCTGCCACGGCACCAAGTAAATTGACTCCGCCTACATCGCGCAGCGGTTGGACGGTAAGCGGGCTGCCTTAAGGGTCGGCAACCGATTAAGCACACAGAAATCAAGTAAAATCAATATCTACCAGGCGTTGCGTTGCGTTGGTTAGAGACAATTCAATTAATATCTCAATTAGCAAGATTGATAATGAATATCTTATTTTAATTACGTACCTCTATTTATTGATGATTTTTAAATACTAATAACCGCATAAAATAGATACAATTCAGATAAAATACAGATTTTAACATCCATGCTCTCCTAAACCGAATGGTCTTGTACATTCATCACTTAAATAATGTACTGTAATCATGCTTGTTGACACTTGGTGCCATTTCGTCGTGCAATTTATCACTACAAATAGGTTCTGTATTTACAATTTAGATAGGCTCTGTTGTGATCTTTGTTCGTTTTCTGGTTTCACGCCAAACAGCACGGAAAAAGCCATTACACGTATATACCTATACAATTTGAATTATACCCTTAAACCGTGTTATATCATATAATAAAACACCGTTTCAGTTGCCATATGTTTTTTTTTGATTTACCACTACAATAATAATAATAATAAAATAAAATAGTAATAAATTATAATAGTATATTATAATACAAGTTTTATAAAAGATTGTGATCCAGTGTTTTCATAACGACACCAAAACCTGTTTGGTTATGACTTTATAACGAACGCAAAGTAGAAAAGCAAATTTATAAAATTTGTATTTGCCGTGTTATTTATTATAAGAGTTTTAGTAAAATATCGACAACAATAACTTATTAACTTTTTTTTTAATTTTTAATATTTTGCTTAAATCAAAGACTTCATCAGGAAATTAAATAAACTATAAAAATCAAAACAAAAGTTAAAAAAGTGTTAACTTAGTATAGTATTTTTACAGTTTAATTATCTGATGAAGTCTGTAGTATAAGTAAAATAAGACCAGAAGAAGTTATTCTTGCCGATATGTCGTTATGAAAACACTGGATCACAATCTTTTATAAAACTTGTATTATAATATACTATTATAATTTATTACTATTTTATTTTATTATTATTATTATTGTAGTGGTAATTAAAAAAAACATATGGCAACTGAAACGGTGTTTTATATATGATATAACACGGTTTAAGGGTATAATTAAAATTGTATAGGTATATACGTCTAATGGCGTTTTCCGTGCTGTTTGGCGTGAAACCAGAAAACGAACAAAGATCACAACAGAGCCTATCTAAATTGTAAATACAGAACCTATTTGTAGTGATAATTTGCACGACGAAATGGCACCAAGTGTCAACAAGGATGATTACAGTACATTATTTAAGTGATGAATGTACAAGACGTGTTAATGCAAATATATTTTAGTATGGTTGTATATACCATTCGGTTTAGGAGAGCATGGATGTTAAAATCTGTATTTTATCTGAATTGTATCTATTTTATGCGGTTATTAGTATTTAAAAATCATCAATAAATAGAGGTACGTAATTAAAATAAGATATTCATTATCAATCTTGCTAATTGAGATATTAATTGAATTGTCTCTAACCAACGCAACGCAACGCCTGGTAGATATTGATTTTACTTGATTTCTGTGTGCTTAATTGGTTGCCGACCCTTAAGGCCCGCTTACCGTCCAACCGCTGCGCGATGTAGGCGGAGTCAATTTACTTGGTGCCGTGGCAGGTAGCAGAAGGCTTATATGCCCCCGGACCCTACCCAGTGACTAATAGGGACTTAGTTCCATATTCCACTCCCTGTAGTAAATCCAACTATCAGAATAGTTGAATTTACTGAACGGAGAGCCGCCCTCCATGCTACCGTGTGTAGTAATATTTACTGACCAAAACTAAACAACCTTTAGTATATCTGAACCAACATGCAGTATATGTAACCCAACCAGTAGGTATTATTACGATACCAAAGCTGACTAAACGCGTATAGTTCCATATACTACAACATTTCTCTCCGTGTACGCTATTCATGCTATTTTCCATTCGATACATTCTTTTTACGACCTGATAGTAGAGGCAATTAAAAACCTATTTAACCATATTTATCACTATAAAAACTATTATTTTTAGTATTATCTCAAAATTGTCTAATACTTATTGTTTCCATGAAAACTTTCGAAATTTGATCATCCTTCAAGCTGAATCAGCCGTTTTTTAGTGGTATGACCAGGGCCGCCGAAAGGGGGTGAAAGCTGTGACAGTAGTCACGGGCCAGGCACTGAAAAGGGCCCGGCAGCAAAAATGGGCCGACCATCGTTTTTCAAGCTTCAAAGCTATACTTTTTACAACACTAAGGTGTAAAATATTAGCATCCATACACGACCGAAATAAAATATTGCAATCTAGTACCATATTGATTGAGATTGCATGAGCAAACATGGATTCACTTCTAAAAGAACTGCAACATTTTAGAAATGAGTGGCAAGACCTTCTCACTGAAGCTACACTTGTTGCGAATGAATTACGTAGGTATAACGCCAAATGTTGAAACCTGGTCGAAGATAAGAAAATTAGCATAGAGTGCAGATGGGGGATGACACACAAGGCCATTTTAAAAGAACTTTATTTTGTTATTCTTGATGCAATTATTTCCCAACTACACATGCGCTTTACATCTTTAAAAACCATTCAAAATTTATTTTTACCATTATTAAATTTTCACGAAATGAATCATAAGGAAATATCAGACTCGTCCAGTAACTTAATCAATAAATATTAAAAAGATCTAACATCATCACTAAAAGATGAAATATATCACATGAAAAAGATTTATAGTGCCACGTTTTAAGATATTATACCCGGCTTAGAGTTATTCAATTCCATTTACAAGTTTCAGCTTCACGGTGTTTTCCCTGAAATATGTATTGCGATCAGTTTTTTTACACGATACTTGTTACTTGATGCCGAAGGGGAAAGAGCGTTTAGCAGATTTTCGGCAATAAAGAACTTAATAGATCACCAATGGAACAGAAAAGGTTAAACGGCCTAGCTCTGCTATCCATAGACAGTGACCTGGCACTGAAACATGATTACGATGACGGAATGATTACGGAAGTGGATGACAAAAATAAGGCATTAAATATTTAAGAATCGCCTGTTTATTTCATATTTGCATAATGTTATTTAATATATAAATTTTACAATAAATTTTTGTAATAATATTAAAGAATTATATGGTGTTAAATGAACATACAAATATAAAGTTTAAGTTTTTTTTTTGTGATTTTTAAGAGTCAAGGTCATCGGGGTTGTTTGCTATACATGATCCAAAACCGAAAAATATATGTACAGAACGGCATTTACAACATACTAGAGCGCCAACGTTCCATAGCGGTTCTCCAACCTGTGATGAAATCAGCTGTTTTCGAGTGTGACAGCCATAGACATTTCTGTGGTGACAGCACAAAAAATACTTGGCAAATCCAGGCTACTATATAGTTTCATATCAATGCAGGTGCGACCGATCTGGATCAAATAGAACTTGCTCTTGAAGCTAAGCTATTAATTTTAGAACAAAATATCATAGGCATAAATTATTCAAAATTTCCTCTACTTTAATTTATTATTTAACTATTTAGACGGAATTGCAGAAATGGCAGCTCATTTGCAAAATCCGTGAAAAATGCTTAGAGGAAACAGCCAGTTCCTTTGGAGCCTTTTGAACCAAAAGCTTTTCAGCTCTAAGTTTAGTCATGAAATTTCTAAATATGAACTTTCGTCCCGATACCTTTAGTAGTTTCTCCGGAATCGTCTCCACAAAAAACGGGTACACACACACGCACACACACACACACACACAGACATTTTTTTGTACCTTGGTCAAAAATGTTCAGGGGACCCATAAAGACCTATTTCCGCTAAAATCTCAATTTTTTTTTTCGGCACGATTACAATACTTCATCATACTGCGTATGATAAAGTAAAAAGGTTCAATTGTTAAATTTACTCAATTTTATGCCAAGTGCAGGAAATCTAAATCTTGCAGTAACGTAATATTTATATACTATTATTTCACAAACTATAGTTGAAAATTTTCAACTTGAAAAAAACTTTAACCTAACTACAACAAACAATTGAAAAAAATTATATATATTAGGCCTCTTGTGGGAGACCTATTTTTTCTCAATTGGGTTAATCTTGTTGATGTTATATGTGGGCCCATAGAGATAACATAAATCAACTTAAAACTTCGATTTTCAAAAAAATTCATTTTATACACTCTACTACTTGGTTGGTCACTACTTATACAGATTGGTATTGTAGATTAATAACATTGTACATATATTGCAGAATATGTAATACATGTATAATAAGATTAGTATTTTTAAATAACAAATAAGCAATGATAATTAAGAAAGTAAAACATGATTGAGGCTAAAAATTAAATTAGTTCCTTTACAGAGACTGTGCATATAATATATATTTGTAGAACATTGCACATCATTGTTGTATACATGTGTATATATTACAGAAAACAATAAGTAAAAACTGGATTATTTACAAATTTAAATATTTCTTCGTAACATGTAACTGTTAATGTGAATAGAATCTTTTTCCATAATCGCCCCGGAGAAAACGTTTTGTCAATTTACACATACGTAGAATCCCACCTTTTAGCCGTAGAAAATGCCACATTTAGCTGTGCAAAAACGTGTTGAAATAAATACATTTTAACTAAATCCAAAGTTTGTCCTCATTTATGGTTATAGCAATACAGACCTTGATTCGAAATTGTATTCTTTGTAATATGATTGATACGTGTATGTATATGAAATTGACAATAACATTACGGGTGATCGAGAGTTACGATTGACCAATGCGATATTGCGATAAGTCTGCTTCAATAACCCTTCCGAATCACCAATGTTGATATTCGTCCCATTTGTTCTGATATATATAGAAATCTGTTTTGTTCGAAGTAACAGATAACTTTCTTTAACCCAAAATTAGATTCCTTGTTCCACAGGCTATTTATCACATCGTATATGTTACCTGTGCAAAAATTGAATTAAAAGAAATTCAACTAAAAATATAATAATTAATGTAACCTTAAAATAACGATAAATAGTTTCATTCCTTCAAATTCTTGTACTAAATGTTTGATGGAAAAATTCTTGTTTATTTTCTTTCGAGTCATCCCCATTTCTGAGCCGGCTCCATTTCTGGCATAATGAGCTGATGTTCACGTTCTAGGCTTCTCTCTTGCGCTCTGTCAATTCGCACACTATTTTAACTTCGGGTTTCTGGTAGTTATAGGGGCTGTGGTATGGTAAACTGAGTTATATGCCATATGTGTCATTAGATATACTTTGACCTGGAAGATCTATTGAATGTGGGGCTAAATACGTACAAATTAGTTACTGTACGACAGTTTGTTTACAACCTGAAATTATTAATAAATAAGTAAATGTGTTTTACAAATAATCTGCAATAAATTCACCTTATGCTATGAGTGCGGTTGTTTGGGAAATCTCACCATCAAAATATTAGGTTAGGACGGACATTGGCGCTGTGCGCAGACCCGATTGGTGTTCATTGCTGCCATCTAAGAGCCTACGTCTCAAACTGTAATCAATTAGAGGGATAGTAAACGGCCATACTAAACGAAACGGAAATCATTTCTATTAATTTACTTACTGTTTTCGTAGTAACTTAACTGCGCGGTAGCATTCGCTATTTCACTATTTGTCAAATTTTACCATATCGTTCCAATTAGGTAGGGTATTAAGTAGGTACGCATTCGTACGTAACAAAAACTAACGCAAATTAATACATATTTTTATACGATCAACATGGTTATAGGTTTTTCATATCATACTTGTGGGGACGTAACAAATCGCTTAGCTCTGTAGATACCTACTGCAATGTAAATAGGTTTGAGGTTATGATAAGGTTATGTCTGCGCTTTTGACGTTTCTAGCTGGCAACCATGACGACGCGTAATAAACAGCTGTAGGAATGTTGAGGCGCGTTCACCAAAATCGCTCGCTTTTTGGAAAATTTTGAAGCAAAAACGCCCTAGAGGCCGTTTCGCGTCGATTTCAAAAACTCACGCAACGTAGAATTGCCCATATAGTGGATCGGACGCGCTCCGCGCGCCCGAAAAGGCCTCTCCAAATTTTCCATAAAGAATTAAGAAGCCACTTTTTCGCATGTGAAATGGTGAGAAAAAATACGTGAAATCAGTTTACATAATATAGACAAGATGCATTGAACATACAATTGTCAATATCTCGATAACCTTAACCATTTTTATATAGCTAAATCTGGTTAAATATGTTCTACATTACCTCTACTATCACGGTTTCAAGGAACTGCATCAAATTACATATACGCCCGTACATCAATTTTTGACTTTGCCTTTACATTCTGATATAAAATCACAAAAACCGCATCCGCACCTATCCGCACCAGATTTTGCAGTAGCTGTAATGTCAAATATGGGTACTATAATTTGAACCACTTTCAAGAGGTTAATTAAGCTAAAATCTAAACTAAAACACTAAAATTCTGTATAAAAATGCTTTTTTATAACAGTGAATGTTCTCGGCCCTGCAATACACAAAATTGTGGGCAAATTTTATTAGAAACAATGTGGCATCAAAGTTCATACTTGGTTCTAACGAAAGTATAACCAAAAAAGTCATAGTTTTCCTTAAAACACAAAATTGCTACCGTTTTCAAGAGCGTCAATTTATGTTCACCTGTGGTGTGCCATAGTAAAATCTAACTTTTGGCTGACAAGGACATGTGGCGCAGGACTCGGGTGCAAAAATATTGCCGCCTTTTAATACATCGGCCCTTTACTTATCACAGAAAGTGGTTAACTTTTTGACAATTAACAATTTAGAAATTTAATTTATGGCGAGAAAGGGTCAAATACCCCAATGTGCGACCGTTAAAAAGGCAGTTCTTCACACGTGTAACTGTTGAGTTAAAACACGTCAAATCAAATTACTTAATAAATACTAGTTTGATTTTTTTCTTGTTTACTGTATCCGATTATTTATTCTCGATATTAGTTATTAGCTGTTTCGAGAGCCTATCAGTGTCTAATTATAATTGTGATTTGTTTATCTATTGTTGAATTATATAGAATTATAGACGAATAATTAAATAAACTACAATAAAATTAGGAATTAATCTAAGAATTAATTTTTTTTATATTGATAGGTTACATCAGACAATAATAATAATAATAATAATAATGACAATTAAATAACCAATTCAGTTGTAATTTTGGAGTGAACGCACGGTAATTGTCATTTCAATGTGTTCGGCGCGTTATAGGGTGCTTATATGGATATACATTTCAGGTGAATCAATTGTTTTTCAAATGAGTTGAATTAAAAAATCAACAATTTTCTTGCATATGTACCTACATTAGGGTGTACCAATGCGTTCGAATAGCTCCGGTGGTAAAATGTTGGTCTACTGGCTAGGCCCGGGAGACCGCACAGGGGCAGTGGAAGGCCTCATTTTCAGTTAAAATATTCATTGCGATGTTGGAACTGACATTGACAAGTTCCAATTACAACATAATAGATATTAATATTTAAAATTAATAGTTTACGGGTGTACGAATGAAACAAAAATGAGCCCATCGTATGTACTATCTGCTTTTTATCCTTGTGCACAAAATTTTATTGCATTTATTTCGTTCCGTTTTAGAGGTATTTTCAAGGATCCATACTCCAGCCCTTTATAATGGGTTGTTTTGAAACCAAACACTTGATGGTTTGGTAGCAGATTTTATGCGAAATTTATTCTTTTCATTTCTCCAAATAATACGTTTTGTTTGCGTTATTTTGAGAAACTCATATAAATTTGTGAATGGTAATGTTAAATGGTTATATCGTTCAATTAAATTATATTACAGCCTCGTCTCATAAATAATACATTGTAGTACCTTCTATTCTTGTACTGAATCACACGTTTAGAGTAAAAAGCTGAAAAAACTACCTGCTGGGCCGGCTGCGGGCATATGCCTGATTCACTATTTCATTCTTCGTTCGTGTGCTGAATCGTACGTATCGCACAGTTTCGCACAGTGCGTATTTAATATAATTATATTTAATATAATTTAATACAATCTAGTGTATTTAAAAATGCCTAAATAATCTCAAAAACGGCATTGGAACGATAGTGACAGTGACTATTCGATGGACCGAAAAGTTTTAAAGTTAAAGAAGAAGCTGTCAAAATTAAATGGAAAGAAAAAGGAAACGGCATTTTCCAACTCAGAGGGCAAAGAGGTCAGAGCAAGAATGGACTTGGTTGTGAACACAAGACCGTCAATAGAATACAAATTATCAGTAGATAATTTTAAAACCTGCTTGTTACAGCAGTATTTGCAATAGTTTGCAATTAGCTTGCTTATGTTAGCAATGCCCGTATTATAGGTATATAATACAATATCTTATCTTTAGATAAGAAAAACTTGCTTGTGACAGCAGTATTTGCAATAGTTTGCAATTAGCTTGCTTATGTTAGCAATGCTTGTATTATAGGTATATAATACAATATCTTATCATTAGATAAGAAAAACTTGCTTGTGACAGCAGTATTTGCAATAGTTTGCAATTAGCTTGCTTATGTTAGCAATGCTCGTATTATAGGTATATAATACAATATCTTATCATTAGATAAGAAAAACTTGCTTGTGACAGCAGTATTTGCAATAGTTTGCAATTAGCTTGCTTATGTTAGCAATGCCCGTATTATAGGTATATAATACAATATCTTATCATTAGATAAGAAAAACTTGCTTGTGACAGCAGTATTTGCAATAGTTTGCAATTAGCTTGCTTATGTTAGCAATGCTCGTATTATAGGTATATAATGCAATATCTTATCTTTAGATAAGAAAAACTTGCTTGTGACAGCAGTATTTGCAATAGTTTGCAATTCGCTTGTTTATGTTAGCAATGCTCGTATTATAGGTATATAATACAATATCTTATCATTAGATAAGAAAAACTTGCTTGTGACAGCAGTATTTGCTATAGTTTGCAATTAGCTTGCTTATGTTAGCAATGCTCGTATTATAGGTATATAATGCAATATCTTATCTTTAGATAAGAAAAACTTGCTTGTGACAGCAGTATTTGCAATAGTTTGCAATTAGCTTGCTTATGTTAGCAATGCCCGTATTATAGGTATATAATACAATATCTTATCCTTAGATAAGAAGAACTTGCTTGTGACAGCATAGTTGGCAATTACCTTGCTTGTGATAGCAATATTATAAGGTATGTATATAATATAACTAGTGATCAATAGATCGCTGGGATATGTAGATCGCCGAGGTGTGTAGACCGCCGAGAAAGGTAGATCGCCGAAGTCGGTAGTTCGCCGAAGTGGATAGACCTCACATATCGCCAGTAATACTGTTGAAATTATTAAATAAATGAAACACTGGACTGTCATCCACGCAAATGTATGAATATAATTAATGGGGAATCATATGATATATGGATCTCGGGACTGCAGTCAGTCTTCTTCGATAGAAAATAAGCGTTTTTTATAAAATATAATTGAATCGTGTATTATTAAAAGGGACTAACTACATAGAAAAATAGTATGAGTTAGCCCCATTTAATAATAAGCGATTTAATTATATTATTATCTTCCTGTTACCATATAGTAATATGATATTATAGTATGCAATTTTATGATTGAATGTTGGGAAATATGGTTTCTAATATAATAATATGTATATCTAATATATTTTCTAAAAAGAGTAGTTTTTTGAAAATCAAAATTTCAATTTGATTCGACTTAATCGTTGCCTCTATAAACCCGCCTATTGCCCAATAGTTAAAATGTTAGGTTGCATAAAAGGCCTAAAGTATATAATATTCTAAAAATAATATTCATTTTCTTGCAATAAGGGGTAAAGTGATTTTGTTAGATAACAATTTTTATTTTTTTATTAGTTTGCCATTATTATTATTATTTTGGTGTATAAATAAAGGGTAATTATAAATGATTGTAGTCAAAAAGGCCATGATATCAAATGTAAAGATTTCTGGTTGCCGCCCTATTTTAATGGAATAGCATTTTTCTACATGCAAACGTTAAATTGGTTGCATAATCTATTTCAAGTTTGACTAACAGCTGTTTGTGTACAGCGGCAAAAAAGTTTCTAACATGAACGTGGCCTACATCGACTACAATATTGTATAATGATCCTGTATTATGTATTGTTACGACATTAAAAGAATATGCAAAGAAATAACACAAAAAACATTCGATTAATTTACTTTTATTGTCTGATAAAATGCATTAACCGTTATATATCTAATAGTCCTAAATACCACTATATAAAACAAAACTTAATTATTAAATAAGATTTAGTTTTGAGATTACATGAATTATAGCACTAAAGTATTTGAGATTATGAAAAAGATAATTAAGCACAGAGAGAAACAGAAACATAAAAATACACACTGAATAAATTAATAAATTGTTTAATTCTTGAAACTTTAAAAGTAAAACTATACGACAACTACTTTACAATATTAATATCTAAAAGTTACTAAATATATCATATATCATGATGTTAAAAATATTTTGAATTTACTCACAATAAACTTGTGAAAGATACTGTCGGCTTTGTCGGAAGAGGTTACGCAGTCAATAGGCTTGTTGTGACCTTCGCCCTCTTTCCTTGAAGTAATAGCATGAAAAAATTCGGCACATGCAGTTGGAGGTTCTGTTTTGAATTATTCATTCTAAAAGACAGAGACATTAAAATTACGTTAAATAATTACATTTGAAATTATACCATGTACAACCTTTCTCAAGAAAATTACTACTGGGGTAGCTCTGCTAAAGGCATAATGGTATTGCAGTTTGGTAACTTCAGCGTCTTTCAGCGATTGTCTTTGCGTTCTCTCCGCCTTAGTGGCCCAAATATTTTGCAAACCTATCAATTACCCAGATAATTTGTGCGTAGTAGATTTAGGTTACCACAGATTTATTTGTCAGAGCTAGCAACCAACATTTGCAGGATCGTGTAAACAGAAGAGGAATGTCCTGGAGAATTCTAAAAATTGCGACAAAATGCATATGTACGATGTAGATAGATATATTTTGATGAATGAGTTGCAAATATGTAAAAAAATAATGTTCGTTTGTACTTACTTTGACAGTTCTTGGAATTAACGTGCGTGTATGCAACTAACACGACAGAAAATGAATAAATGTCCAATGTTTACTAAATACTGCAATTCTCTTTACCGGGCAATTTCGTGTACCTTGTCAAGGTTAGGTCGTATCGTTCAATCGTGTTTCTGGCGCCGTCTTTCGTCCGTACTTCCTTCCTTTCGCTCTTATGCAAATTTGCGGATGGTAGAATAACAAAATCGATGATAAAATACTGCAATACTCAGCACGTATTTGCAAAACACAAACTGTTGACGTTTACATAACCTAACTTTCGGTGCAGTCTAAGTTTTGGTGTGGTCGGTAAAAAAGTGTAAGAAACGGTCGGTAAAACGACAAACAGACACGCTTGCCATTTCAACTTGGTTTCAACGCAAAATAACACCAGACTCCAATTACTATCGAAAATAAAACCGGAAAATGCGCTCTCGGAAACCTTATTTTTGCGCCAGAAATTCGTTGTCGTTAGCTCTCAGATAAAGTGCTCCAAAATATGTGGTGCGGTGACAAAAGGCCCTGGAATAAGGATCTTGGAATGTCATCTGATTACTAACTTGCAAGGCCTAAAACGTACCGGAAATAATCAATATCATATTTGCGATCGGGCTTACAATAATAAATTGGCATTCATTTGATTCCATGTTTGCAATTTATCGCCAAGGGATATAACAGATTCCAGCGCGCGTGTTTCAATGCGTCTTCTGCCAAATATACGATTATACGACACACCTTTTTATGCATTTTAACACGTTTTTGCCGAAAGTATAGAGAAAGGCAGCGGCGCGCTGCCAGAAATGTCAAACCGGCACAGCCATGGCACAGCTGTTCGAGCAAACCTTGTTGACGTTGCGTAGCAACCTACGTTGTCGCGGACGAAAAGTTTGTACACTATTAAAAATTAATAGAGTTTTATGGAGATGAAAAATTCGATGTCGCCTTAAAAACTGCGGATTTGGGCAAATTTTACGTATTAAGTTAGGTGACGGTAGGGCGAACGACCCGAGCCGTCGTATATCGATATGCAAAAAACCAAAAAATATCCTTTAGCTCTGGAAGATCGGGCCGAAACACTCCCGACGCGACGTCGATTAGTCGTCGTAATTTTATTAGTATACCGACTAGTGATCAATAGATCGCTGGGATATGTAGATCGCCGAGGTGTGTAGACCGCCGAGAAAGGTAGATCGCCGAAGTCGGTAGTTCGCCGAAGTGGATAGACCTCACATATCGCCAGTAATACTGTTGAAATTATTAAATAAATGAAACACTGGACTGTCATCCACGCAAATGTATGAATATAATTAATGGGGAATCATATGATATATGGATCTCGGGACTGCAGTCAGTCTTCTTCGATAGAAAATAAGCGTTTTTTATAAAATATAATTGAATCGTGTATTATTAAAAGGGACTAACTACATAGAAAAATAGTATGAGTTAGTCCCATTTAATAATAAGCGATTTAATTATATTATTATCTTCCTGTTACCATATAGTAATATGATATTATAGTATGCAATTTTATGATTGAATGTTGGGAAATATGGTTTCTAATATAATAATATGTATATCTAATATATTTTCTAAAAAGAGTAGTTTTTTGAAAATCAAAATTTCAATTTGATTCGACTTAATCGTTGCCTCTATAAACCCGCCTATTGCCCAATAGTTAAAATGTTAGGTTGCATAAAAGGCCTAAAGTATATAATATTCTAAAAATAATATTCATTTTCTTGCAATAAGGGGTAAAGTGATTTTGTTAGATAACAATTTTTATTTTTTTATTAGTTTGCCATTATTATTATTATTTTGGTGTATAAATAAAGGGTAATTATAAATGATTGTAGTCAAAAAGGCTATGATATCAAATGTAAAGATTTCTGGTTGCCGCCCTATTTTAATGGAATATCATTTTTCTACATGCAAACGTTAAATTGGTTGCATAATCTATTTCAAGTTTGACTAACAGCTGTTTGTGTACAGCGGCAAAAAAGTTTCTAACATGAACGTGGCCTACATCGACTACAATATTGTATAATGATCCTGTATTATGTATTGTTACGACATTAAAAGAATATGCAAAGAAATAACACAAAAAACATTCGATTAATTTACTTTTATTGTCTGATAAAAATTAAAATGCATTAACCGTTATATATCTAATAGTCCTAAATACCACTATATAAAACAAAACTTAATTATTAAATAAGATTTAGTTTTGAGATTACATGAATTATAGCACTAAAGTATTTGAGATTATGAAAAAGATAATTAAGCACAGAGAGAAACAGAAACATAAAAATACACACTGAATAAATTAATAAATTGTTTAATTCTTGAAACTTTAAAAGTAAAACTATACGACAACTACTTTACAATATTAATATCTAAAAGTTACTAAATATATCATATATCATGATGTTAAAAATATTTTGAATTTACTCACAATAAACTTGTGAAAGATACTGTCGGCTTTGTCGGAAGAGGTTACGCAGTCAATAGGCTTGTTGTGACCTTCGCCCTCTTTCCTTGAAGTAATAGCATGAAAAAATTCGGCACATGCAGTTGGAGGTTCTGTTTTGAATTATTCATTCTAAAAGACAGAGACATTAAAATTACGTTAAATAATTACATTTGAAATTATACCATGTACAACCTTTCTCAAGAAAATTACTACTGGGGTAGCTCTGCTAAAGGCATAATGGTATTGCAGTTTGGTAACTTCAGCGTCTTTCAGCGATTGTCATTGCGTTCTCTCCGCCTTAGTGGCCCAAATATTTTGCAAACCTATCAATTACCCAGATAATTTGTGCGTAGTAGATTTAGGTTACCACAGATTTATTTGTCAGAGCTAGCAACCAACATTTGCAGGATCGTGTAAACAGAAGAGGAATGTCCTGGAGAATTCTAAAAATTGCGACAAAATGCATATGTACGATGTAGATAGATATATTTTGATGATCGAGTTGCAAATATGTAAAAAAATAATGTTCATTTGTACTTACTTTGACAGTTCTT
This sequence comes from Melinopterus prodromus, assembly GCA_964023965.1. Classification (NCBI taxonomy): domain Eukaryota; kingdom Metazoa; phylum Arthropoda; class Insecta; order Coleoptera; family Scarabaeidae; genus Melinopterus; species Melinopterus prodromus. The sequence continues at coordinate 43,536,301 of OZ030391.1, read as the reverse complement.
GGAATTAACGTGCGTGTATGCAACTAACACGACAGAAAATGAATAAATGTCCAATGTTTACTAATTACTGCAATTCTCTTTACCGGGCAATTTCGTGTACCTTGTCAAGGTTAGGTCGTATCGTTCAATCGTGTTTCTGGCGCCGTCTTTCGTCCGTACTTCCTTCCTTTCGCTCTTATGCAAATTTGCGGATGGTAGAATAACAAAATCGATGATAAAATACTGCAATACTCAGCACGTATTTGCAAAACACAAACTGTTGACGTTTACATAACCTAACTTTCGGTGCAGTCGAAGTTTTGGTGCGGTCGGTAAAAAAAGTGTAAGAAACGGTCGGTAAAAAGACCAACAGACACGCTTGCCATTTCAACTTGGTTTCAACGCAAAATAACACCAGACTCCAATTACTATCGAAAATAAAACCGGAAAATGCGCTCTCGGAAACCTTATTTTTGCGCCAGAAATTCGTTGTCGTTAGCTCTCAGGTAAAGTGCTCCAAAATATGTGTTGCGGTGACAAAAGGCCCTGGAATAAGGATCTTGGAATGTCATCTGATTACTAACTTGCAAGGCCTAAAACGTACCGGAAATAATCAATATCATATTTGCGATCGGGCTTACAATAATAAATTGGCATTCATTTGATTCCATGTTTGCAATTTATCGCCAAGGGATATAACAGATTCCAGCGCGCGTGTTTCAATGCGTCTTCTGCCAAATATACGATTATACGACACACTTTTTTATGCATTTTAACACGTTTTTGCCGAAAGTATAGAGAAAGGCAGCGGCGCGCTGCCAGAAATGTCAAACCGGCACAGCCATGGCACAGCTGTTCGAGCAAACCTTGTTGACGTTGCGTAGCAACGTACGTTTTCGCGGACGAAAAGTTTGTACACTATTAAAAATTAATAGAGTTTTATGGAGATGAAAAATTCGATCTCGCCTTAAAAACTGCGGATTTGGGCAAATTTTACGTATTAAGTTAGGGGACGGTAGGGCGAACGACCCGAGCCGTCGTATATCGATATGCGAAAAACCAAAAAATATCCTTTAGCTCTGGAAGATCGGGCCGAAACACTCCCGACGCGACGTCGATTAGTCCTCGTAATTTTATTAGTATACCGATAAATTATCATTAGATAATAAAAACTTGCTGGTGACAGCATAGTTGGTAATTAGCTTGCTTGGGAGAGCAATATTATATATGTATATAATATAACATATTATCGTAGATAATATAAACCTGCTTGTGACAGCATGGTGTGCAATTAGTTTGGTTGTGATAGCAATGGTCATAATATATTGCCTTGTGTGTGAACAAAGTCCGGCAATATACTTGCCGCAATATAAACCTGCTTGTGACAGCATAGTTGACAAATAGCTTACTTGTAATATCAATGCTCATAATTAATATTCATATATATATATATATATATATATATATATATATATATATATATATATATATGAAGTTGAGGGGAATTTTTCGATCGATGAATTATGAATTAAAAATATATTCGTCGGGTATACGATCAGGAAAGAAAGAAAACTCTGTTCTTAAATTATGCATAATTTAAGAACAGAGTTTTCTTTCTTTCCTGATCGTATACCCGATGAATATATTTTTAATATATATATATATATATATATATATATATATATATATATATATATATATAAAAAATTCCATATATAATGGGTTTAACATCGAGTTTAACGAAAATTTTAAAAAGTAATAATATTAAATTTGCAAAATATAATTTGTTAAAAATTAATAGTTGTTTTTCTTTTGTTAAAGATAAAACACCTTTGGCTTTAAATTCTGGTATTGTTTATTCTATTCCTTGTTCTGGTTGTAATCTATTTTATGTTGGTCAGACTGGCAACTATTTGAAAACTAGAATTTCTTTACATAAGTCGGACATCAAAACTACCAAATTAAGATGTGCATTAGCGCAACATGTTTTTAAAAACAACCACAAATTTGATTTTGAAAATATTAAAATTTTAGGTGTTTGTAAAAATCAACGGAATAGAAATTTTTTGGAAATGTTATTTATTAATGAATTAAATACTTGTAATTTTAAAACAGACGTTGAAAATGTTAGCATAATTTATAAAAATTTATTAACATTATTGAAATCTTTTAAGGGTTAAAAATTTTTTGGTTTATTTATTATTTTTTCATGGATATATTGATAACATTTTTATTTTTATTTCATGTCGTTATGAAGTATTTTGTTTGACATTTGTCACAAGTTTAAAAAAGTTATATGTGTACCTATAGTCTATAGCTATTTTAGTAAGTATCGATAAATTTGTTATATTCTTGTTTAAAAAAAAAAAAAAAATGTTCCTTCTTGTAGATTTCCTGAAGAAGCCTAAAATTTAGGCGAAATATTGAAAATTAAAAAAAAAACTAAAAACTTTGCCGTTTTCCCAAATATTTACCTTGTTACATTATATATATATATATATATATATATATATATATATATATATATATATATATATATATATACAGGGTGTTTCAGAAATAACGGCTAATCTTGAAGGAGCATATGCCCAAGGACGTAATAAGCATGTTTTGTTAAATAACGTATGGTCTAACTTTACGCATTATTGAGAAAATTAATGAAGAAAGACGGAGTCCGTCCCTGACCAGCGGAAGACAATCGACCACAATCCACTACAGTTGTGTTGGAACTGGTGACAAATCAAAGCCGCGGGGAACATTCGGTCCAATTCGGTTTACCCCCACTGCGGCCTTTCTCGCTGAACGTGACAATGACCTACATTCGCCAGGTTGATATGAACGTATACAAGCGTGGTCATGGTCGGTCAACTGTTTCTTGGTTTATCAACAATAAAATCATTTGGATTTTGGAATCTTAATTTTGGTGTATTTGTGTAGTGATTTGTGTAGTATTGAATTGCAATTCTATGGCTAGGAAGCGACATAACTTTGTTCGGCCGAGACGCCTAGTTGCTGTGTTGAGTCGTTTTGTTTTGTTCGGCGATAACGCTTAATAATCACAACGTTTGTAAATCCGCATGACATTTCTGGATTAGGTAGGTACTAATCTCTATTTTTTAATTGTTTGTACGGTCTTTTGCAACCGTAGTCAAGTCATGCGCGTTCGGCTATTTACCAGGGCCGGCCTTAGACGAATTCTTCAATACAATTTTGTTAGTACATAAAACTTTGAAATAGACTATAGGTTATTCGGCCAAAATTGTTTCTCTGTCCTTGGTGAATATGCTCATTCAAGGTTAGCCGTTATTTCTGAAACACCCTGTATATACAGGGTCCTGCAACTAAACTCCCGTCTTCTGTAGCTCACTTACTCATTAAGCTAAGAGTTTGACATTTTGCAGGCTTACCCTGTACTTCAAGGTACAATTCAAGAAATTATTTTTTATTATACAGGGTGTTCCAAAAATGTGCAACGCCATGGTAATATATTTTTTTAAATTGCATGCTATATATTTTTCTGCACATTTGGAAGCCTTTTATGGTTACCTACATATCACCAAAATTTTATTGAAATCGGTTGAGTGACCGCAGCGGAAAAAAATAAAAACAAAAAAAAATTATTTTGCATCGTAGGCTTTAAAAATCAATAAAAACCACAAAATGCACCTCGTTAATAAAATTTTGCGACGTGCTTATTAAGTAAGATGTAATAGTCTCGTTAACCAAGTGACATTGATCCAAATTATACAGGCTGACCAAAATCGAGTGTCAAACTTGTCAAACTTCAAAGCGCGCTATTGTTCTTATTTTAAATTGGAACCCATTATTTTTTTTAGGTGAAACGATGCGGAATTAAAGAATAAATATTGTTTCTGAATACAACCCCATCACAATTCCCAATATTTTAAAAGTTATTCGCCAAAAACTCATTTTTCAACGTTTCCAACGGCAATTTTAGGTAATAAATATCGTAAGTGGCGTTGAAAAACAATTTATTACATAAAATATAACGCAGAGAGGTATTTTAGATTTTACTGTATTTAATTAAGTAGTTATTCAATTGCTAAATTTACTCCAAAATTTACCTATAGCCACATTTCCGTCCTTACCGCTATAGGTAAATTATGCAGTAAATTTAGCATTTGAATAACTACTTAATTAAGTACACTCAAATCTAAAACACGTCTATTATTTTTTATGAAATAAATTGTTTTTCAAAGCCACGTACGATATTTATTATCTAAACTTGCCGTTGGAAACGTTGAAAAAAAAGTTTTTGGCGAATAAGTTTTAAAATATTGGGAATTGTTATGGGGTTGTATTTAGAAACAATGTTTATTTTTTAATTCTGCATCATTTCACATAAAAAAATGTATGGGTTCCAATTTAAAATAAGAACAATAACACGCTTTGAACTTTGACAAGTTTGACACTCGATTTTGGTCACCCTGTATAATTTGGATCAATGTCACTTGGTTAACGAGACTATTACATCTAACTTAATAAGCACGTCGCAAAATTTTATTAACGAGGTGCATTTTGTGGTTTTTACTGATTTTTAAAGCCTACGATGCAAAATAAATTTTTTTTTGGTTTTTATTTTTTTCCGCTGCGGTCACTCAACCGATTTCAATAAAATTTTGGTGATATGTAGGCAACCATAAAAGGCTTCCAAATATGTAGAAAAATGTATAGCATGCAATTTAAAAAAATATAGTACCATGGCGTTGCACATTTTTGGAACATCCTGTATAATAAAATATAATTTCTTGAATTGTACCTTGAAGTACAGGGTAAGCTTGCAAAATGTCAAACTCTTAGCTTAATGAGTAAGTGAGCTACAGAAGACGGGAGCTTAGTTGCAGGACCCTGTATATATGTATATATATATATATATATATATATATATAATGAATAATAGATAATCATTAGATATTATAAACCTGCTTGTGACAGCATGGACTGTTTTTGTATATATCATAATATCGGGCTGTGTTTGTGAACACAGACCTCCAATAAAGTAGCCGTAATATGCTTATAACAGCATAGTTTGCAAATAGCTTGCTTTTGATAGTAATGCTCATCATATATTGATGTACAATATATAACCGAATAGAAAAAGGGACAAGAATATATACCATATCTTTGACGTAAAGTTAAGAATAAAATATAATACGTTATCATTATAATAGAAGCTTGCTTGTGACACCATACTTGGGAATTAGCTTTGTTTGCTCATATTATACGAGTATATGTTATGATATTATTTACATATAACAAAAATACGCACGTTTTTTTAAAACGCTTTTGTTTGCATGAATAATACAATCCGCTATTATAATTGTTTTTCCAAACAAAAGAGGAGGTATATATGGAAGAAGAAATATTGTCGCAGGTACTAATGGCGCCTACTAGTAGGTGTCAGTTACCGCGGGCTTAAAGCTAAATCCAGTAGCTACTGCTGGAATCTCGCGAGTTCATATCAAATGAGACAATAGACGACAATCTAATTTGACTCAAAGTGGAGACAGCTCTGTTCAGCTATATGTAGGGTTTTAACAGCAAGGTTGCAAAAGGAGAGGGTGTAGAATCCACTCAACGATTTATAAAGGGTTTGAGCGATTCAAAAACAAAATCAGACGGTAGCTTGCGGCTTACAATTTAAGCAAGGGTTTTAATGTGTCCATAATGAAAGCCCCCACAAATTAATGGTAATTTGACGTGACTTTTCTACCTAAGAATACCAAAAATTAGTATGAAAGGAATGGTCAAAGAAGTTAAATATCAAGGGTCTGTCTCAGACAAAGTCTAAAGGACCAGATCAGAGCGAACAGCGTGAACAATCAAAGACTCTCTACACAAGAACCAGTACCTACGCAGGGTACAGGTCGCACCCAACGCAATGAACGGATAGGGGCGAAGAACATTTTTTAATGTACAGGTTTGAAAAACTGCTAGGCTTTGAGCCTTTCTTACAGTAGTTGATGTAACGTTACTAAAATTAAGATGGAAAATTAGCTCTGATGTTGGGTAAATTTGGTTTTGTAACATGTCCCGTCCAAAATATTGTGCCTACAAGGGTCGAATTGGTTAATATTAACTATTCTCAAATGTATAAAAGATGGTGATATTCCGGAGGGATGAAGATTTTAAATAAATTACAGCGATAACCTGGAAATTACTCAGAGACTATTGCGTAGCTAGCGCAATGCTCTAACAAACTGAGCTGTCATTCTCAGTTTTTATTAAATTGGTAAAAATTACTAAATGGCATAAACTTTAGACACCTATTTACCAGTCGCTGTAAGAGAATCGGATAAAAATATCTAGATTTAAATTTAACAATGTACCTTATCAATGTCATTGTATGCCGCTTATATTATCCTCTGCTTACCTATTATTATTTTATCAAAATAATGAAACGGTGGTGAAAGATTAGAATTTTTTTTTTGCCGGTTAGTTAACTGAATGATTTTCTGCTATAAAATAAAACAGCAAAGAATTGTCAGAAAAGGTTAACGATACAATTAAACTGCTAGAATATTTGAGATATGGAATTAACTATCAGAAACGTAAACTACATAGTGTATATTATGCACTAAGGAAGAAATACTTTTAGGTTGCATTGGTAACTCCGTTACAATAGTAATTTCGCGAAATAATAAAAAAGAATATGGGGGAATTTTGTCTTACCGTAACACACTCAAGAAATAAATATGTGCAAAATACGTGAATTTACAAGATTCTTAGGTGTAAAAAACTTCAGCCGGTGCAGCTGGATGCTACGATGACTCTTTATGAAACCTTTCGATTGAATTTTGTTAAATTGAGGCTTTAATGCTGTAATAAACATCTCTGATAATCTTTCGAAAGGCGTCATTAGTGGGTACAGAATATCCCCAAAACAATTCGAAAGAATCCACAAAACTTTATATTATTCAGATCCGTTATAAAATCGGATGGTGTATTGGGGGACTGAGAAAAATTAGAACAGAGTTTTCTATAAATTTAGTTAGAATTACTGGCTCTATTTTTTAAGTAGAGATTTTTAAGTAGGTTTTCCAAAAACACATCAAACTGTAATATTATATGTAGTGTTGATAATACGACACCCTTATCTTATATCATCTGTAGGGACAGTAATTTTACCATCTAGTTAGGTTGGCCAGGGAGACTTGGATATGGTGCAAAGCAAAAATATTTACTTACAGGCATCAGTACTACAGGCATCTTTAGACAAACATGAGACAGAGTTCAGTCGAGAATGGGAATATGTAACGGTACAAAAGGGGAGTTAAGCTGCTACTTTTGGGATATGTTAGTTAAGTTTGAAAAGCCAAAAATTGATATTTGGCATTTCGGACGAACACAAATTGTAGAATTTTATTTTGTGCTTGAAATATCCGGAAAGTTTGGTTGGTTTGATGCTCTTGTCAATTGGAATAGTGGTCCTTCTTTGGCCCTCACAGCTGTCGTACAAGTCATTGTAGAAAGCTGGACACCTGGAGCGTCTTAGATATCGATGTTTCAATGTTAGAATCCAACGGTATTTGTTTGCAATTTTCAATAATTAATGTTTGACTAGCAGCCATATTGCAAATTTTGGTGATTAGCAGAAGATTTTAGAGCTTTATTAAAGGCGCGTTTGGGTTACGACCGAGTTTGTCAAAATATAACGTTACCTGGGAATCGGAGATAGTCCCAGGGTATGTACAATGTACATGACATATTGGGGCTGTTGTCCACCAAACTTTTCAGTGTTGATGGCACTAGCTCCTACATGACGTAATTATTTGCATAATGAAAGCAATGAACTGTTGGAATTGTCTTAGAAAATGGCAAGCGGATAATAACATCCGGGCCAATCAGACGGCCTTCTCTGAAACTGCCATATTTCCATCAAAATCGCAATATATGTGCAGTAACTGCTGGTGTGCAGTCAGTACTGTAATAAAACTAAATATTACAAAAATTCCTAGTTGATAATAATAAAAGTGGATTGAGATGTAAACATTTCCGTCTCACATTACAAACCAGGCGCCTCCACATTACCCGCTGCTGAACTTACTGCTTAATTACAGTAAGATTAACAAGGAGACGGATGATAACTCTAATACTTTTGTAAATTTTAGATAAGTCACCAAAAGTTATAGTCGGCAGCTTTTTGGTTTTTTTTTTCTTTCGGAAACAATTAAAAATAAATTAGTTAATAATGTTAACATACGTAGAAGATAGTTTAATATTAGCTTTATTAGGATCATAGGAAGCTAATTTGGAGTTAATAATTTCGATTATCGTTTGTTGAAACAAACCTTCTTATGTGGGAGAAGTAAAATTTCGCTGTTTATATCTCTAAAGATCTACAATGTATTATTTATGAGACGAGGCTGTAATATAATTACAAGATCGAACGAACTTACCTAAGTGAAGTTCGATCTTGATTATATGAAGCCTCGTCGAAATAAATAATCACCCACCACTCCCTAATAGCCCCTTAAGTAACAGCAAACATTTTTTCCCAGACTCTGAAGAAATGAAATAGTGAATCAGGCATATGCCCGCAGCCGGCGCAGCAGGTAGTTTTTTCAGTTTTTTACTCTAAACGTGTGATTCAGTACAAGAATAGAAGGTACTACAATGTATTATTTATTTCGACGAGGCTTCACATAATCAAGATCGAACTTCACTTAGGTAAGTTCGTTTGATCTTGTAATTATTATAAAGGATATGTACGAAAAATTTCTGCATGTTCATTCAATGATTTGCCTTTACCACGACGAAAAAGCAACACGCATAAAAAGTTATCTATCCTATAATAACAAAAGGTAAAGGTGTTCATTCAGTTTTTATTAGATCTCTTTGGGCTACCGATTAAGTTTCTGAACGTATACCGTACGATAAATGTATTCTTATATTTTTAACATTGACTCTTGATTAATTTGTCTGCAGTTTTTTGTTTTATGAGCGACTTATGAACCGTCATCTTGGACTAAAGAAGCAAACATAAAATTATCAAAGAAAATTAAGGTGATTGATATGATATCGCAAGAATAATGTTTAGTGCTTTAGTGCCGTTACGCGTGTAAACATTAAAAATCTGTCAGGAGTTAAAGATCGAAAGATCGATGATGTTGTTTTAAAAGTTTATTAGGTAAAACTTAGGTTTTTACAGAATACACTTGTTTATGGAAATGTGAACAATAGGTACGCACAGCGCAAGAGTGCAAGCGAGACTTATCTACGAGATGGCGTACGTGTTTATTATTAACTCTAAGCTTATCTCTAAAAAGCCCTGTTAGCAAAATAGTCCTTTGTAATTATATATGGTCGGGAATCGTAACTCCTCCCCTGTTAAAATAAACTTTCTCCTGAAATTTAGTTTTTTTCTTTCTAGCAGCTGAGATTTTAAAGATTAGAATACATACAGTTACAAGTACAAGTATGGTTATAACAATATAGGTTAACATATTATGAGAAGTAGTTGAATACTTAAGTATTTCAATCTTATTATCTACGAAAGCGGTTACATTTCTTAACTCTAATACATTTTCCTTATCAATGGTTATATTAGTCATGTGAACATTAGTGATGAAGTTTGGTCGTGACATGGTCCTACGATAATTCTGAATTGTTATCTTATTAACGACATATTCACAATTATTTTTAGTTTTTACTTGGTATACCCCAGTTTGTAGGAGTATATAGCGCTCTTGTCGGTTACAGAATTCTTTTATTTGAATTTTATGACTTATAATAAGTAAGACTATTTCATCGTACTCAATTATTGTTACGTTGTCAATGTTAATCAGTATAAAGTTACAAAAATCAGTATGTCCGTTTATAATGGATACTTCACACACATTTTGGTCGTAATGATACATTAATTCATTACATAAGTACTCCTCCTTTTGCAATTTATGACATATTTGACTGTTAGAGGCATGTTTCTGAGGCGTATAAAGAAAATATGGTTCTTTAGGTTCAATCTGGTAATATGAGTTGTTGATTTTCGTTGGCAAAGGATAAAGTTTGAAATATTGAAATGGTTTGTTATCAATTATTGGAATTCTTAAAATAAAAACATAACGATTGTTGTTTTGGTAACAAAACAATTGAGAAATAGTTTCAATTTCATAAATTTGTGTAATTAGTATCTCAAAAGGGAATTTGTGATTTTCATCAAGATGTACTTCTTTAATTTCGTGTAATAACAGTTCTGGCGTAATTAGACTTGCGTGTAAAATGTTTCCTTTTGCCAAGTTAATAATTTCTAATACTTCATTAAGTTGTTGGATGAACAAGTCAATTTCAATCATTAGAGTGTTCATAATCTCTGCTGATGATAGAGATTTATATTTGGATTCGAGTGTATTAAATTTTTCTTGAACTTGTTGTAAGTTTTGGTTGATTATTTGTGTACTCTCGTTTATATATTTAATCAAATTATGATCAATTTCCATCAGTTTATTCTGTTTCTTAGTTAGTTCGTCTAAAATTTTATCATATCTCTCAGCATCAGTATTGTCTAAATTACCGGTTATAAATTTAATAGCACTGCCAATTACGTTAATTAGTCCTCTCTTGGATCTTTCTTTGGGATTCAAATTATAATATCTATTTGCCATTTCTTTATAAGTTCTGGTTAATACAGATCTTTGTAGTTCATTGTTAGGTTCAAGTGTCACTTCTGACGATAAAATTGTTTCAATAGATTTCGAGTATACATTAAAAGTATCAATAATAGGATCTAAAGATATTTCTGTAATAAGTTCAAAATATTTACGGGTATTATACGCGAGTCCTAGACGTGCTGGTAGTATTCCCGCAGGGTTTGCTATTTCTTCTAATTCTGCCTGTCCTCCACCGAGGAACCTGTAATATTACGGAATTTAAGTTCTCTTTTATGAACTATTCTATGTTTCAAATTTGATTTCAAAGGTTTTAGAGCGACTTTTTCATGTTCCAGGATACGTTCGACTTCGTAGGGTCCTAGGAATAGAAGATCGGATTTTTTTCGGGATTCGTTCCTAACATATACTTGAACTCCAGGTTTTAGTTCTTGTGTTTTAGACTTTTTATTTTGTTTACTTATATATTTTTCTTTTTGTGCAATATCTTGGGAGTTTAAATTTTTGTAAAGAAATTCTGTTATGTCTTGATGTTTCTTAATATAATCGCACAGCATTTTTTCTTCATACGATAAATTTAAAGGATTTGTTGAATCTATTCTTCCAAACAAAATTTCGAAAGGGGAAAGTTTAAATGTTTCTTCTATACTTGAATTATATGCAAGGATCGCTCTGTTCATTGCTTGTTTTAACAAGATATGTTTATCATGGAATAGTATTAATCGTAAGTGTTCTTTTAGTGTCGAATGAAGTCTTTCTATTGGTGAATTACTGTCATGATGACCAGTAGTTATAAATCTTAATTTTATTTTGTGTAATTTAAGTAATTCTGTTATGACTTTGTTTTTAAATTTTGTATCATTATCACACACAATTTCCATGGGATTACCAAATATCGAAAAATATTTTATGAATTTATCTGCTATTGAGATTGAATTTACATCCTTTAGTAAATATGCTTGAGCATAGCGTGAAAGTTTATCTATTATAGTTAAGAAAGCTTTCCCATTATAAAAGAAGATATCAGTGTGTAATATTTGCATTGGTTTTCTGTTTGAGTGATTTGATATGGTGGTTTTATGGGATTTCTATCGTATTTACTTTGTTGACAAATATCGCATCTGCCTATATATTTCGCTACTTGTTCTTGTAGATTTTTCCACGAGTAGTTTTTCTTTATTTGTTCAATAGTTTCATGTATACCACGATGGTTGCGAAAAGACTCATGTTCTTGAATGATTATTTCTAATTTTCTTTCTTCATTTTTTACAATTTCAACTCGATGTAAACATCGAATCAATTTAATGCTTTTATTAGTAAATTGTTCTAGACAAATTTTGCATGTTAATTTGTAAACTTCTTCGTTGCAATAAATATAGTATGTTTTTCCTGGGAGACAGTAATCTTTTAAGGTTTGAAAAATTTGGTGATAGGCTGTTAACCTATTAACTTTTACTTTATAAATTCTTACTTTACCCAAAGTCATTTCTAATTTATATCTTTGGTCATGTATGTCCAAAAATATTTGGGGATTTTTTATATCTATGGGATCTTCAGATATAGGGATGGAATTATTATTATCGGTTATTTCATTGCTGTGTAAACTGCTAGAGGTTGATCGGTTATCAATATCCTCTGCATCAAGTTGTCCTTGTATGGAAGTATTGTCGTCAATATGATTTATTATTACTCTACTCAATGCGTCAGCGTTTTTATTCGTTTTACCTGCTTTATATGTTATTTCATAGTCAAACTCTTGTAAGTACAATTTCCATCGTTGTAGTTTTAAATTTCCATCTTTTAGATTGTGTAGCCAAATAAGTGCTTTATGATCGGTAATTAATTTACAGTGATTTCCATATACGTAAGGCCGAAATTGCTTTAAAGCATACACGATTCCCAAAAGTTCTTTTTCAGTAGTACTATATTTCTGTTCTGTGTCACTTAAAGTACGAGAGGCATAAGCAATGGGTTTATCTGAACCGGGGGTTCCTTGAGAAAGTATTGCACCAAGTGCTACATTACTAGCATCAGTAGTGATGTTAAATTGTTTCGTGAAATCAGGAAATGCTAAAATCGGATCATTCATTAGTAATTGTTTACAGTACTCAAAACATTTTATATAGTCTTCTGTTATTTTAATTACAGAATTTTTCTTTAAACATAATGTTAAAGGTTTTGTTACTTGTGCAAAATTTTTTATAAATTTACGGTAATATCCTAATAAACCAAGAAATGATTTGACTTCAGTTCGTGTCTTAGGTAAAGGAAACTTTTTAATTGCTCTTAATTTATCTGGGTCCGGTTTCACTCCTTCATTGGTAATAAGATGTCCAAGGTATTTTAACTCTTTACATAAAAAGTCACATTTGTCTAAAGAAATTTTTACTCCACTATTTTTTAATCGTTCGAAAACTTGTTGTAATCTAATTTTATGTTCTTGTAATGAAGTTGAAAATATAATAATATCATCCAAATAGACATAGCAAATCTCTTTAACGAGACCACGTAAAATATTGTTCATTGCACGTTGAAATGTGCTAGGTGCATTGCATAGCCCGAAAGGCATTCTATTGAACTCATAGAGTCCAGTGTCTGTGATAAATGCTGTTAAAGGTTTATCGGATTCATTCATTTCAAGTTGATGGAATCCGCTTGAAAGGTCTAATGACGTAAAATAATTTGCTCTTCCTAAACGATCTAAAATTTCAGTTATATTTGGAAGTGGGTACTTGTCTTTAATGGTTTGTTCGTTTAGTTTTCGATAATCTATCACAAGACGCCATTTTTGTTTACCTGAGGCATCAGGTTTCTTACTTACAAGTGATATGGGTGATGCCCATGGTGATTTAGATTCCCTAATAATTTTCTGTTGCATCATTTTTCTAATTTGATTGTCAATTTCCAATTTCCGCGAATATGGTTTTCTATAAGGACGTTGATAGATTGGCGTATCATCCTTAAGTCTAATTTCATGTTTTATGGCATTATGAAATGTCAATGGTATGTCATCTGAGTGTATTATACTGTGATATTTGTATAATAGATTCCTAATCATCGATTGTTCTTCTAAGTTCAAATGGTTAATTCTTAATTTCTCCTGAATTGTTCTGTACTGAATTTTTGTTATATCTTGGTATGAAGGTGTATTTTCGTCTTCATACTCTGGAATGTTTTCAACATAAAGTGGTTCAGTGCAAAAGTTGACTGGATAAGTATTAAAATTGGTGATTTCTACTAAAGCTTCGTGATTTTTTACATTTATTAATGAATTCGGTATTTCTACATTCTCTGTTATCTGAATATTATTTAATAAAAATTGACCATGTTTATTTCTAATAGGAACCTTGATGACTTGTCTCATTCGTGGTTGTAACTTAATCGGGGAATTATTGAATTGAAAAGGTATTTCCGTATATTCTGTTTTCAGAATTTGATTTTTAAAATTTAAGTTTGCATCTAATTTTTTTAGTAAATCAGCCCCTATCAATCCTTTGTATTTGTTACTAAAGTTTATAATACTAAAAATATATTCATTATCTGGATCTCGAAATGTGTTCAATGCTGGAATTTGGATCTTGAAATTTTGAATACTTTCGCCATGCATTGTTTTTACGATGTAAGGATCAAAAATTATATAATCAAGAAAATATTGTTCTGCTAGTTCTTCTGAAATGACTGACATGGATGCTCCTGAATCAATTAAAAATTTTGCATTACTAAGCTCTGGAACAACAATATAAGGAAGTTTTGGTAATAATATAGAATTAATTTCTATTCTTGGTGTGTTTCCGAGGCATCCTCCTGAAAATCCTGAGGTTCATCTTCGATGATTTCTTCTATTTTATATTCAGATTCATTTGGTTCTACCCTTTCTAAATTATCCAGGTCATCGATTTCTTTATAAAATTTACCTGTGTTATCATCATAATAAATTTGGGTGTCAATATTATGATGTTCATTTTTTTGATATTTGTATTGTTTTTTTAAATAACTTTGTGATGGGTCTACATCCATCGGTTTCGGATAATTTTTGGATGAATTTACAACAATTGGTTGTACACTATTACTTTTATAAAAAACTGGGTTATTTTGATTTGGATTGAAATTATGTTGAGGTCGTATATATTGTCTTGGATACGATGACTGACTTATTGCTAATCTGGTTGGTAGTGGTGGTCTAGGTGTGTTTACAGGAATATATATGGGTTTATAAGAAGTTTGGACTGGTCGAGAAGGACCAGGTTTTGAAAAATCTTTACCAGGTGGTAAGGGCGGTGTAATTTTAGGGTTTACATTAAAGTTTTGCGTATCCTGTTTACATAAGTAGAGCCAGTTTTGCTTTTCCAGTACCAAAGCCATTGCTTGTTCTAAGTTCATTGGTTGTCTCGTGTAGATATATTCTCCAAAATGTGGATTGGTCATTAAGTTCCGTAAATATGTCTGTAAGGCGGTTTTCTTATACATCTGAATTTTTAATGGACGTTCAGCGGCGTCGGTTGTAAGTTTAACTTTCGTTAATAATAAATTTAAAGCATTCCGTATTCTTTCGCCAAATGCATACGGGTTTTCATTTTTATCTAAGTTAATTAATTTGGAAAAGATCCGAAAGCAAACAGTCTTCACTGCGTTGGTCGCTATAATTTAATTCCAAACACGCTTTAATGTCGTGCCATGTTTTAAGATCTCTTGAAGCGATCAAATTTTGAGCTTCACCTATAAATTTATTTTTTATTATTTTTATGACAAATGAATTTATAGTGTTATCTGGATTAATCGTATCATAATAAGTTGTTATAAATTCTTCACAACACTCGATAAATAAAGGTAAAATAATAGTATTCCCATCAAAATTTGGAATAGCAGAGATTTCAGCGGGTGTAATATCTTTACGTTGATGCGGCATTTTTCTAGTTATCTTTAATCTATTTAACGCTTCAGTTAATTGCTCAATTTTAAAATTATTTTTTTTTTGAGTAGTAGTTATGTTTACAAACACACAAACGAAATAATTGTCACGATCAAACTTATGCGTCAGGTATCACTTACAGTAGTAATATGATAATTGCGGTATTCATTGGTGTGGGTGTTCTTCGTCTTCGTCGTCGTTGCGGACGCCGGTTTGTTGTGGGCGGATTGGAGTCGGCAATTTGAGCGCTGTTCCAATCTGTGGGGCGTTGGCTGGTTTGAAATCGGCGATTTGAGCGTCTTTCTACCTTGGGGTTGATATCCGTCGTTGTTCGTGGTTGTTTCACTTTGGAATCACCAGGAAGAGGATTTGACTCAGCTTAACTTCAGATACCTTGGGTCTGCTGTACTTCGTTGATGTACCAATTATTCTTGTAGGCCCGTGGAGATGAACTTGTTGACAAGAAGGTCTTCGTTTTCACTAAAACCTCTCCTTTTTGGATCCTACCGACTGCGCCAGTTAAAGATCGAAAGATCGATGATGTTGTTTTAAAAGTTTATTAGGTAAAACTTAGGTTTTTACAGAATACACTTGTTTATGAAAATGTGAACAATAGGTACGCACAGCGCAAGAGTGCAAGCGAGACTTATCTACGAGATGGCGTAGGTGTTTATTATTAACTCTAAGCTTATCTCTAAAAAGCCCTGTTAGCAAAATAGTCCTTTGTAATTATATATGGTCGGGAATCGTAACTCAGGTCGTCGCGTCCTAAGACTATTTTGAAATACCAAATGACTATTACACGTTTTTGTCAGTGAAGTTTATTAGAACTGCGAGATATTTCACTTTGTCTCTACGTTTAAATTTCCCAACCCAGTAATCCATAATATTAAAGTAGCTGACCTTTTTCAATGTAACAACTTTTTATTAGACGCAACTACTAGACTATATCTAAATATAATCAAATGCTTAGGTACAGACATTTGTCTGCTAAGATGGCGCATAGGAATTTTAGGGTAAATTTGACCAAAACTCGAAAGAAGAAATAATATAAATATGAAAGTTGGTTGAAATATTCATATAAACAAGTTAGGCACATAAAAATGTACACAATTCTTAAAAAGCAGTGTTTGCGCGCGAATACGGGATTGTTTACGGGAAGGTATAGTTTCTCCGTTAGCCGTTGGCGTGGTGTCCGTCACTGGAACTAAGCGGGTGTTTTTTCTTGGCTCACAGCTGGTGCGTTTCGACAGACTCGTTGGCTGGCCAGAGTTTTGTTAGACCTTGTGTCGATTAGACGTATTTTGCCTGGCATACGTGGTATTAGCTGGTATTTCGTGATTAGTGATTAATTATTGTTCGTATAGTGTCTACACGAGTAAAGGGTTCTGACGATCTAGAGCATAAGGTCTCTGGTTCGTCATCCATTCACCAGAAGAAGAGAATATACAGTCCACGTGTTTGATAAATTAGTAATTGATATTTTTTGGCCGAAACAAGCAGATGAAAGATGAATTGTATGACAAGCAATTAAACGAAACAATTTATTACTTCAAATGGCGCCATATACATTAATCTCGAAGAGGTAGTGATGACGACATTCTATGCCTACATTAAAAATAATCCGTACAATCAATAATAATAATAATAATCCACGCCTTAACATCCCCCAACAGCTTTCGCCACTACGGGGGCATCGGCAGGCCCAAGTTATCATTATTATGGCCCCCGTCTGTGGCACGTCTTAAGTTGTTTGGCTTTCAGCATTCGCCGTGGAGTAAAGGAAAACCACAGAAATGGTCAATGGTAGCTATTAATATTTATTACAAGAGATTACACGACTAAGGTTTTTTTTTGTGGCTACGCTAAAAAGGATCCGTCGAATCAATACTTGGTAGTAATATTTATTACAAGAGATTACATTTCTAATTACAAAATCATGATTGGTGGGTATGATGTCAAATTTGCACATAATTTTTACTTCTTGTTACTAGTGACCAATCTTTTCAAGTAGGGGAGACTGGGGTAGATTGGGACACGGGACACATTGGGACACTTTAAATTCACCGCCTTAATAACTTGCGATTAAATGCGCATTCACACAGAATACGCGTCAGTGAATGTAAACAATATCCATAAAAGTTTCCAACGCGATAGTGTCGAAACAGCGTTTGTTGATGAATGTAACAGTTTTGGTTAACCTAACCAAGTAAGTATTTTCTACGTCTGTTCGTAAGTCTCTACACAATCTTATATGTTATATTGGATAATATTATGTATATTTAATTATACATACATTCTTCATACATTACCGCTATTGGCAGCTACCAAATCATAACCTTCAATGTTCTAGAAGTTTACAATTCATAAACTCATGTTGGGTACATTGGGACATTTCAACTGGGGCAGTTTGGGACAGGAAAGTAAGGGGAAATGTTCCATTAAATGTTTTATGATCCACTATATGCTCCACTATCTATATATTTCAATGGAATCAGGATCTACTCGAGTCGAACTTTGAAACGAAAATACTCTCAAATTGACTGCATTCCCGTCTACCGGACGACGATATCAGCTTTGTTATTTTATTTTAATTTTGCGGCAAAGTTTGACATTTTATATCTGTTATTATTAACAGTTTCAGGCTTGGTGGACGCTTACCTTAGCATGACTAACAATATGATGTTTACTTCATCATTATAATACAGTATGTTTAAAATTAAGTTAAGTCATCAAAACGTAAGAAACTCGAAATAACTCAGATATTATATGTAGGTACCTAGAGGGAAACCTGATGTATTTTGATACCTGGAAACCAAACGTTGAATAAAAAATGCATTATTTTATTTCAATTAACAAAGTTGATATTTGTTCCCATTAGATCGGAGGTCCAATGTGACTATATTCTAAAATTTCAAATACAGGTGTAGTCAAAATTACCGGTACAACTAAATAATTCGCCAACCGTAAACAATTAAAAAAAGGTCAAGCAAAAGTATTTTGGTTTGAATGTATTTTAATTTTCAGGATGTTCATTTCATTATGAAAATATCGTAACCTTTTCTTTTTCTTATAGAACCACCTGTATATTTTTAATTTTTGTAATTCTATTTATTGTAAGAATTTTTTGTATGAATAATTTTTGTTATATAATGCATCATTTTTGAGTTATCAACAATTAATTAAAACTCCATACTCTCTAGTTATAGTCATCTTCGCACAAACAACACTCTCCGAACATGCCCTTGTTAACACGTCAGTACGGTAGGTGCATAGGCCATCCGGTACCAAAAAGTTTAAGCCGGTGAATCATATTTGAGGTTAAAATCGTCTCTTTTCCTTGTCGGCGAAATATTTGAAAAATAAGTTTAAAATAACAATGTTATGATGGGTTTGAAGAAATTCCTAACGACCGTTGTAGGTAGTTCATACAAGGTCACACCATTCACAAGGTCAGCCCATACAATCAAGTCACCGTTAAGGCTCGTACGCACACGGCTAGTAGTTTAGTATAGTAGGAAGTATCCACTTACTACTAAACGGTTTAGTACCTAAAATGTGTCCGAACATTCTGCGAATTAGTACAGTTCTAAGGTGAAGGTTGTCCGGGATGCAACTACAACGTAGACGTGCGGTTATCCGCAGTGTAATACAAAACATGATTACATTTGCAATCATGTTACATTAGTCCCTGGATAGACCAAAAACCCAATTTATATCAAACGCTGTTGAGCATATTTTTCGAGGTCGCAACCTCTCTTGCATCTGTTGTTTCAGTAATTCGTAACTATTATTATTATTTCGTAAATTATGGAGTTAACGGTTTAAATGTAACCGGTAAAACTGGCTTTCAAGCAGCACCAGTTTTACCTAGGCCAACTTAGTTCGGCCGAAGAGCGGTAAGCACAACTAGTTTATCCTAGGCCAAACTAGTTTAACGTGGTATGTAAAGGCATACTTCGTGTTTTATGATGCGCGTGTATTATAACTCGCGAGTTATCTGAACCGCGTGTTTTTTGACGCGCGTGTTTTTTTGGCGCGCGCCTTTTTAGACGCGCGTGTTTTTCTGAAGTACTCGACGGTGAGATATTCGAGGAGAAAGGTAATTTGTCGGGAAATTCCTAAAAAAAGCACGTGCTTTTTACGCGAGTTTTCTGTGACGTGTGTTTTCTGACAAGCGTGTTTTATGAAGCGTTCGCTTTCCGACGCGCGTGTTTTTTCCGCGCGTGCTTTTTAACGCGTTCTTTGACAGCCGTGTTTTTTAAGCGTGTTTTCTGATGCGGGTGTTTTCTGACGTTCGTGTTTCTCTGAAGTATAATGAAGCGCGTGTTTTTTACGTACGTTATCTGTGTCGCGTGTTTTCTGACAAGCGTGTTTTATGAAATGTTCGCTTTCCGACGCGCGTGATATTTAAGCGCGACTTTTCCGCGCTATTTTTGTGGCTGGGTGCATCCTTACGATCGCCCCCTGGTTCCGGTTGAGCGTAGTGCTAATTCCACCCTGCGCTGAGGGTTCTACGTACTCTTTTTTGGATTCGACAAGTTGGTTGAACAATTGACGGTCCGCTGGTACCCGAGGAGCTACAAGCTGGCCGATAATTATTCCGGGGCGGAGGCGTTAGTAGATGGTACGCAGTCAGCTGCAATACGGCGGCTTGTCAGTCAGCGTGGGACGTCGCGACGCTACCAATGAGGTTCGCAACTGACGACAGGACGCATCGGACAAGGTTTGACGTACCTTCTTGTTTATTTTAAATTTTTCTTCGCGACAACAGCGTTTGATCCTGTGCGCTACGAGAACACCCCCAGGTGTTTTATTCTCTCCGTTCCTTACATTCGTTTAGCGAATTATTTGTGGGCGACAGTATTGTTGTCCAGCGAGTGACTCGATCTCCGTTTTTGTAATTTTCGTGTACTCGTTCGTGACCTCACTTTGTATTTGTTGAATGTTAGAGTTTGTTTACGATAGGACTCTGGGAGTCGTTTCTTTCGTTTTGATATCGTAATTTGTAATGGCCAGCAGGTTTAGCTTGCCTGAGTTGATTTATTTTGATCCCTTCGGGATTTGGACCATTGACTTAATTTTGTTTGGTCGTCAAGTTGATTTAAGTAGAGTTGATAATCGCTCGGTGATTGTTGATGGTTAATTTAGTAACTGCTTTGCGGAGTGAGGTCAACTGCGGTTTGTTTTGTGGGTGTTGTCTTTGTAAATGAGACTTGTTGTTAGTTAATTATGACACGGCTGCCTAATATTCAGTTAGATATTGAATGATTTAATAACTTCGTTAATGGTAATTGTGCGCACTTTTGGCTTTTTGTAATAGCCGTTATTGTTAATCAGTAATTAAACGCTTTTGTTCGGGATTCGGTTATTAATATCTTTATTGGGGAAATTATCCCAAGCTGCTGCGGTGTTATCGCTTTTGGACAAAACCGGTTTCGTCGATTTGCGGGTGTATTTTATCTTTGCTTTCAGGTTTTTCTTTTTTTCTTATTATCATTGGCAATACCCTTGCCCAGCGTTTAGAACTGATAGTGCGCCGCCTTTAAAATTTCGGTTGTTTTATTTACGGAGGCCAATTGCTTCTGCTGATTATTTGGACGGAGGATCCTGTGTGGGGCCAGTCTTTCAGTAATTTATTTAGGCTGCAAGTTTGTCGTGTCTGTCTACGATTTCCCCGACTTGGGATTTGTTTGTTGTGTATTGTGTACCGTCTGTGGATAATAAATTTGGTTATCCTAATAGCGGTCTATTTCGCGCCCTTTCCGGAACACCTTGTACCTTGGATCGTTTGTAATCCCCACGCCCCTCTCCCAAGAGTTGGTCGGTTCGAACCCAGAACCGTACAAGCACGCAGGTAGGACCAATATTGTCAGCGGGTGGTATTATTTCCTTGTTTATTTTGTTTTGTTTTCCTACTGTATAAAGTGAAAACCAAGGTGTTTCATGTTTTCAGACGCTCGTGTTTCTCTGAAGTATAATAAAGCGCGTGTTTTTTACGTACGTTTTCTGTGTCGCGAGTTTTCTGACAAGCGTGTTTTATGAAATGTTCGCTTTCCGACGCACGTTATTTACGCGCGTGTTTTTGCGCGCGTTTTTTGATGCGGGTGTTTTCTGACGATCGTGTTTCTCTGAAGTATAATGAAGCGCGTGTTTTTTACGCGCGTTTTCTGTGTCGCGTGTTGTCTGACAAGCGAGCTTTATGAAACGTTCGCTTTCCGACGCGCTTGTTTTTTACGCGCGGTTGTTGCCAGCCGTGCTTTCTGATGCGGGTGTTTTTTGAAGTGATTTTATCCTTTTTATCCAAAAACACACGCTCGTCAGAAAACGCGCATTTGAGATATCTAAATTAAGTATAGTCACAGGTAATTCACTTCTAAAAAAGCATACTGTGTCCAAATCATTAAATTATCATTAAAGTAAAACGTATGTTTGTAACAACCGAATGCAAAATCATCTGCTGTGACGATATAACCCCAAAAACATGTCTTTGCGTTGCAAAAGACATGGAGATTAGTGATCGAAAATCAAGAATTTCAATTTTGAATGGGAAAATTATGAACCAGTCACTGGCTGAGTTTAATGCATCTGAAGAAAATAATAAATCAACAACTAACCTAAGCATTGATGGGTCATTTGAGAGTGATGGATTTGTGGCTTTGTCTAATGACTTGGATCAACTGAAAGAGTCTCTCACTAAACAACTAGGTGAACTAAAGAACCTCATTAGTACTAACAACATCGCGGCACAGCGGAAGGGCCAGAAGGCAGAGCTAACCTCCAAACATTTTCCAAATGTAAACAGTGACTGGAGGGCTGAAGCGTTGGTGGTGCCATCCATCAGTCGGCAGCAGAATCTCAGATCAGATTGCATGAATCCAAATAGTGCCCGGCGTGTTCTGCTGATCGGGGATAGCCAATGTAGAGAGGTGTCAATGGGTTTGCGGCGCAACTTGGGCGGAGGCAGCGAGCTAACAACAATTTTTAAACCAAACGCGAAGTTTGGGTAAATTACGGAGGATCTGCACGGCCTGACAAGCACGTTCGGGGAGAAGGATACAGTAATCATAGTGGGTGGAACCAATGATGTTCTGATGGGTCAGCACCTTAAGGAGCGCGACATCATGAGCGTATTAGCGCGACTTAAACATACGCGCACCATTGTTGTTTCTGTTCCGTATCTCGGGGGCACAGTGACCTGAATAATTGTGTATACATGTCTAATATTAGTATTTATAGGTCGGTAACTAAGAATTGTTTGTCTGCTCAGTTTGTTGATGTAAATAGCATCTTGTCACATTTTGGAATTTTATCAACTGGTGTTCACTTGGTCAAGAGGGGGAAAAATAAATTGTTTCGCGTCATCTCTGATTCAATCGCAGAAATGAATGTAATACCGAGTAACCACGAACACATAAATTTTAAAAATCTTCGGGTGATTGATACGAACATTATAGAAATAGATACACTGAACACCCAGTGTTCCTAACGAATCATACAACTGTCTAAAGTTCATGTATTATAATGTACGTAGTTTGCGCAATAAAGCTTCACTTCTGGATGTATATTTGAAAGATAGGAACATAGGTTTTATTTGCTTAACGGACCATTGGCTGAAGACGGACACTATTCACTTGGAAAAACTTGCTAACTTCACATTAACGACCTGGTGGTGCCGCTCTACTGACAGGGGAGGCGGGTGTGCTATTTATTCTGAGGGGGCATTGCTGATGAAAGCAGAATCGCACAAAATATTACCTATCGAAAAACCATTTTGAATATTGTAGTTCTAGTTTTATCATTGAAAACAAAAGTGTGTTGTGTGTATGCGTGGATAGATCTCCATCAGGAAATATAAAGTATTTTTTGTCGTATATGAACGAATTATTGGATATTGTGTGTCGTATGTTCGACTATTATTGTTGGGGGTGATTTTAATATAGATTTTAATTCAGACAGTCCAAACAGGCGCGATGTAGTAAATTTGTTTGGTTCTTTTAACTTGAAACCATGTTTTTACGAGGCAACAAGGTTGGGTAGGTGCATTGACAATGTTTTTTGCTCATTGTGGACTGATGAGATTGAGGCGACCGTTGACGATCCTGGAATTTCAGACCATGCCGCGCTGCTCTGTTGTCTTAATGTAGGGATTGACGGAGTCGATTGGGAGTTTGTTGCCTTTCAATGTTCATTCTCGGTTTCGGGATTCCCTTAGGGTGACTTATGATAAACAATTTAACAACACAAGGAGGTCTAATAAAAGTAAATTCAACAATTTAAGAATTAAGTCCCTTCAGGACAAAAGCAGCATTTTAGAATTAAACAGGAATTGGATTGTCAATTTGTCCTCAGTTGAGATTCCTAATGATGTCCTTTCTTTCCTTTCCTTAGGCCCAAAGTTCTCTCTGCCGGTTACCTCTCGCAATTGCGATATTCCTCAATTATTGATGAATGTGGAAACCATGATCAGTTCGTTCGGGTTTGACGACAAAGATGTACTGAGGGTCCGCACTACCAATTTAATTACTAATTTTATCCAGTCTTCCCCACAGCTTAGTGTCCCCGATAGATTTTTTCTTTCCCTAGGGTCGTCAACCCGTAATTTTCTTAAACAAAACCCTGCATTACTCGTTTGTAGAGCTGATAAAGGTGCCGTCACGGTGCTTCTTGATAGGATTGCTTATGTATCTAAAGTCAATGATTTGTTGAGTGACCCTAACTCTTATGAGGTTTTGAACCGTGACCCCACCAACACTATTCAACGCAAGAACAATGAAATTGTTCGTTCTCTTGTTCAAAATAAAACCTTAGATGTTGATGTGGCCAGGTCTCTGACTGTCAATAATTCCTCCCTTCCCAAGTTGTATGGTCTACCCAAAATTCACAAAAAAGGTACACCCTTCAGACCTATTGTTTCGTTTATAGGATCTGCTACTTACAATTTGTCCACATACATGGCAAATTTATTAACTACAGCTTTAGCCGACAGGACAAATTACAATGTTAGGGATATATTTGGTTTCGTGGGGGAGTTTTATGGTTATGTGATACCTGAGGGTCATGTTCTTGTTTCTCTGGATGTTGTGTCGCTGTTCAGTAACATTCCCCTCGAATTAATTACCCAATCAGTTGCGAGACATTGGCAGATTATCGATATAACTTGTGGTTTCTCTAAGGTTGACCTCATCAAGGTCATAACTTTCTTGTATAATAATTGCATTTTTTCTTTTGAAGGTAAATTCTATAGACGTGACGGTACCCCCATGGGGTCACCCATCCTCGCTCTTATCGTGATGGATGACTTAATTGATTCTCTTTTGGATACACTACCCTTCCCTGTGACACTGATTAGAAAATATGTTGACGATCTTGTTCTGATCCTCCCCCGAAACCGGGTGCAATATACTTTCGACCGGTTTAATGAGTATAATCAACATATCAAATTTACCATGGAGGAGGAAAAGAACAATTCTGTACCATTCTTGCACTCTTTGCTCATAAGAACCCCTGACGGTACCCTTATATTTGATTGGTACACGAAGCCGACTTATTCGGATAGATACCTCAATTACAATTCCTCTCACCCGCTTCGTCAAAAGATCAACCTAATTAGAGCCATGAAGAATAGAGTGGTGGCCATCTGCCACCCTTTTTCCAGACGCCGGAACCTGTCGAAACTCAGACGTGCTTTTATTAGTAATAACTACCCCACTAGTTTGGTGAATAGTATAATTTTTGGCTCGATTGTCGAACCGCCCCACAGGACAGAACTATCTCAAGATGCCAACATTGCTGACTTGCTATCTCCGCTCCGGCTGGGTGCTGGTTCGATGGTTGGTGTGGCGCAGGCAAGCCCCGCTAGCGGTGATGCTGGAGATGTCGCTCCTTGCCCGGCCGAAGCGAGGATCGTGCCTCCTTCAGAGGTGACATGTGTAAGGTATAGGCGCTTTCCCTTCATCAAAGGGCTGACTGAAAAGTTGCAAGTGTTGCTCCGCCACCCGGAAGTTAAGTTTGGCAGCTATTGTCCCATCACTTTGAATAGTCTCTGCTTCTCTAAACTCAAAGATAAAACACCTAAGGGCTTTAGAACCAATTTGATTTACGCTATTGACTGTTTGGATTGCGAGGGGACTTACGTTGGTCAGACATGTCAGTGGTTGAAGTGTAGGGTGGCAAAGCACCGTAGTGACGTGAGACTTAATAAATCTCTCTCTAGTGCTTTAGCTGAACATGCTAATGTACATTCACACACATTTAACTTTGATGAGCCGCAGGTTCTGGCGACTGAAAATGGTTATTACGGACGGCTTTTCTTGGAAATGTTCCATATAAACATTACTGACAATGCTGTTAATTTAAAATCTGATACTGCGCGATTGAGCAATATATATATATGTATCTATTTGACATTCATAAAGAACGCCTTTCCAAGAAATAATGGTGGTTTGCTTTTGCCGGTTCTCCCTTCAAGTGTAAACTAAAAAAAAAAAATTTTGTGGTGCTTCTCACCTTTTTTGTTACTCCGTGTGTGGTTTAGTTTTTATTTTGTAACTTTGTTAAGTGTTCCTCACTGTTTATCGAAACCGCGTTTTGTTTGTTTTAATTTGATAATAATCTTTGACTTTGTTAACGAAATTTTTTTGCTTTGCCTTCCTCCGGGTTTTTTCTATTTTGTTTGCTTGCGACTTTTCGATCGGGTTTTGGCGGGTGGTGCCGGTTTCTATCTGGTCCTCGCGCACCAGGTGTTAGGCTTGCACGGTGTACCGACCATTTCCTTTTGACGAGTCAGCATGTCAGTTTGGTGTTATTCGTTCCGTTTATTAGTGTTTAACGATGTTGGAACTTTTGTGCCTGTGCTGTATGTAGTTTGAATTGCCGACTGATGTACCGCCTGTTGTCAGGTTCATCTAATTCACCATTTTTGTAAGTTTGATACTGTTTAAGTCTTTATTGTTAATTAAGCCTTTTGTTTTGTTTATATATTTTTTCTGATAATAATTAATTTTGCAGTATTGTCTGAGGAAGCTTTGAACATTAAAGCGAAACGTTACAATTTAAACAAAGATGTTATTATTGAATGGTCGAACCCTCCAAGTTTCTTTTTATATTAATGTAGCTAAGCACGATAACGCAGAACAGATTTTAAAACGATCATTTAGGGATAGTGCTTTGAATTCATTTATTGCGGATCTCAGGGAGGGAGCGTGGCGTGAGGTCTATTGTGAGCTTGATGTAAACCTGAAATATGATGCCCTTCACTCCACTTTTAACTATTACTTTGAAAAGCATTTTCCGCTGGTGACAGTAGGGCCGCGTAAGTCTGGTTACCCTTGGTACAGTAGAGAGCTGAGGAGATTTGTAAATTATTTAACTAACCGGACCTGTGGTCGGATTATTCAATAAAGAAAAAAGAGCTCAAAACCGCGATATATATGGCCAAGAAAAAATACTATGGAGGCAAACTCGAGGCGTCGAATAACAAACCAAAGACTATGTGGAGGATAATAAAAAATGAAACCGGACCTACTCCACACGGTTCAATTCAGATTATACAGGGAGAGAGAAAGGTGGTAGATCATGAGTCAGTCTCAGATTTGTTTAGTGATAAGTTTTTTAATTCCGCTAATTCAAACATAAATCAAGTATATGACAAAACCCTTAAGGCGAATGTCGATGATAGCATATTTTTTTATCCTGCTGATGAGGGCGAGGTAACGGGCGTTTTCTCTTCAATGCAGCCAAAGTCTTCGTGTGGGGAGGATAACATACCTCCTTTCATATTAAAGGCTGCATCTGGTGTATTGGTGTATGTTATAAAGCACTTAATAAATTATATGGTCACGCAGGGAGTGTTTCCAGACAAACTAAAAAATGCGATTGTTATACCGATACATAAGAGCGGATCAAAGACGGACGTAAGTAATTACCGTCCGGTATCATTGTTATCCTGCTTTTCGAAGATCTTTGAAAGAATAATTTATAACAGGCTGCTTCAGTTTTTTATGGCTAAACAAGTAATATCGAAGACCCAATATGGTTTTCTACCCGGAGTTTCTTGTGAGGGGGCTCTATTTGCGGCGTCATCAAGAATTTTATCGTGTCTTGATGCGCATTCACATGTTGCAGCGGTATTCTTTGACCTCTCGAGAGCGTTCGATAGCATCAAGCATGGTCTGCTGCTATCAAAACTAGAATGCTACGGCGTGCGTGGTATTGCTCTGGAGCTTGTAAGGTCATATCTCAGGACAGCAGATAATGTGCGTAAATGGAAAGCGGTCTGATTGTGAGTCTCGGTTGACGATTGGGGTCCCCCAGGGATCCATCCTTGGTCCATTATTGTTCGTAATGTTCATCCACTGCGGCCTTTCTCGCTGAACGTGACAATGACCTACATTCGCCAGGTTGATATGAACGTATACAAGCGTGGTCATGGTCGGTCAGCTGTTTCTTGGTTTATCAACAATAAAAAATCATTTGGATTTTGGAATCTTAATATTGGTGTATTTGTGTAGTGATTTGTGTAGTATTGAATTGCAATTCTATGGCTAGAAAGCGACATAACTTTGTTCGGCCGAGACGCCTAGTTGCTGTGTTGAGTCGCTTTGTTTTGTTCGGCGATAATGCTTAATAATCACAACGTTTGTAAATCCGCATCACATTTCTGGATTAGGTAGGTACTAATCTCTCTATTTTTTAATTTTCTGTACGGTCTTTTGCAACCGTAGTCAAGTCATGCGCGTTCGGCTATTTACCAGGACCGGCCTTAGACGAATTCTTCAATACAATTTTGTTAGTACATAAAACTTTGAAATAGACTATAGGTTATTTGACCAAAATTGCTTCTCTGTCCTTGGTGAATATGCTCCTTCAAGGTTAGCCGTTATTTCTGAAACACCCTGTATACAGTGTGTTTCAGAAATAACGGCTAACCTTGAAGGAGCATATGCCCAAGGACGTAATAAGCATGTTTTGTCAAATAACGTATGGTCTAACTTCACGCATTATTGAGAAAATTAATGAAGAAAGACGGAGTCCGTCCCTGACCAGCGGAAGACAATCGACCACAATCCACTACAGTTGTGTTGCAACTGGTGACAAATCAACGCAGCGGGGAACATTCGGTCTCCCCTCCACTGCGGCCTTTCTCGCTGAACGTGACCGTAACGTGACAATGACCTACATTCGCCAGGTTGATATGAACGTATACAAGCGTGGTCACGGTCCAACAGCTGTTTGTTGGTTTATCAACAATAAAAATCATTTGGATTTTGGAATCTTAATGTTGGTGTCTTTGTGTAGTGATTTGTGTAGTATTGAATTGCAATTCTATGGCTAGAATGCGACATAACTTTGTTCGGCCGAGACGCCTAGTTGCTGTGTTGAGTCGCTTTGTTTTGTTCGGCGATAACGCTTAATAATCACAACGTTTGTAAATCCGCATCACATTTCTGGATTAGGTAGGTACTAATCTCTCTATTTTTAATTGTTTGTACGGTCTTTTGCAACCGTAGTCAAGTCATGCGCGTTCGGCTATTTATCAGGGCCGGCCTTGACGAATTTTTCAATACAATTTTGTTGGTACATAAAACTTTGAAATAGACTATAGGTTATTTGACCACAATTGCTTCTCTGTCCTTGGTGAATATGCTCCTTCAAGGTTAGCCGTTATTTCTGAAACACCCTGTATATATATATATATAGAATCAAACTAAAGAAGCGAATGGTAATTAACCCAGGTGAGGATAATTTTTGGAAAAAACACCTCCGCCTGGATTTGAGCTACAGAGGTGATGGAAATTTATAGGTTTTATTTGTCACTTCAGGACTTGCAACTCAACTGGGAGAGCTTTCAACCGGCAATTGGAGGGTTCCTGGTTCAAATCCAGGCGGAGGTGTTTTTTCCAAAAATTATCCTCACCTGGGTTAATTATCATTCGCTTCTTTAGTTTGATTCTATATTACTGACGAGTTTACGTAATAACCATTTTCCCTTGTATATATATATATATATATATATATATATATATATATATATATATATATATATATATATATATATATATATATACAGGGTGAGTCACTAGAGTCGCGGTGGTAGATATAGCAATTATCTTTAGAGATGGAAAAAAATATTTAATACAAAAGTTATTTGGCATATAATTTTCTACAACGTAAAATTATTTTCATTTATACTGGGTGTTGCATTTAGGCGTGGCAGAAAAAAAATATACTTTTTTAAATGGAATGCCCTGTATATTATGTCATATTATGATTGCGACGAAAATTGTCTTACTAACTGTATCAGGTAATATTGACGTAAAGCTAATAGTTTCTGCAATATTAAATTTTTTATTAAAAAAATTGCCGTTGCAGGCCTTTTCCTAAAACTACGTAATAGCGTCATTTTTGCAGATATTTTCTTACAACTTTGTCAGAAAATAACCAAACCTAGTAGGGAGGTGAGAGTGGCAAAAGAAATTTGATGCGCTATACAGGGTGTTCCTAGCACCTAATCAATTTTGATATTTTTCAAATGGCTTTTTCTTGAGTTTTTTAAATGGAACGCCCTGTATATTATTTGCTGGTTGCATTTCCCATTAAGTTGCCTTTAATTTATATTAAGTGTGGCATATACATATTTGTACCCGTTTTCGTGATATTTGGAATTTAAAGAAAATGTGTAATAAAGTATACCAATATAGTGCTTTAATATTACACGCTGTATAATTGAGTTAGACGTAAGACAATTTTTGAACAACCACTACCCCAACAAATGGATTGGAAGAGGAGGCCCTACGTTATGGCCGCCAAGATCTCCTGATCTAAATAAGTTGGATTTTTTTTGTGGGGTCATGTTAAGGAATTAGTATACCAGACACCACCTACCACACAAGACGATATGAAGATTAGAATAAGAAATGTTTTTGCTGACATCAGAGAAAATAACAGAGAGATGTTAAGAAATACTTTGAGATCTTTTACCCATCGGATTAATGCTTGTAGAAGACAAAATGGAGGGCATTTTGAACACCTACCAAATCAATAACTACTTGTTGTTTTATCTTTAATTGTTATACTTTTTTACTAGTTTTATGTTAATGCTTATCAAGTTTAAAAAATAGTTTAATAAATGTTATTAGTTGTGGTTTCTCTTAATTATTTGTTTTTATTTAATTTTTAGTTGTCCCAAATAATATTAATTTCACATATTGAGTAACTAAATGGTAATTCCATGTACTTTTCAATTTATTTTGAGCAATTTTGTCAGTTTTTTAATTCAACAAAAGTATTTTTTTCCTTTCTATGTTCTCTTTACAAAAAAAAAACATTAAAAAAGAACCATGTTATGCAGGGTTTAATATTAAAGAGTGCTTTGGTATACTTTATTACACATTTTCTTTAAATTCCAAATATCACGAAAACCGGTACAAATATGTATATGCCACACTTAATATAAATTAAAGGCAACTTAATGGGAAATGCAACCAGCAAATAATATACAGGGCGTTCCATTTAAAAAACTCAAGAAAAAGCCATTTGAAAAATATCAAAATTGATTAGGTGCTAGGAACACCCTGTATAGCGCATCAAATTTCTTTGGGCACTATCACCTCCCTATTAGTATTGGTTATTTTCTGACAAAGTTGTAAGAAAATATCTGCAAAAATGACGCTATTACGTAGTTTTCGAAAAGGGCCTGCAACGGCCATTTTTTTAATAAAAAATTGAATGTTGCAGAAACTATTAGCTTTACGTCAATATCACCTGATACAATTAGTAAGACAATTTTCTTCGCAATCATAATATGTTATAATATACAGGGCATTCCATTTAAAAAAGTTAATTTATTTTCTGCTACGCCTAAATGCAACACCCAGTATAAATGAAAATAATTTTACGTTGTAGAAAATAATATGCCAACAACTTTTGTATTAAATATTTTTTTCCATCTCTAAAGATAATTGCTATATCTACCACCGCGACTCTAGTGACTCACCCTGTATATATGTGGGAACGCCACGTGACAACCCCCACCAGACTCAAGATGTTGGGCCTACGTGACCAAAAGACCAGAGTTGACCAAGCCGTAAGTGCGAACAGACGTGTTTAGACGATTAAGGGTTTTAAGACGGTGTTTTATTTTGTTCACAAACGTGCGGAGGCCAGTGAACGCGAGAACGATACAATTTTTACATTTCATTTTTATTGTTAGACAATTATTTTAAATAAACGCGTTGATAACGATCGCGAGTGTTGTGTTTCACTTAACCCCGATCCTACATTTTGGGGGCTCGCCCGGGATCGTGAAGCACAAAACGGTAGTGAAACGGTCTGCAAAAGACAGGCAGTGTGTGACAAACAAAGTAGAAAGGCTGGTGAACAGTAGTAGTGAGCAGAATCGTGCTTGGAGGAGCAACCTGTTGCACGAGTCTGCAAGAATTGGTGGGAAGACGAAGACCGAAGCCGGACTCGAGAAAATCAATAATAGACGCTGAGCACGGATCGAAGCGAGACGGAGCGACGCTGAGCACGGATCGAAGCGAGACAAAGCGAACGGGATCAGCTGGGAGCGGAAAAAACAAGCAAGTAACTACTGCATGTTCATTGTTTAGACCGATAGTTGTTTTATTGTCGAAAAATGACGCACTTAGGCGGCATACCACCTATCGAGAGAAACATATCAAAAGCCCTGACAAAGACCATTAAGGCGTTTCACAGATTAGTTTTTGAAAACGACGATGGCAGAAACAATAGAAAAAATTTGAGAGATTTTGACGGATTTAAATTTAAAGACGATAAAGATGTTGATTTTGAGAAAAAGGTGGTTTTTGCTACACAGAATTTGACGCTTGGTGAATTGAATTCCATTTGCGACGTATTGATGATGGAAAATGATGCCAACAATAAAGAAGAATTAGTCACCATGTTGTGTACGAGATTACTAGAGACGAATCTTGCTAAATTGAACGTTGAGCATGTTGAAATTATGAACGAAGACGATGACGATGGCAGAGATGCCATAATGCATGACGTAATTGATTGTTGTGAAGACGACGTAGACGATGATGACGAAAAAAGCAATGGGTCAATGCGGATTGCAACTAAATCGACGCCAAAATTCATGATGACGTTCAGAGATATCGAAGATACTATCAGTACTTTTGATGGGACTAGTACAGTGAACAAATGGGCATCAGAGTTTGAAGAGACGGCTCTTTTAATGAGCTGGAACGATACTGAAAAATTAATATACGCGAAACGGCTGTTAAAGGGAGATGCTTTATTATTTGTGAGAAGCGAAAAGGGAATAACGACGTGGAAAATCCTAAAGGAGAGGCTAATAGATGAGTTTGGACAAACGGTCAACAGCGCAACAATTCATAAAATGTTGTCGACGCGAAAGAAAAAGAAAGAAGAAACAGTTACACAGTATTTGCTGATCATGCGAGAAATGGCATCGCCAGGAAATATTGAGGATTCTGCTTTGCGTGAATATGTAATAGATGGAATTATAGATGACGAGGCAAACAAAATAATTCTGTATGGAGCCAAAAGCATGAAGGAGTTCAAAGAAAAATTGAAGATGTATGAAGGGCTAAAAGAAAAGCAACTGAAAGAAAGAAAAGAGTTCAAAGGAAAATACGCACCAAAGGAAAACCAAAATAAAGAAAACCCTAGCAGACGACATGATGGTGGTGACCGATGTTACAACTGCGGGCGTAAAGGGCACATCGCTAAAAATTGCCAAGACAAAGATAAAGGGCAGAAATGCTACAAATGTGGAGAATTTGGACATATTGCTAAAAAATGTTTGAATAAGCAAGATCACGGTAAGAATCACGGTAAAAATGAAGAACAAAAGCATGCCTACGTCATCCAAAGCAACCATGAAGAATTACCTGGCTGTAAGAAGTTGAAACTCAATGACAAAGAACTACAAGGATATGTTGATACAAGAAGTGACGTAAACCTAATACGAGCTAGCAATTATCTGCAAATAGGCGCACCAAATTTCACAGAAGCAACCACAAGCACTTGATATTTTGGTACGATAGATGGCTGATGTGTGTGAGAAGTGTCCGTGTAGTGTGCCAAATTTAAAGAGAACAACTGAAGAAAAATAGCCGAATCCCATACTGGCGGATAGAGGAAATTTTAGTGCACCCATCTACCCTACTGTATTACCTCCAAAGAGAACGGGAGCAGAGAAAATAGGGGGTGAGTGTTTAAACATTTACTGTACTGAGGCCAGTCAGGCGTTTTTGCCAAGCTAGCGACCAGTCTTTGCGCGCCAAAACCGGTGTTTTCGGCCGGAGCATACCAGTGAACCTGAAACAATTTTCCACACCAATCTCCGCGGCCTCCTAAAGTCTGTGTTAAGTCACCTAGAACGGCCCCTAGCGTGTGAAAAGTTTGATACCCAGCCCTTGTCCTAACCCTATTGTACACCCACTCCCAAAAAAATATATATAGAAAAAAAAAAAAAAAAAAAAACAAACAAACAAACAAAAAAACAAAAAGCAAAAAAAAACCAGAAAAAACAACAACAAAGGAAAAAGCGATCGAGGAACAAAGCAGGCATGGAAAAATTGCTGGAAGAGATCAAAAATAGTCTGGACAGAGTGGAACAAAGAAGCTCAAGGATGGAGGATAAGCTGGGCGGAATACAATCAGAAATAAATATCATAAAGGGAGAAAATAGTTGCTTAAAAAAAGAAAATGGACAACTGCGAGACATGATCAAAAGGCAGGAAAATAGAATAGAAAGACTGGAACTGGAGCAAAAGAAGAGGAATTTGGTAATAATTGGAATAGAAGAGTCAGAACAGGAGAACAGCACCGAGATGAACAGAAAGCTGAAGCTACTTATTGAGAAGATGGAGATAAACGCCGACGTCGAGGAATACATAAAGAATGCTGAGAGAATGGGACAGAGGCGAGAGGGCAGTGATAGACCAATTTTGGTGGAAATGGTGACTCTGGGAAGAAAGATAGAAATACTGAAAGGAAAAAAGAAGCTGAAAGGCAGGTGTACATTGAAGAGGAAATGCCAAGAGAAATGCTACAAATTAGAAAACAACTAATACCGCATATGATAAGAGAAAGAAAAGCGGGAAACAAAGCACTGCTAATATACGGCAAACTGAAAATTGGTGAAATCACGTACACGTTGGAGGATATGAACAACCGTAGGAGAGAGGACGATGAAGAGGAGGCAGAGAATCGAAACAGGAAAGAAAGAGGGGGTGATAATACGAAGGGAAGAACTGTAAGCGAAAGGTCTCCAGGCGGAAGGGAAGAAAATCGAGCTAAGCAATTTAAGGAATCACTCCATAGCAGACGCGAGGGCTCAAAAAACTAAAACATGGGAGGAGAGAGGGGCTGTTGGGGAGGGGAGACATGGCAAAGAATACGGATTACGAAAGAAGGCGGGTATCACGAGGACAAGCTAAGGAAGACAAACTGAAAAAGTAAAACGAGGAAAGAGAGGGAGGACAAAGGATATGATAAAGACCGGAACGTGGAATGTGCGAACAATGCTTAAGCCGGGTAAGATAATAGAAATAGCGAAGGAAATGAAACCATACAAAATAGACATCCTAGCGCTCCAGGAAGTTAGGTGGAAGGATAGCGGAAGTGTCGATAAAAGTGAATTTACCCTATACTACTCAGGCGAAAACAAGCAGGGAAGAAACGGCACAGCATATATGGTAAGCTCAAGAATGAGGGACAGAGTAATGAGCTTTCAGGCAGTAAACGGTAGACTGTCAACTATACGAATACAGAACAAACAAGCTAATATTACAATGATAAACGCGTATGCACCTACAGAAGAATCAAAACAGGAACAAAAGGAAACATTTTACGAACAACTCCAAGAGGTTT
Source organism: Melinopterus prodromus (assembly GCA_964023965.1). Classification (NCBI taxonomy): domain Eukaryota; kingdom Metazoa; phylum Arthropoda; class Insecta; order Coleoptera; family Scarabaeidae; genus Melinopterus; species Melinopterus prodromus. The sequence goes on along the minus strand of OZ030391.1, from coordinate 43,500,898 downwards.
TCGAGAACACTCCAAATAACGACATACAAATTATTCTCGGAGACTTTAATGCACAGATCGGGAGGGAGGAGTATAATGAAAGTGTAGCGAGCAGGGAAACTATACATAACACGACGAACGACAATGGCAAAAGACTATGCAACCTGGCAACGAGTACAGATACGTACATCGTGAGCACCAAATTTAAACACAAAAGAGAACATAAGATAACGTGGATGAGACCGGGGACAACCGACGGAAATCAAATTGATCATGTCTTGATCTCAAAGAAATGGATGCGAATAATTAATGATACAAGATCTTACAGAGGAGCAAACGCAGACACGGATCATCTTCTGGTAGTAACCAAAATAAAGATGAGGATAATGAGAACGGCGAATTGCAGACACAGGGGGATACAATGGAACATTGAAAGACTGAAGGACAGAAAAATTAGAGACGAGTATGTGAAGGAAATAAACCGTGGAACACTAGAGGGGAACTCTGACAGTATAGAACAGGAGTGGACGAACATAAAGAACATTATTTGGAGCGCAGCCAACAAAAAAATAGGGCAGGCCAGAAGGACTAGAAATAAACACTGGTTCGACAACGAATGTGCAGACAACACCAAGGAAAAAAATCATGCAAGAAGAAGCTGGATAGCGACAGGAAGAGATATAGAGAGAACTATCTACAGAGAGAAAAAGAAAAAAGCAGATAAATGCTGCCAAAGGAAGAAGGAAGAGTGGATCAACGAAATGATGAAATATATGGAAGAAAACAGCAAGGATAATAGAAAGCTTTTCCAGCAAATAAAAAACCAGAACAAGAAAAACAAGACGACAGCAAATATAAGCAAGACAGAATGGGAGGAATATTACACAGACTACTTCAGGGAAACCGACACTATCAACGAAAACTGTGAGGAAGCCTGAAGCAACGGAGAACATGAAGAAGAACCACCTACATACGAAGAGTACCAACAACTGATAAATCACCTGAAACAAAATAAAGCGGCAGGAGAGGACACAATAGTGAACGAACTGATAAAGAATGCAGGAGGAAGACTACTAACAAAAATCTACAATCTTATTACGAAAATATGGAAAAAAGAACAAATGCCAGAAGAATGGAATGCGGGACTGATCGTACCGATCTTCAAGAAGGGGGTTCAAACAAGGTGTCAAAACTACCGTGGTATAACGCTCCTGAATGCCGCATACAAAATACTAACAACACTGATACGAGAAAAAATAACAAAATATACCGAAGAGAAACTGGGAGAGTACCAGTTTGGTTTCAGAAAAGGAAAATCAACGATTGACGCCATACACGTAATGACACAGACAATAGAAAAAAATTACGAACACGGGAGTGATTTACACATAATATTTGTTGACTTCAGGCAGGCTTTTGACAGCGTAAATCGACGAACATTGGTAGAAGATATGAGAAAAATGGAAATACCCCGCAAATTGATAAGTCTGGTGGAGATGACCATACAAAAATCTCGGGCCAAAGTAATAACTGCGGAAGGATACTCCAACGAAATTACGGTGAGCAAGGGAGTGAGACAGGGAGACGCACTATCGCCGGTACTGTTTAATGTGGCCCTCGACGCAGCCGTCAAGGAGATAGAAGTGGGAAAAACAATAACAAAAAACATGACACAGATTGTGGGATATGCGGATGACCTGGCACTGATCGCAAGAGACCGACGAAGCTTGAATCAACTCCTGTCAGATCTGTTGACGGCGACAAAGAGCAGAGGTTTAGAAATAAACGAAGAAAAGACAAAATACATGGTGGTTAGCAGAAGGAACACAGAAAGTATAAAAAACATAGATATACTAGGTTACAAGTTTGGGAAAGTTAGTAATTTCAAATACCTCGGAGTAGTGATAAACGAAAAAAATGACAGGTCTATAGAAATGGAGGAAAGAACGAAAGCAGGAAACAGAGCCTACTGGAGGTATCACAAACTACTTAAAGACAAAAACCTTAGCACAAATACCAAACTGAAAATATATAAAGCCACCATAAGACCTACAATAATGTATGCTGCAGAGACAATGGTTATGACAAGCAAAGACGAAGAATCCTTGAGAATCCACGAGAGGAGAGTACTGCGGAAGATATTCGGACCAGTGAGGACAGAGGAGGGAGAACTAAGGAAACTGATGAACCATGAAATCAGTGAAAGAACAAAGAACGAAGATATTGTGAGATGCATAAAGACGCAGCGTTTGAGATGGTATGGACACATACAAAGAAGAGAACCAAACACTCAAATCAGACGAATCACCAGCTGGAGACCAACAATAGGAAGACCAAGGGGGAGACCAAGGACAAGGTGGGAAGATCAAATCCACGCAGATACGGGAATCCTAGGAATGGAAGGATGGAGAAATGACGTCGGGGACAGGAAGAAGTGGCACAGAATAACAGAGCAAGCAAAAACGCACATCAGACTATAAAGAGTAGGGAAAAAAAATATCAAAAAAGATAAAAGTAAAAAAAGATCTAACGTAAGAGAAAGGAAAAAGTAAGGAAAAAAGTAAAAAAAAAATATATAAATAATTTTAAAAAAAATGCTTTGCAAAGGAATAAGTAAAGGAAAAAAATAAAACAAAAAACAGAAATATGTAGATATGAATAATGAGAGAAGAATAAAAAAAAGAGAAATGCAAAGAGAGAGAAAAAAAAATACAAGTAAATAAAAAGTTTTAAACAGAGTGATTCCCTGTAAGAAACTGAATCTATAGAGCTTAGCCAAGCGGCCACCATTCCACCAGGAATGAACAGCCATATATATATATATATATATATATATATATATATATATATATATATATATATATATATATATATAACTTGATAAAATTCTTCAGGTTTTTCGATCGATTTGGGAAAAGAAACTCACATTTGTGGATATAAGCTATATTTCGGACCTATAATTTGGATCCTTCATCAGGCTATTTCACTTCTACAAGAAACAATCAACAGTTAAGACACAGAAAACAACCTAGCAAAGAACTATACATACTGGAGTTATAGAGGCGGCAAAAATTGAGAACTGACGAACGACATTACAATAAACGAAGTATTTTACTTAACAGCGGTGTGCATACATTGACAGACATAACAACACAGTTTCCGCCTTCAGCACTAAACAAACTTTGTGACGGTTTCTTAAATAACGGTTTCCCACGTAGAGTTATTAAAAAAATATTATTTTCCACGAACACAAGTAATACTCAAACTATAAGCATTTTTGATCCTCCGAATGACCAACCTATCTCCTACATAAAGTTGATGTCTGTGCCCACTGTTACTCATAAACTGAAAAAATTGTTCAGTCCTTTTATTTCTGACAATTTGAGGCTTGTTCAGCATTACACCTTTAAGCTTTCAAATTTGTTTAGTAGAATTAAAGATGTTACACCACTGATGTTTCGATCAAATGTGGTTTATTGTTTGTCCTGCAAAGATTGTGATGGGAAGTACATTGGTGTCACTGCACAGTGGCTTCGTGGGCGTCTGAGCCTTCATAAAAGTGATTGTAAAACAAAAAAGACCAGATGTGCTCTGGCTTGTCATGCTGTGAATAGTAACCATACTTTTGATTTTGAGGATGTTAGAATATTGGACTCGGATTGTAATTATCGTAACCGTATTTTTTTGGAGATGTACAATATCAACTTCATTGATGGTACAATAAATTTTAAACACGATACGGACAACCTCAGCATCATTTACTCCAATATAATACAATTTGATAGAGACAAATGTGGAAATGTGAATGAAATTGACAATACAACTCTTAGATTTTGATGTTGGTATTCTTTGCCACTATTTTTGAATTTTTGCCCGGTCAGGTTGTTTTTACCGTTGTGACCTTGTCGTAGCGGGTATGTCGTTTTCCGTCTTGTGTTGTTATGTCTGTCAATGTATGCATACCGCTGTTAAGTAAAATACTTCGTTTATTGTAATGTCGTTCGTCAGTTCTCAATTTTTGCCGCCTCTATAACTCCAGTATGTATAGTCCTTTGCTAGGTTGTTTTCTGTGTCTTAACTGTTGATTGTTTCTTGTAGAAGTGAAATAGCCTGATGAAGGATCCAAATTATAGGTCCGAAATATAGCTTATATCCACAAATATGAGTTTCTTTTCCCAAATCGATCGAAAAACCTGAAGAATTTTATCAAGTTATTCATCTACGATCAAAAAATATTCAATTCCTACACCTATATATATATATATATAACCACAAATATAAAAGGAATTGGAGGTGGCAAAATTAGAACCCTAGGTAAATTTACAGCAATGATTGAGGTTGATGACTGCAACTTCACCACCGAACTACACTTGGTGCCAGACGAAGCAATGCCTTTTAGCATGCTCATTGGAAAACCTTTTCTTGAAAATGTGACGTTGACTATAGACACTGAAGGGATTAAGATGACACAGAGTGAAAGCAAAATACCAAATCTACAGTTGCCGAGTTGCGAAGAAAATAATTTATTTTTGGTTGATATCGAACAAGACTTAGACGTGGGATTACCCAAGTACTATAACAAAATTGTTGATCTACAGCTTAATTACAACCCAAAGCCATCCAAGCCAACAGAGATCCGAACAAAGATTATTTTGCAAGATGAAATACCCGTGAATCAGCCGCCTCGAAGATTGTCGTTTGTAGAAAAGATAGAAGTAGAGAAGCAAATGGAGGAGTGGATGAATGAAGGAATAATAAGACCTAGTGTGTCAGAATATGCAAGTCCAATCGTACTGGTAAAAAAGAAAAACGGAAGTACCCGAATCTGTATAGATTATAGAAAACTTAACAGGAAAGTCATCAGAGGACAGATACCCTTTGCCAGTAATTGAGGATCAGATCGACCAGTTGGCCAAAGCTAGAATATTTACAACGCTAGATCTCAAGAATGGATTTTTCCATGTGCCAGTGTCCGAAGAAAGCATAAAATACACATCATTCGTAACACCAAGCGGTCAATACGAATTCCTTAAGACGCCATTTGGACTCTGTAACTCGCCAGCAGTTTTTCAAAGATTTATCAACTCAGTATTTAAGGAATTGATACGAAAGGGAATCGTGATGACCTATATGGACGACATAATAATACCGGCAGAAAAGGAGGAGGAAGCACTTGCGAGGTTAGAGATGGTATTGAAGACAGCAGAAGAATGTGGACTAGATATCAAGTGGCAGAAATGTCAGTTCATGAAGACAAATGTGGAGTATCTTGGACATAAAATAGAAGGAGGAAAAGTAAGACCATCTGAGAATAAAACCGCTGCTGTGACCAATTTCCAAGAGCCGACGACGATTAAGAAACTTCAGAGCTTCTTGGGATTAACGGGATATTTCAGGAAGTATATTAAAGACTATGCCCTCATAGCTAGACCTCTCACAAACATTCTAAAAGGTAAAAAACAATTTTACTTCAATGACGAAGAGAAGGCGTCTTTCAGAGAACTTAAGCGAATTTTAAGTCATGAACCTGTGCTCCAAATATTCCAATATGAAAACGATACCGAATTACATGTAGATGCCAGCCAGGATGGATTTGGTGCCGTTTTACTACAGAAGAATGCCGAAAATGGTCTTATGCATCCAGTTTATTATTGGAGCAGGAAAACGAATGACCAGAGAAAATACACAAGTTACGAACTGGAGGTATTAGCGGTGGTGGAGGCATTGAAAAAGTTTAGAGTGTATCTGCTGGGTATAAGATTTAAAATATACACCGATTGCGCAGCTTTTGCAGTAACTATGAATAAAAAGGATCTATGTACACGAGTTGCGAGATGGGCACTTCTACTTGAAGAATTTAACTACACAATTGAACACCGACCCGGAAGTAGAATGCAACATTGCGACGCCTTGAGTCAAAACCCAATAACCTTTATCGTACAAAATGAATTTATTGACAGAATTAGAAAAGCGCAGAGAGAAGATGACCACATCAGAAGTGTAATAAAAATTCTAGAGAACCAAGACTACGAAAATTTTGAGATGGATAAGGACATCTTGTACAAAAACGAAAATGGACAAAAGCTTTTAGTTGTACCAACTCGAATGCAATATCAAATTATAAGAAATGCTCATGAAAACGGACACTTTGCTGTGAAAAAAACAAAGGAAATAATCATAAAGGAATATTATATCCCTAACCTAGAAGATAAAATTCGAAGACTAATCCAAAATTGTATACCTTGTATACTTGTCGAAAGGAAATCAGGGAAACAAGAGGGATTTCTAAATCCAATTCCTAAAGGTGACGTTCCTCTAGAAACCTATCATATCGACCATCTAGGACCTATGACGAAGACGGGAAAGGGGTATCGATATCTCCTTGTCATGATAGATGCTTTTACTAAGTTTGTTTGGATTTATCCAACAAAATCAACAGCCACAAAAGAAGTATTAGATAAATTGGAGACACAAAGAGGAATATTTGGTAATCCGAAAGTAATAATATCTGACCGAGGAACGGCGTTCACGTCCCATGATTTTGAAAATTATTGTGACCAAGAAAACATCAGACACGTAAAAATCACGACGGGTATTCCCCGTGGGAACGGTCAGGTGGAAAGAATCAACAGAATAATAATACCAGCTTTGTCGAAAATGGCAGGTGAAAATCCAGAGCATTGGCACAAACACGTAAGAAAATTACAAGAAGTTCTTAACAGCACCTACCAAAGAAGTGTAGGAAAAACACCATTCCAATTGATGTTTGGCGTGCCAATGAGAAGACCGGAAGAAGTGAAGCTGAAAGAAATAATCGAAGAAGAATATGAAAACTTATTTGAGGAAACTCGAGAGGAAGAGAGTACAAAAGGAAAATGCAGCAAATTTCAACAAGAAGCGCAAGATCGCAACAGTCTACGAAATTGGGGACCTTGTCACCATCAAGAGAACCCAATTCCAAAACGACTCCAAACTTTTGCCTAAGTTCCTAGGTCCCTATCGAGTTCAGCAACAAATTGGCCCTGACAGGTACAGCGTCGAGAAGGTGGGATGTCAGCAGGGTCCACGTCAGACCACCAGCAGTGCTGAAAATATGAAGCCCTGGTACCATGATGATCCATTCGAGGCGAATGCTGAGCAGGATGGCCGAGATGTGGGAACGCCACGTGACAACCCCCACCAGACTCAAGATGATGGGCCTACGTGACCAACGAAGACCAGAGTTGACCAAGCCGTAAGTGCGAACAGACGTGTTTAGACGATTAAGGGTTTAAGACGGTGTTTTATTTTGTTCACAGACGTGCGGAGGCCAGTGAACGCGAGAACGATACAATTTTTACATTTCATTTTTATTGTTAGACAATTATTTTAAATAAACGCGTTGATAACGATCGCGAGTGTTGTGTTTCACTTAACCCCGATCCTACATATATATATATATATATATATATATATATATATATATATATATGAACTTGGAAGAGCGCTACGCTGTCGAGGTAGAAGATTTAATTTCAAATCCTCCGGCAGTTGATCCATACAACATCATTAAACGTGAACTAATTCTTCGACTTTCAACATCTGAGGAAAAGCGTGTGCGGCAGCTGATTTTAGAGGAAGAATTAGGCGAAAGTACTCCATCGCAGTTTTTTAGGCGATTAAAATCACTAGCCGGAACCTCAATTCAGGACAGCCTTCTTAAAACACTTTGGCTCCAGCGTCTTCCAGCTCACTAGCAAGCTATTCTGCAGACTCAGTCAGATCTTGCCATTGAGACAATTTTAGCAACCGCAGACAAAATAGCGGAGATCCAAATGACTCCGTCAACGTCAGTTTGTGCGACTTCGAAAAGTCAATCTGACTTAGAGTCTAAAATTAATGATTTGGCAATTAAGTTGGAGTCAATTCAAAATACACTTCACCGCAGAAGAGATCGGTCGATTTCAAGATCCCGACCATCAAGTTCATCCCGTTCATCAAGTCAGATTCGCCCAGGATGGTGCTGGTACCATAGAAGATTTTGTACCAACGCAAAGAAGTGCATAAAACCATGTAATTTTTCGGCATCGGAAAACACCAACAGCGATTCGTAGCGGCGGCGTCGAATTGTGGGTCGAGTAGCCGCCTATTTGTTACTGACGCAAATAGCAAATTATCCTTTCTGGTTGACACTGGTTCTGATATTTGCTGTTTTCCGAAAACGAAGTGCAAGAAAGCTGTTCCTTCGAGCTACAAACTTCAAGCCGCAAACAATAGCTTCATCAACACATACGGCACAGTCTTGTTAACTCTGAATCTTAGTCTACGCAGAAGTTTTGCATGGAACTTCGTTGTTGCTGACACAGCAGTACCTATTATTGGTTCCGATTTTTTAGCTCACTTTGGATTATTGCCGGACTGCAAAAAACGACGACTCATTGACCAGATCACCGGATTGTCAGCAACCTGTCATCAACGAAGCCATGATCAAGACAGCGTTCGTGCAGTTACTTCCAATATTCCGATTCTGTGTGAATTTCCAGCACTCACTCGTCCTTCCGGCGCTCCAAAATTTGTTCATCATAAGACAATGCACTTCATCAAGACGCTTCCAGGTCCTCCTCTTTCTTGTCGCCCATGTCGTCTTGCTCCAGACCGCTTACAACTTGCGAAGACGGAATTCGACGTCATGTTGAAGGAAGGAACTACACGACGTTCGGACAGCCCTTGGGCATCTCCTCTACATATGGTGCCAAAGAAGACGGAAGGCTGGCGCCCGTGTGGTGATTATCGTTTACTTAACACTAGAACTATCCCAGACAGCTATCCTGTTCGCCATATCCACGATTTCACTCATCTTATAAGAGGCAGCACTGTATTTTCGACGATCGATTTAGTAAAGGCCTACAATCAAATTCCTGTCAATCCAGATGACATCCCCAAAACTGCCATCACTACACCATTTGGTCTTTTTGATTTCCCGTACATGTCGTGCGGCCTCAGAAATGCTGGTCAGACTTTCCAACGATTCATCGATGCAGTCCTTTCTGGCTTGAATTTTTGTTACGCCTACATCGACGACATCCTTGTATTTTCGGCGGATCAAGAACAGCATAACAGTCATCTTCGCATACTCTTCAGCAGACTTGTGGACTACGGCATCATCATCAACACAAAAAAGAGTAAGTTTTGTCAGTCATCTGTTACCTTACTTGGTTGCGAATTCTCTAGGAGCGGAACCAAAGCTTTGCCAGAGAGGATTTCGGCGCTTCAAAGCTTCCCCCGACCAACAACTGCGAAGGAGTTTCGTAGATTTTTGGGAATGATAAACTTCTATCGTCGTTTCCTTCCCGGCGCTGCAAAATTTCAAGCTCCTCTGCACTCAGCACTCATTGGTTTAAAAGGGAATCAGTCATCTGGTCAGAAGAGTGTGAAACAGCTTTTACTGCCTGCAAAGAAAATCTTGCAGCTGCAACACTGTTGGTGCATCCAGATCCTTCGCTTGAGCTTGGACTTTTTACCGACGCTTCCAATTTTGCAGTTGGCGCAAGTTTGCAGCAACGAGAGAACGGCGACTGGAAACCTCTTGCGTTCTTCTCGAAGAAATTAACTTCTAGGCAGATTGATTGACCTGTGTACTATCGAGAACTATTTGCGGTATATGCAGCTGTTCAACATTTTCGTCATATCCTAGAAGCGCAACCCTGTACAATCTTCACCGACCATAAACCTCTTACCTATGCATTCCAGCAACGACGTGAGAAACTTCCTCCGGTGCAGAATAACCAGCTGACATTCATAGCTCAGTTCACTACCGATCTCCAGCATGTCAGTGGAGCAGCTAACATTGTAGCCGACGCTTTGTCCCGCATCAATTCTATTGAAGCCCCATGCGTCGACTATAACGTTCTTGCAGAAGAACAAGGAGTAGACGAAGAACTCAAGGAGCTGCTAGAAGGTAATTCCTCACTCAACTTGCAACCTACTAGTGTTCCCGGTTCAACTTTGAGGATCTACTGCGATTCGTCGTTTGCACAACCACGCCCTTACGTTCCTGCAAACTTAAGGAAGAAAATCTTCGACACTCTTCACAGTTTTAGCCACCCCGGCGCGGCGTATAAGCAACAACAAAACTCATTACCAATCGGTTCGTCTGGCCCAACATCCGAAGAGATTGCCACATCTGGACCAGAAGTTGTAATTCCTGTCAGCTAGCCAAACTTCATCGCCATGTCAAAACTCCAATAGGCGTCTTCCGTCAACCTTCTAGGAGATTCCAACATATCCACGTGGACATTATTGGACCTCTCCCTCCCGTCGATTCGTACAAGTACTGCCTCACTGTCATCGATCGTTTCTCTCGATGGCCTGAAGTGTTACCACTATATGGAATCAGCGCTGAAGAAGTGGCAGATGGATTAATTCGCTGTTGGATTTCTCGTTTTGGAGTCCCAATTACCATTACAACCGATCAGGGTCGTCAGGTTGAGAGTAGTTTATTCCAAACTTTGACTAAAACCTTTGGAATGAAGCGGACACGAACAACTAGTTACCACCCACAGTGTAATGGTATGGTAGAACGGTTTCATCGTCAGTTAAAAGCGGCCCTCATGTGTTATTCCAACAGCACAGTTAAAGAACATCTAAACGCCTCCCCCGCAGAGTTGGTCTATGGTGAACCATTACGACTCCCAGGGGAATTCTTTTCCGACACTTCGTTAGACCCAATTCAAGACCCGTCAAATTATGTTTTAAATTTACGGAAGCTCATGAACGATCTTCGCCCAGTTTCCAGCTCTAACCACTCCTTGTCTAAGTGTTTTGTGTTTCAGGACTTGCGTACTTGCAATCAGGTTTATCTTCAAGATGATTCAGTCAGAAGACCGCTTCAACCACCTTACTCAGGTCCATTCCCAGTTGTTAGCCGAAACCAGAAGACGATAACTATCCTTGTCAATGGAAAAGAACGTTGCGTCAGCCTTGACAGAGTCAAACCCGCTTATTTTCTACAAGACCCAGATTGTCAGACGTTAACACATCCTCCATCTTCAAAGCGTTCTCGCCGCCGTGTTCTCTTTCAACTTCCGAAACCCTAACCTCCGGTCTCCCTGGGGGGCTGATGTGGGGACCACATCATGGTAGTCATGAAAAACTATCACAGGACCACATCATGGTAGCCATGAAAAACAATAACAATTGTGAGAACATCATCGACAGAGACACGCGTCTGCCGTCTACACAATTTTATATTTTGTAATTGTTTGATAGTTAAATAAAACCTTTTTCTTAACTATATATATATATATATATATATAAAAAATATATATAAAAAATATAAAAAGAAAAAACGTTTTTTGACTGAATTCCCACTAAGTTTTCCGATATATATATATATATATATATATATATATATATATATATATATATATATATATATATATATATATATATATATATATATATATATATATATAAAATTTTTGTCCTTCCTCAGGGTTCTAAAATGTTTAATAATATATTAAAATTATATATACCTACCTATAACTAACACAAAGCGGAGAAACTAAGATAATAAATGTAAAAATTATGAGAGATGTCATAAAACAAAGTTGGAAAAGTTTATAAACAATAAAAGGCCTACGTTAAAAAGTATAAGTATGAAACTAGACACTAAAAAATAACCTAAATAGGAATTAAATGACATCAATGACATGTATCATGTCACAATTGGTTTATATTTGTAGGATGGATGTCTTTAAATTTAAGGAGATAACTATAAATTTCGCTTAGATTACTAAGGTCAGTTTTTTTTGTTCATCGTACAACGGTTATCATTTATATAATACATTTCCAGAAAAGAGCGCTTGAAAAAATTAGTATCACTGTCTAGAACTTTTTTGATAATCCATATTATGTCCGAGAGAGTTAACATGGTAAGCTAAAGCACAAGCGTTTGGTTTAATTCTTGAATCGCTTTTGTGTTGTGTAATTCTTCTCTTTATGTGTTGAGAAGTCTGTCCAATATATTCCTTTGGACAGACACTACATGGAATTTTGTAGATGACATCAGAACGCAACTCTAGCGGTAATGGATCCTTTAATTTTGAGAACAATGACCCTACTAATCTCTTCAGTGTTCTACGACCAAATGATAAATTTTGATCCTTGAATATTTTGATAAGATTTGGAGTGAGTCCTGCGATGTAAGGTAATACTTTAAATTTACTTGAACCAGTTCTTCTTGTTATCTCATTTGTTATAGAGATAAACGCAAGAGCAGTTTTAAAGAACACGTCTATTTGCAATCAGAACAATAATCAGAATAATAAACACCATAAACGCCACCCCATGGTGACCGTCGTCATGGCACGTCCGGATCCTGGCAAATGCCCACCATCACACGCCGCCTGCCATAATTTTATTACATTCGGCCAACCTGAAAAACAAATATTAATGCCCCTATTAATAGTCATCAAGAGATTGCTCTCAAAAAATATAACGACAACGTCACTAGACATGTTTAACTCTCCAAAAGGTCAATCAAATCCTGGTTATCTGTTAGAGTATGACCATCGTCATCGCCATCACAATCGCCACCGAGATCTCGTATATCGCTATCAATATCGCCTTTTGCAGTACTGCTGTATCGCCTAAGGGAATCGCCAGAGACAATTGCTGTGAATTTTTTATAACCTTTTACGCCTTTAATAGAAGCGATCTTGTACCGATCATTACCGAGAACTCCCGTTACTCGATAGGGGCCGTTGTACTTAGTAGTCAGCTTTCTATTTGCGCCCTTTTCACCTGAAACAGTGCTTGCATGCCGCCACAGCACTAAAGTTCCCGCCGAGAAGTCGGTTGCAACCTTTCGCCTTTTGTCATAACGTGCTTTCATCGCCTCGCTTGTCTTGGTCAGGTTCGCCGTCGCCGTTTGCCGTCGTTGCTCCAGCTTGCGCTGTGCCGCTTTGTGTGGATCTTCGCCCGCCAGATTTGTCTCTTCCACGCCCCTTGCCAAGTCCTCGTTGGCACCTCCACCATGTGAGAACATTAATTGAGCTGGAGAAATCCCTGTACTAGCATTTACTGTATGATTCATGCCCCACACGATTTCTGGGAGTTTCTCGTCCCATCTCGATTCATCTTCCACACTTGTCGCCAAAGCATCAAGAATAGTACGATTTTGACGCTCCACCTGACCGTTCGCCCGAGGAGTTGCTATAGCATTTAGCACGTGTTTAACTCCTCGTTCCGCCAGAAAGCTAGCAAACGCCTTACTAGAAAACGCCAAACCCCTATCCGAAATAATACGCTTTGGGAACCCGTAATCGCCAAAACTTCTCTTAACCTCTGAATAGCCTCCGCCGAACTTAGAGTTTTAGTCGCCTTCGCTAGTGTGAATTTTGTGAACCCATCGACAATCATCAGTAGGTAAGAAAAGCCACGCCTACTTTTCATGAAAGGACCCAAATGATCAATATGGATAGTATCAAAGGGAATTGCTCCCTTGTCGATTGGATGCAAGAATCCGCCTTTTCGCCCATAATCGCCTTTGTTGAAAGAACAGCTTAGGCACGCCACTACATACTTTTTCACAAATCGACCCATTTTTGGAAACCAATATGTTTGTTTTAACAATGCCAAGCACCTCCCGTAGCCAGGATGTCCGATGTCATCATGATGTTTTCGTAGTAGTCCGAATTTTGCCACAGCCGGAACATACAACCGATCACCTAAAAGGGTACGCCTATATAATCGGCCGTTGCAAATCCTGAAGTTCGCCTTTACGTTCTTGTCAGCTGTACCATCGTTCAACATGGTTACAATTTTCTGCGCCTTGTCATCTTGCAGCTGTACCGTGAAGAACCAATCCTCATCATCAATAGTCACAACCTGAATATGAACCGGATTCCTGCTCAAAGCATCCACATGCTGCATTTTTGTTCCAGGACGATACTCCATTTCCATGTCGTATTCTTGTAAATATAACCACCATCGGGCAACTCTAGGTACCAGGTCTCTCTTCGCCAACGTAGCCCTTACAGCAGAACAATCGGTAACTACTTTAAAATGAATACCTACTAAATACACCCTAAAGCGTTTGATTGACTCCACAATCGCTAATGTTTCCAATTCATAACTATGATACGCTTGTTCGTATGAATTCGTCGCTCGACTGAAATATAAAACCGGGTGCCAGTCACCATGAATCTGCTGCTGTAGCAAAATACCACCTAAACCAATTTTACTAGCATCAGTGTGTAGTTCTGTTAACGCTTTATGAGAGTACAATGCTAAAACAGGACGATTTGCCAATTGATTTTTGAGATTGTCAAATGCTTTCATTTCCTCGTCACCCCATCGCCAGACAGAAGAATTCTTAGTCAATTCTGTAAGAGGTTTCGCCAACGAGGAAAAGTTTGGAACGTATCGCCGGAAGAAGCCTGCCAATCCAATAAACTGCCTAACGTTATGCACATTTTCTGGAACTGGAAAGTCCGTGACTGCTTGAATTTTACGCCTACCAGGTTTTACACCACCCTCAAAAATTTCATGACCCAAATACTCTACTTCAGTGTCCAGAAAATTGCATTTTGCTAGGTTCAGTTTCAACCCAGCCTTTGTAACCAATTGCAGAACCTGCTCTAGCAACTCCAAACCGCCATCTACAGTTTCAGAAGGAATCAACAAATCATCCATATAAGCCAGAACTCGGTCATACTGTAAACCGGCAAGCATTCGATTAACGACACGCTGAAAAACCGCCGGTGCGTTCGCCAAGCCGAATGGAACACGTAAATACTCGTAATGACCATCGGGAGTGATGAACGCTGTTTTATGAATAGACTCTGTATGTACTGGAACCTGATGATATCCTTGCGCCATGTCGAGTGTGGTGAAATATCTTTTATTCGCGAGTTTTGTCATTTAGTCTTCGATAAGTGGCAATGGATATCGATCCCTCACCGTTATTGCATTCAACGACCTATAATCCACACACAACCTAATATCTCCAGTTTTCTTTCGTACAAGCACAATGGGACTTTCATAACATGATTCTGATTCACGAATCGCACCACTCGCCAACAACCTATCTATTTGCCCCTTCACTAAGATCCTCTCGGTATACGCCAACCTATAAGGACGATAATTTACCGGCCTATCGCTAGTGAGATGGATGCGCATCTCGTCTAAATGAGTCAACCCTAAATCAGTATCGCCAGTCGAGAACGCAGCCGCCTGTTGCTGTAAGAGAGAAACGAGTCGCAATCGGTCACGTAGAGGAATACTATCCCCCCGAATACTCTCAAAATTCAAATATGAGCCAGAATTTGTAATGGACCTCACCTGTTGGGTTGGATTTTGCCTCTTGCGGACCATCACACGCCCCTCTTTCAGTACTGCGGTACTGCTGCCGCTATTGACAACGCTGATCTCGTTGTCCAGTCCGCCAACTACTGTTCCCTGGAGGACGACAAGCGACGCGCCTCGATCTTTGAACGACTTATACGCAAAATCGACAACCTCGCCGGGTTGACAACCATCAACGTTGACCTTCGGATGTTTTATCTCGCCCGGAGCTATGCACACCTCTTCTGCCAGTTTGACGTTGCACACACTCTGATCATCAGCCAACTCCACCGCTGAAAATGCCGCCCGCCATCGTTCATTTTCAACGAGTGTTGCTTTTCCACATCTGACGACGAGAGTAACACCATCTATCGCCCACGTTGGTTGTCCCAACAAAACATCTGCGTTCGCCAACTCGCAAGATGTCACCAGAGCTCGTACTGACAGCTTAACATCATCCACTAACAGCGTTAAATTCACCTCCTCAATCGCCCTTGTAACGAAGCCGCCAAATCCTCGTAACGCTGTGGAATTTGGACGTAGCGCCAGTCCCAACCGCCTAGCGCATACCTCTGTGATAAGGGTGCGTTCGCTGCCGGTATCTAGGTAGACACGAACTCTCTCGCCTTGATCGGTAGTCGCCATTTTCCTGTAGGTGTAACTAATGTTAGTAGCATCAACAAGACTTACTTTCTTCGGTAGGTTTCTTTGAGGTTGTCTACATTTGGCAGCTACGTGACCACCTCGTCTGCAATTCGTGCAGCGGTCCAGTCGTGGCTTTGGGCAATCTCGACTGAAGTGGCCGGCAAATTCTTGGCAGTTGTAACATCTTATTTTAGACAACTCCGAGCTAGACTTGAATTTTTTGGCCCCATCTGTCGCTTCCACTGTCACCCGCTTAAAACTGTTCATACTCGCCGGCCGTGTCATCGCCATGTTGAAGTTCTCCAATCCCATTAAAAAGTCATTGTATAGTGACATTGGAGTATCACACCTCGCCGCGTATGCATTGGCTCTCAGTTCACCTGGAAGCCCCCGAATGATTGTTGATACTGCATTCTCCCCGACGACTCCACACCTGTCACAGAGTTCCAATTTCGCCTGATAATATTTTGACATAGTTTCGCCTGGTTCCTTTTGGCGCGCCATTAACTGCTCTAAAAGGACCCCAAAGTCATATCGCCGTGGGAATGCCCTTTTAATGTCTGCTTTCCACTGCGCCCAAGTCCTATTGTAATCATCAAGATTGTTGAACCATTTCTTCGCCGATCGCCTTAGCTTTCCTTGCATAAAACAAGCTCGTTCGTACTCGGACCAGCCATGGATGTCCCCCAGTCTATCGATTCCAGATAACCACCGATCCACATGACAATCACTGTCCTCAGGGTCGAATTCCTCAATAATTTCACCACCGATACGCGTTACGCCCGTTACGCCTCTATTCGGTTCAGTGAAAACCGGATCGGTGGGGGTTTTTCTTTGTGTCACCGCAAAATCTTTGGGCTGAGAAACATCGTTTACTGGTCGTGCCAATTGACTAATTGACTCTGACACAATTTTTTCAATTGTAAGCTTCAATTCTCCACACGTCATGTCGCCAACCTTGTTCTTAATGTTGCCTTTTTCGTCTGTACCAGTTTCATCCACCTCATAATCCAGTTCGGACAGTTCACCACTATCTGCAGAGTATCCCGTTGCCATAATGTACAGTTCCGTAGATTATATAGTTTTTCGTTCGCCCAAACACAAACGCCACCGCGCAGAATGTGTCTATAAATCGCCAGGCACGCAGAACTTTGTTGCCCACTTCTGATTTGTTATAGAGATAAACGCAAGAGCAGTTTTAAAGAACACGTCTATTTGCAATCAGAACAATAATCAGAATAATAAACACCATAAACGCCACCCCATGGTGACCGTCGTCATGGCACGTCCGGATCCTGGCAAATGCCCACCATCACACGCCGCCTGCCATAATTTTATTACACATTATTTGTTAATGATATATCTCCCTGAGTAGGTGGGCTTAGTATACCAATCACCTACTCAGCCCACCTACTCAGGGAGATATATAAATTTTTTCTCTTCACATTCGTTTGCTCATAAAGTCAACACCATCATAGCCATGAAGAATCGTATTTTAAGAATTTGTGATACCCAATTTCAGCCTTCAGCTCTAAAAAAACTTCAACGTGTCTTTTTGAATAACGGTTTTCCTTTAAAAATAGTAAATAAAGTTTTGTATTCTACTAATACCAATAGTCAGCCCGTCATAAGTATTTTTGATCCCCCTATTGATATACAACCATCTTATCTTAAATTAATGTTCTTACCCACTTTAACACACAAGTTAAAGAAGATTTTTTCCCCTTTTCTCCCTAACGAATGTAAATTAATATGCCATTATCCATCCAAACTGTCACAGATTTATAGTAATATTAAAGATAAAATACCCCTAAATTTTAAATCTAACTTAATTTATTGTATCTCCTGTAATCAATGTGAGGGTATATACGTGGGTGTGACCACGCAGTGGCTTCGGAGTCGTGTGGCCGTACACAAAAGTGATTGTAGGACCAAAAAGGAGAGGTGTGCTCTTGCTTGCCATGCGATTGACCATGGTCATACTTTTGACTTTGACAATGTGAGGGCTCTTGACTCGGATTCTAGCTATCGTAACAGAATGTTTCTGGAGATGTATAATATCAATATTATGGAGAACACTGTGAATTTCAAGCAAGACACAGAGGGCCTCAGCATCATTTACTCTAACATTATTGATTTTGATAGAGGCAGACGCAGTCGGTCGGAAGCTTCACTTAGCCTAATGTTTTAATTAATTTTTTTTTATTTGAATTTTTTATAAGTAATTAATTTCTTTTTCTCTCCTTTTTTTCAATTTTTTCAATTTTTTGTCTTTCAAAATTTCATATTTATATATTTAAGCTTTCAAACTAATTAATTGTTCACTTTCACTAGTCTTTTGTATTACACAGAGGGCGAAAAAAGAAGATTGTTTAGGATAGTTTTCTTATTGTAATGGTTGTCAACTTTTGCCTGTGACGGTAACAGCCGACCATGTGGTTCTCTCCTTCAGTTCCGTTCTGACATTGTTGTACGCTGGTTGTTTTCGTTTTGTTTCTGTCAAATGTGAGGTAAATTTCGTTAAGTGTACTTGTGCCCGTCGCTTGATGTCTTCCCTGCTTCAATTTTGGCCACCTAACCAGCTCCAAGTAGGTTATGTTTTATTTTATGACTTTGTTGTCTCTTTATGGTTTGTGATTGCGGTGATTGTTTGTAACACGTGTGTTTTTATCGTTGTAGAAGTGTTGTACCTGAAGAAGGATCCATTCCGATCCGAAATATAGTACAATTCCACTAAAAGCGAGTTTTATTGGTTTTGAATTGATCGAACACCCGAAATAATCTCTTCCTGTTATTTCCACGATCAAAGAATACTCCTCTATATATATATATATATATATATATATATATATATATATATATGAAGTGACTGAAGTGACAAATAAAACCTATAAATTTCCATCGCCTCTGTAGCTCAACTGGGAGAGCTGTCAACCGGCAATTGGAGGGTTCCTGGTTCAAATCCAGGCGGAGGTGTTTTTTCCAAAAATTATCCTCACCTGGGTTAATTATCATTCGCTTCTTTAGTTGATTCTATACTACTGACGAGTTTACGTAATAACCATTTTCCCTTGAATTTATTCATCTATACGAGCTGTTTAGCAATAAACATTTAGCGATTCCTAGTTACCAAACTTCCATCTAGCCCCAATAGGTGTCACGACGGGTTTGTTTAATTCGAAACTCGGATCGCAAGTCCTGAAGTGACAAATAAAACCTATAAATTTCCATCGCCTCTGTAGCTCAACTGGGAGAGCTGTCAACCGGCAATTGGAGGGTTCCTGGTTCAAATCCAGGCGGAGGTGTTTTTTCCAAAAATTATCCTCACCTGGGTTAATTATCATTCGCTTCTTTAGTTGATTCTATACTACTGACGAGTTTACGTAATAACCATTTTCCCTTGTATATATATATATATATGTTCATTTGTAGTGAATTTGTTTGGCCTTTGTGCCGGTCTATTGTGTTTGTATGCAAAACTAATATTCCTACTTACTATGTAAATGACAATTGTCAATTCCTGTGAAGGATCAGACGACAAATAAAGTATATTATTATTATATATTATTATTATTATTAAATTTGGGAATAATCAGTCAAGGATTTTCCAAATTATGAATTTATTCGTGTTAAATGTGCAATTGGGACCACCTGCACCGTGGCCGTGCTATACGCCACAACAGGTAACAAAAGGTACTCGACAAAAACAAACGTGTCCGCACACTGTCCGCACCTCTGTAGCGGCATAGTTGTTTAGTGGTATGTGGTAGGGAGACCTACTTGCCCGTAGAATAGAATAATTTCTATCTTCTTGCCTAAATCGTTGTACGAACCACTCGACTCAATTTTCATGTCCGCACATAGAAATTCACTAAATTACTCGCTACTGTACAAAACTACTAGCCGTGTGCGTACGAGCCTATCTTCTTGCCTAAATCGCTTTACGAACCACTCGACTAAATTTTCATGTCCGCACACTGAAAGTTACTAAATTACCAGCTACTGTACTAAACTACTAGCCGTGTGCATACGAGCCTTTAGGCTATATGTTCATTGATGCTTTTGTCCATAAAATAAGTTGCTCTCACCCCTCCAATATTCGGGACGTGGAACAACACAGTCTGTATAATAATAAAAAACGATTTAAATTTTAAGTATATTTATCAGGTATAGTCTGGAATGACAGAGGCCAATTTCTCTTTCGATAGATATTCGATTTAAAAACATGATTTTTTTAGTTTGATAATCCTGTATAAGATATAATGTTAATAATAATAATATCAGGTATAGTCTGGAATGCCAGAGGGCAAGATTTTTGTCGATAGATATCTTCTTCAATTTAAAGCATGATTTTTTAAGTTAAAAAATGTGATATTTGTGTTACAAATTTTAAACACACTGTATAAAGTATAATAATGAACTTAACGGCATTGTGTGCACCGGGCCGGGGCACATTGTAACAAACTGCAAATTGGAAAGGAGTTATTATAATTCCAAAAATACTTTATTCAACTTAAAATTTCCAGTATGTATACCTGGTTAAACGTATATATTAAGTAGGTAGTATTGCCATTTCCAACCAGGCAACATTTTTCGATAATATTAGAAAATGAAGTTCTTTTACTTTTACATGAAATTCATCAATTCTCAGCGCCCGGTATATGGTGCATAATATTGTAACTCATAATAGTTAAATTATTAGGTTAAATCAGCAGTAAACTTCTATAAAGAATGTCTCATAAATCATCAATATACATACTAGACTCGTTATTTTTGTTCATGAGTGTAGTTTTAATATTTTCCGCTATATGTCTGTTTTATACAGAGTATAGAATTTTTCACTTGCAAAACAATTATCAGTAAGCATAAATTGCATGAGGGTGAAGTTTAATTTATAAAATTTAGTAAAACAAACTAACCACACTGCAAGTTTAGAATTAAAAATGTGCATACAGTCTTAATACATGAATATGCATGTAGTACCGAATGTAAATTGATACACTTGTTTTATTTTAGGATAAGGGGAAAATATTGTTGGTATAAGCTACTTTAATAACATTTTGAAGACAAAACTTTGTTAATATAAAATGACAATTGTCAATTCCTGTGAAGGATCAGACGACAAATAAAGTATATTATTATTATTATATATTATTATTATTATTATTAAATTTGGGAATAATCAGTCAAGGATTTTCCAAATTATGAATTTATTCGTGTTAAATGTGCAATTGGGACCACCTGCACCGTGGCCGTGCTATACGCCACAACAGGTAACAAAAGGTACTCGACAAAAACAAACGTGTCCGCACACTGTCCGCACCTCTGTAGCGGCATACTTGTTTAGTGGTATGTGGTAGGGAGACCTACTTGCCCGTAGAATAGAATAATTTCTATCTTCTTGCCTAAATCGTTGTACGAACCACTCGACTCAATTTTCATGTCCGCACATAGAAATTCACTAAATTACTCGCTACTGTACAAAACTACTAGCCGTGTGCGTACGAGCCTATCTTCTTGCCTAAATCGCTTTACGAACCACTCGACTAAATTTTCATGTCCGCACACTGAAAGTTACTAAATTACCAGCTACTGTACTAAACTACTAGCCGTGTGCATACGAGCCTTTAGGCTATATGTTCATTGATGCTTTTGTCCATAAAATAAGTTGCTCTCACCCCTCCAATATTCGGGACGTGGAACAACACAGTCTGTATAATAATAAAAAACGATTTAAATTTTAAGTATATTTATCAGGTATAGTCTGGAATGACAGAGGCCAATTTCTCTTTCGATAGATATTCGATTTAAAAACATGATTTTTTTAGTTTGATAATCCTGTATAAGATATAATGTTAATAATAATAATATCAGGTATAGTCTGGAATGCCAGAGGGCAAGATTTTTGTCGATAGATATCTTCTTCAATTTAAAGCATGATTTTTTAAGTTAAAAAATGTGATATTTGTGTTACAAATTTTAAACACACTGTATAAGGTATAATAATGAACTTAACGGCATTGTGTGCACCGGGCCGGGGCACATTGTAACAAACTGCAAATTGGAAAGGAGTTATTATAATTCCAAAAATACTTTATTCAACTTAAAATTTCCAGTATGTATACCTGGTTAAACGTATATATTAAGTAGGTAGTATTGCCATTTCCAACCAGGCAACATTTTTCGATAATATTAGAAAATGAAGTTCTTTTACTTTTACATGAAATTCATCAATTCTCAGCGCCCGGTATATGGTGCATAATATTGTAACTCATGATAGTTAAATTATTAGGTTAAATCAGCAGTAAACTTCTATAAAGAATGTCTCATAAATCATCAATATACATACTAGACTCGTTATTTTTGTTCATGAGTGTAGTTTTAATATTTTCCGCTATATGTCTGTTTTATACAGAGTATAGAATTTTTCACTTGCAAAACAATTATCAGTAAGCATAAATTGCATGAGGGTGAAGTTTAATTTATAAAATTTAGTAAAACAAACTAACCACACTGCAAGTTTAGAATTAAAAATGTGCATACAGTCTTAATACATGAATATGCATGTAGTACCGAATGTAAATTGATACACTTGTTTTATTTTAGGATAAGGGGAAAATATTGTTGGTATAAGCTACTTTAATAACATTTTGAAGACAAAACTTTGTTAATATAAAATGACAATTGTCAATTCCTGTGAAGGATCAGACGACAAATAAAGTATATTATTATTATTATATATTATTATTATTATTATTAAATTTGGGAATAATCAGTCAAGGATTTTCCAAATTATGAATTTATTCGTGTTAAATGTGCAATTGGGACCACCTGCACCGTGGCCGTCCTATACGCCACAACAGGTAACAAAAGGTACTCGACAAAAACAAACGTGTCCGCACACTGTCCGCACCTCTGTAGCGGCATACTTGTTTAGTGGTATGTGGTAGGGAGACCTACTTGCCCGTAGAATAGAATAATTTCTATCTTCTTGCCTAAATCGTTGTACGAACCACTCGACTCAATTTTCATGTCCGCACATAGAAATTCACTAAATTACTCGCTACTGTACAAAACTACTAGCCGTGTGCGTACGAGCCTATCTTCTTGCCTAAATCGCTTTACGAACCACTCGACTAAATTTTCATGTCCGCACACTGAAAATTACTAAATTACCAGCTACTGTACTAAACTACTAGCCGTGTGCGTACGAGCCTTTAGGCTATATGTTCATTGATGCTTTTGTCCATAAAATAAGTTGCTCTCACCCCTCCAATATTCGGGACGTGGAACAACACAGTCTGTATAATAATAAAAAACGATTTAAATTTTAAGTATATTTATCAGGTATAGTCTGGAATGACAGAGGCCAATTTCTCTTTCGATAGATATTCGATTTAAAAACATGATTTTTTTAGTTTGAACATCCTGTATAAGATATAATGTTAATAATAATAATATCAGGTATAGTCTGGAATGCCAGAGGGCAAGATTTTTGTCGATAGATATCTTCTTCAATTTAAAGCATGATTTTTTAAGTTAAAAAATGTGATATTTGTGTTACAAATTTTAAACACACTGTATAAGGTATAATAATGAACTTAACGGCATTGTGTGCACCGGGCCGGGGCACATTGTAACAAACTGCAAATTGGAAAGGAGTTATTATAATTCCAAAAATACTTTATTCAACTTAAAATTTCCAGTATGTATACCTGGTTAAACGTATATATTAAGTAGGTAGTATTGCCATTTCCAACCAGGCAACATTTTTCGATAATATTAGAAAATTAAGTTCTTTTACTTTTACATGAAATTCATCAATTCTCAGCGCCCGGTATATGGTGCATAATATTGTAACTCATGATAGTTAAATTATTAGGTTAAATCAGCAGTAAACTTCTATAAAGAATGTCTCATAAATCATCAATATACATACTAGACTCGTTATTTTTGTTCATGAGTGTAGTTTTAATATTTTCCGCTATATGTCTGTTTTATACAGAGTATAGAATTTTTCACTTGCAAAACAATTATCAGTAAGCATAAATTGCATGAGGGTGAAGTTTAATTTATAAAATTTAGTAAAACAAACTAACCACACTGCAAGTTTAGAATTAAAAATGTGCATACAGTCTTAATACATGAATATGCATGTAGTACCGAATGTAAATTGATACACTTGTTTTATTTTAGGATAAGGGGAAAATATTGTTGGTATAAGCTACTTTAATAACATTTTGAAGACAAAACTTTGTTAATATAAAATGACAATTGTCAATTCCTGTGAAGGATCAGACGACAAATAAAGTATATTATTATTATTATATATTATTATTATTATTATTAAATTTGGGAATAATCAGTCAAGGATTTTCCAAATTATGAATTTATTCGTGTTAAATGTGCAATTGGGACCACCTGCACCGTGGCCGTCCTATACGCCACAACAGGTAACAAAAGGTACTCGACAAAAACAAACGTGTCCGCACACTGTCCGCACCTCTGTAGCGGCATACTTGTTTAGTGGTATGTGGTAGGGAGACCTACTTGCCCGTAGAATAGAATAATTTCTATCTTCTTGCCTAAATCGTTGTACGAACCACTCGACTCAATTTTCATGTCCGCACATAGAAATTCACTAAATTACTC
Organism: Melinopterus prodromus; assembly: GCA_964023965.1. Taxonomy (NCBI): domain Eukaryota; kingdom Metazoa; phylum Arthropoda; class Insecta; order Coleoptera; family Scarabaeidae; genus Melinopterus; species Melinopterus prodromus. The sequence goes on along the minus strand of OZ030391.1, from coordinate 43,476,295 downwards.
GCTACTGTACAAAACTACTAGCCGTGTGCGTACGAGCCTATCTTCTTGCCTAAATCGCTTTACGAACCACTCGACTAAATTTTCATGTCCGCACACTGAAAATTACTAAATTACCAGCTACTGTACTAAACTACTAGCCGTGTGCGTACGAGCCTTTAGGCTATATGTTCATTGATGCTTTTGTCCATAAAATAAGTTGCTCTCACCCCTCCAATATTCGGGACGTGGAACAACACAGTCTGTATAATAATAAAAAACGATTTAAATTTTAAGTATATTTATCAGGTATAGTCTGGAATGACAGAGGCCAATTTCTCTTTCGATAGATATTCGATTTAAAAACATGATTTTTTTAGTTTGAACATCCTGTATAAGATATAATGTTAATAATAATAATATCAGGTATAGTCTGGAATGCCAGAGGGCAAGATTTTTGTCGATAGATATCTTCTTCAATTTAAAGCATGATTTTTTAAGTTAAAAAATGTGATATTTGTGTTACAAATTTTAAACACACTGTATAAGGTATAATAATGAACTTAACGGCATTGTGTGCACCGGGCCGGGGCACATTGTAACAAACTGCAAATTGGAAAGGAGTTATTATAATTCCAAAAATACTTTATTCAACTTAAAATTTCCAGTATGTATACCTGGTTAAACGTATATATTAAGTAGGTAGTATTGCCATTTCCAACCAGGCAACATTTTTCGATAATATTAGAAAATTAAGTTCTTTTACTTTTACATGAAATTCATCAATTCTCAGCGCCCGGTATATGGTGCATAATATTGTAACTCATGATAGTTAAATTATTAGGTTAAATCAGCAGTAAACTTCTATAAAGAATGTCTCATAAATCATCAATATACATACTAGACTCGTTATTTTTGTTCATGAGTGTAGTTTTAATATTTTCCGCTATATGTCTGTTTTATACAGAGTATAGAATGTTTCACTTGCAAAACAATTATCAGTAAGCATAAATTGCATGAGGGTGAAGTTTAATTTATAAAATTTAGTAAAACAAACTAACCACACTGCAAGTTTAGAATTAAAAATGTGCATACAGTCTTAATACATGAATATGCATGTAGTACCGAATGTAAATTGATACACTTGTTTTATTTTAGGATAAGGGGAAAATATTGTTGGTATAAGCTACTTTAATAACATTTTGAAGACAAAACTTTGTTAATATCCGCTTGGAAGATACCCTTTCTGGAATTTTACATCTACGGATGTAATAACAGCATTCCTACAAGGGCGGATATAATTTCTTTATTGAGAAATATTGCAGATGCTTTACGAATATAGGTTGAAAGGGCTTATGAGAGAATATTGCTGTTGTCGTATTATCGTATTATATCCATAGATTACTGTAAACATCGAATTGTTACGAAGAAATCTTGAATATAATTTAATAAATATTTATCATGGGTACCGTAATCATGGTAAGTATACTGTCCGTGTCAGGTAAGTTAAGCGGTCTAGGGATGTAACATTGTCCACCTATGCTATGAGGCGGCATTTTTTTCTATACATCTTTAGAACAATGGTAGAAAGAGTAGGAACGATTCCGCTCACCACTGCTAGTGTACTTCCAATTATGCATACAAGTTCGAATGTATGACTGCCAAGATCTTATATGCTTAGTTTATTGGGTAATTGTGATTTATTTTGACATAAGTTATCGAGAACTGTCAGCAGTAGCGACACTAGTAGCGGCACGACAATAATAATGCCTAGAAAACGGGGCCAAATTCTCCGTAGCGGTGCCCCTGAAATTATTTCAAATGTGGCAACTTTGTGTGAAAGGCAAGCCGAACGTAAGGAATTTTATATCCCGATTCACGCACATACAAAGCGGGCAGCTGAGTACACAGGTGCATCGGAAGCGTCAATTAGCGAAAAAAAAAAAAAACGAAAGCGGAAGAGTTTTAGAGACAGGCTAGACGACATGGACTTTCAAATAATTCGAAGGGAAATTGAAAACTTTTATTTAGTTAGAAAAGTAGTTCCCACTTGCAAAAGATTGTTGGCTGCTATTAAAGAAAGAATGGAGTTTCAGTATGGTGCGAGTATGGTTGCACATGAATGGTTTTGTTTGGAAGAAGTGTCAGAATAAAAGTCCAGAAAATCTAAATTGGCTTTTTAAATTATTGCGGGCTTTAAAAAGACATCGGGATGACCAGAAAATGATTATTTATTTGGACGAAACATGGATTGACAACGACATGACTGTTAAAAAGTGCAGGCAAAGCGAAGAAGTGTTTTGTGTTAGTAGTGGTATTCGATCATCGGGTCGATTAATAGTTGTACATGCCGGATCAGCTGAAGGGTTTGTGGAAAATGCCGGTCTTGTGTTTAGATCCGGACTAAGTTCCGGTGATTATCAATGTCAAATGAATCGAACAAATTTTGAAAAATGAATAAAAGAGCAACTATTATTATGACTTTGACATTCAAATATTGTTTTATGTGCTATAAATCTGCAAATGCAGTTTTTAAATGTTTTTGATAACTATTCAATAATAGAGAATTTACATAATTCGAGAACCATAGATTTTGTCGGTTTATAATTGACTTCAATTTTACCGGTACCCATCACAAAATTATCCGGCGCGCCTATGGATTCGACGTCACCGCGAATTTATGGCCCACCCCAGACCCCAGACCGCTCAACTTAACTGAAACGAACAGTATATATCACAGTGATTTCATCAGAAATATATTTCATAAAAGCTGCCGGGTCATTATAACTTATTGTAGTCGAAGCAGGCCCGGAAATCAATGTAAAAGCTTGTGGTTGCCGCTCCATTTAAAATAAATGCCGCTGTTCATACAGTTTGCTAAATTGATTGCATAACCTACTGTATATGCGAAACTTGTTAAAAGAGCGCTTGTAAAGCGTTACAAATGTAGCAACATGGGTCATTTATAAAATACCCTATATCTAACCTGAAATTACTAATCTATGTAAGCATCATTAAACAGAGCATATGGCTTGTAACAGTCTCGATTTCGCACTTCCTTATCCCACCTGAGCGCTGATGCTTAAGCGACGTCCAACGGCTTCCGGTTCTCAGCAGAGAGGGGCGTGGGAGATTTTAAATACTCGCACGAGACGTTACAAGAAGGGCGCCACACAGTCTTCGCTGGACTAGCACCTGACTGTGAAGGTGAGCTGAAATAAATTTGCAACACAGGGGAATAAAGGACCACTTGAAGACCACAATGTTTATTGGGCGAAACGCTAACAGTACAGGAAAGAAAAGAAAATCATAAACGCACAGTATTACCAATGCGTAGACAACCGATGCTGCAAACGCAGACCACGGCTTGCTAGGCCAATATAAATTCAACAAGCAATAATAATAAACGCAAATAATAGCAATCAAAAAAAAATTATCAAAGTTCAACGCTTCAACAATATTTGTTGAAATTAATAAAAAATAAAATGTACTACCCCTGCGCACCCAATGTTATCTGGCCAGACAAAATCGTCGAACTCGCTAGGTCGTCAGCACTAAGGCGAGAGCATACCATTAAACCAAAACAAAACAATCGTTGAAAATTTGATTTACAAAAATATTGAAAATATTTGATGTAACTGCTGAAGGCTGGACGTAAAATGATTTAAAATAAATTAATTAAGCTAGGGCGTCAGTCCCCCCACCGGATTACTCTCTCGCTCCAAACGGTTAAGCCCAACGGAAAACTAGAAATTCTGAAAATTCCGAATTTAAAAGCACAACAAAAGTTTCCGCACCAGTCAACACGACTGTATTTAATTATACTAATTGCCCACCGCATTGACTAGGCATGGACGAAATTAACGAGAGCATCCGCGGAGACGACGGCAACAGAAAATTCGTAAATCTCTTACGATTACGTAACAATAACCGGAAGGGTTATTGACAGGAATTATTCACACAATAAACAAGCAAAACAACAATCCGTGCCACCAGAAGGGTATTCACAGAAATAATCTTTCGCAAAATCTTATAAATATCTAGACACGTAACGATATCTCCAATCAGAAATTATCAACTCCATGAAAGAAAATCTAACCTTTCAACGACGTTGTCGAGTTCCGCAGCTCGACGATAACTCCGGAAGATGGTAACCAAGATCGGAAACTAAATCCTCCGATACACACACAGGGTTCGGAGCAACTTCTGTTCGGCGATGACCTCGTAACGTCCTTGGCAGACCTCCACAGAAACTCCGGATACGACGTAACTCCAGACGCAATTCTCTCCGTACAACCCACGGTAGACCAAGGGCTCAGGCAATTCAACGCACCGCCCTTTCCCAATCACGCGTAGTACCAAATCGTAACACCGTAAGTCAATACCCTAAAATATTCCTCGAAATAAGGACCAATCCAACATAAACGAAAACCGATACATACCAAAACGTGTTGGGTGGGTATCGAGGCAATCGAACGACATGCGAAAGGATTTCACCAATTATATCCGCCAACAGCGAGAGAAAGGCCAATCCTGCACCTTTCCGTAACACGACAGACCAGCAGAATCCGCAAAGCGATATGAATTGTTCCACGAAGTATAAACTCCACTTCTTGGCCCAGGACACAATCCAGAAGAGCTAGCACTGTCCGTGGTAAAAAAACTTGCACGTATCGTCGACAAACGGAGATCTATTCGCTGGCAAAAGCTACCTTGACTAAGAGAGAATGTCACTAGGATCCAGCGCCTTTTATAGCATACCAAAGCACCCACAAAAAAGAGCTTCGTTGTTACAGCACCTAAAAATGCGAGATTAACACCCAAAAATCCAGATAACAAAAAGCATACCAGCAAAACAACTCGGCACCGGCAAACGTGACAGTAGGCCGCGTAATTACGCCTTGAAACAAATGATGTTAAACAGGGTCGCCAACCATCGCATACAGCCGCCACAACGAAAATACCCTAGACGCAATTATTTCGGATCATTAGAGGAATAAAACTACGGAATGCGCTCAAACTCGAGGAACAGAAAGCAGAGGATAAATAATCCTGATAGTAAAATAATGGTAAATTAGCGACGTCCACCAAAAGAGAAACAAACCATTGAAATATCGGCACATGTCACTGAAACTTCAAAACAGTGAAAGTGGAACAATTAAAGGCAGAAGCGGGGAATGAGTGCACACACAAGAGTACTTATCGGCATGGGGACAAGGCCAAAGCCACGGTGGTGATTAAAGATGCACTAGAAAGAGTTAATTGCAACCTAACCACAAATATTGTCCCAGGAACGCTGGAAAGGAAATACAATCTAAAACTTGATATAACCAACGGGAGAAATCCTAGAAAACCTCGGACTACCTTCCAGCAGGGAAATGGGTAATTAAAACGGCTGCAATCAACAAAATCCTAATGACGCCTTACAGAAACCTGTAATCCAGTACACACCAAGAGTATTACCAGAACGACTCAACAGAGGGCGTCACCCCTGCTGATTTGCAGGTGAACCGGGAACTTGCAAACAGAAATTATAGAGATAAACCAAAGAAATCATAACATAGCAAAAAAAATGTGTCACAGGCTAACTAATATAAATAAAAGCAACTTATCCATTGGCGCAACAAAAAATTGTTTTTTGCATGGATCGACAAAAATTTTTCTTTTTGTGTATGGAATACCTAATATGCAATCGACAGGGATGTCCTAAGATGACAAATCTGCAAGTTAAAATCTGCAACACACCGCATGTATCTTGGTGAAGAGTTGCCATGCAATGTAAAAAGGCTGTCTTAGCTTAAATCATAATTTTGAAATAAATCTGTCACTGTCAAACTACACTGACATCTTCATACGACTTAACAAATGTACTTCAGCACAATGACTTGACAGATTTTGACACCCAAAAAGTGATTGACATAAATGTACGAGGGGAGCTGCGACAATCATTTTAAAATCCACCCGTGACCAAGGTAATTTTTGATATCACGGTACGATTATTACACAAGAAAGATTTTGTTGTAAAATTGCAGTAGGAATACGCCCATCCAAAGGAACTGCATGTTTACTTAACATACTTAACATTTTTGAAAGGTTTTGCAAACAAGCCGCCATTTCTGTAATTTCGTCAAAATAGTTACATAATAAATTAAAGCAGAGGAAATTCTGAATAATTTATGTCTACAAAACTTTTTGGTAAAATTAATAGTTTAGCTGCATGAAAAAAAATTCTATTTGACTGCATTAATATAAAATTAATTAGCCAGGATTTAACAGATATTTTCGTTCTCGAGGTAGTGTCAAACTGTGGTGTTTTGACGATACCTACTGTCAATAGTATCAAAATATCTGTCAAATCCTGGATAACTAGTTTTATTTTAATACAGACACGACCGATCTAGATCAAATGGACTGTCATGCAGCTAAACTATTAATTTTATATATAGTATGATAAAGTCATGTGCCTGGCCACATCAGATTTTTTAAATAGCTTCACTCGAAAGCTGAAATTTTTTCCTATAAAAAGAGTGAAGATGAAAGTGGGGCAGAAGTTGGTTTGGGCGAAAATTAATAATTAAGTAAACGGAGCACCCGCGCTACATACGCCAGCGTCCAGGCCGTAGCGGATAGGTCACCCATTTGTATCCCTACATCAGTAACATTTTATAACATGCTCTTCAAGGTAGGTCTGTTTCAAGTCGATTTGATTTTTCTAGTATTTTGTGAGTTTTTTGTATTTTATCGTATTTGTGTTGCTTTTCTTTCTTCTTGTTTCTTTTTCTGCCTGAAATGGAGCAACTAAAAGGGGACATCGATTTTTATATTTGGAGGAATAAATGCATAAATCCTTTTAGAAAACTAGGTCACACATCATCGGATTGACGTGGTATATCACTTAAATTACAAGAACAGTTTCCAACTATACCAAAATCGTCGAAAATTTGTTCTAAATGTAAATAAGATCTTTATGCATTAAAAACCGACAATTTGAATACAGAATAAATTTCTTCTGTTCCTGATACAGCTCCGCCTAATTATATCGATCCTTCTGAAATGGACATTTGTGACATTTGGACACTTGACAATATTGTTGCATGACTTTTTATCATATATCAATTTGTAGGTAATTAAAAGGGCATGTCACCCGTTGTCGCTTGGGGTTTTACTCCACGACAAACAACCCTTAATTGATGATAATAAGAGTACGAAACCGTCCCCTCCGGCAAGCATATGTCGGTTAATTGTTGCGGGAAAATGGTTATAACATTTTCAAATATAAATGCCTAACTTTCTATGATATATCCGATTGTAGGTAATTAAAAGAATTCGATCTCGTAGTATAGACGTATACTTATTATGCAGGAGTAAGATCCAGGATAAGCAAAAAAACACAATGTTTTATTGCAATATTTCGAATACTCTATTGTTTCTTCATCAGGCAATCAAACAATAGTGAAGTCGGCCAACACAATTACAGTAGGCATTAACATTTATCAACAAGAGGAACTTCGTGGTGTTCGTAACATACCATGCGAAACGATTGAATCGTGAATAAAACAAGAACACAATTTGAGATATATGAATATAATAGTGCAGTGCTAGAAAATAGAATAATATGAAAAGGAACTGAAAATGAAATAACAGCAAAACAAAACAAAATTGGCAGTATTGCGCTACTTAACTACTTAACTGAAATACTTTAGAAGGGGCTGTTCCTCCCTCGTATCACATCAATGTCATTCAAACACTTGATTTCCGTAGATTTGTTTCCATCTGTTGTGTAGATGTTGCAATTATTCGTCCAAACCGATGTTTTACCCAATTTTAACAATGCATTTCTGAGTAGTGCAGCTTTGCGTCGCGTTAGATCTTCTTTTATCACTACACCACTGCTTTTCAACTTGCTTTTGTTACTGTAAATTGACTTTTTGATATTCCTATTGGTAAACCGAACGATAATAGGTCTAGTTTGACCTTCAACAGCTCTGAGTCTATGGGATATACTTATATCAGACTGCAACACGTGCAACAGTTTTTCACTACACAATTTGATGATAAATTGATGATTATGCAATAATATTGACAAAAGTTATAAACATTTTTCTGCAGCAGCCACTTAATATGTGATTGCCTGTGTGCTAGTTCCGTACAGACATTATCCTCATTTTAGGGTGCGTTCGTTTAGTTTGGGTAAGGGGGGTAAGGGAAGCGAGGGGAATGTGACGTCATGTTCCCTTACCTCGGATAATCGAACGACCAAAGCAATCCCGGTAGGTGAACTCGCTGAAGGCGGAGCTAGCGTAAAAGCGATGTGATTTAGAGGTTATTCGTGGTTATGCTACCAACTAACATAAATATATTCTAATTATTGTACATACATATCATACATATAACATACTTATTTGATTGCTGTTTGAGTTGAGGGTATGTATACTTTTTTTAAAGATCCGTTGAAAGTACTGATTTAAGTAACATACATGTTTTATATTTTAGCACAATGGATGAACATACAAGTAGATCTGTTGTGACTGCAGCTATTGCAGTTGTAAAATTATTTGAAGAGGTATTATTGGAGGAATTCTGCAACGACGATGAAGAGGACTGCATAAGACAAATTCCAGTTCGAATAAAAAATTATGTGGACGGCGTAATTCCATCTTTCAACGATGAACAATTTCGGTAACATTTCCGTATAACTAGAACAACATTTGAAGTACTGTTACCTATTATCGACGCACAATTAAAAAGATCGTATGTAGGAAGACCTCCATTTTCGACGGATAAGCAGTTGTTAAGTGTGTTGTGGATATTGGCTACACCGGACTCATATAGGTACAACAATAACAACACCCAGTATATTTAAACATACAAAATACATGTATTGTTTTAGGTCAGTCGGTGAAAGATTTGATATGATTCCCTCTCTGAATGTTTTTTCCGGATAGTTGAAGTATTAAATAAGATAGCAAAGCAATTTATATATTGGCCAGATGGAGAGGAGATGCTGACAGTTATGCAAAAATTTCAAGCACTTTCAGGTATAGATAAAGTTCTTGGTGCAATTGATGGCACTTTTGTTCTAATAAAAAAACGTCTTATTGATGGAGAGTCATATCGCACTAGGAAATGCAACTATGCTTTGACATTGCAAGGTATTTGTGATGCTGAACTAAAATTTCGAGACTGTTTTATTGCATACCCTGGATCAGTTAGTGACACAAGAATTTTCCGAAATTGTGGGTTCTATAAAAAAGCTATGCAGAATTCTCGTAACCTATTTCCTGAACCGGAAATGTTTATTATTGGTGACAAAGCTTATCCATTATTAGAGTTTTGTATTCCTCCATATATTGAACGAGCAAATTTTACTGAAGAAAGACGACGTTTCAATTTTATACTGTCACAAACTAGACAGGTTATAGAACGAGCTTTTGCCTTATTATTTGGACGATTTCGGCGACTCAAGTTTTTGGACATGAACAGAGTAGATTTTATACCAGCTACCATTCTAGCCTGTTGCGTTTTGCATAATATATGTTTAGCACATGAGGATGATATTAATCAGTACATTATAGAAGGGAATGTAAACGTAATGGGGAATGAATGAAGATATCGACGACATCGGTAACTACAGAAACGTTGACGAAGTGACAAGACTTGGAAGTGTAAAAAGAGACTATTTATGTAGAACATTAACTAGAAACTAAGCAGCCTTGGTGGATTTATTTTGGATCATATACACAAAAAAATTATACATATAAAAAACACATTTTTTAATAACTAAGCTTTATAAAAAAAAATTTAATATATTTTCCTTAATTTTCAAAATAGTCCAGTTAATAGGGGTTTTTGCCCTACAAAAGGTGGAGCAGAAGTGATTTTGACATATGTTATTTAGGTCCAGGTCCCGATGAAAAATGCAAGTTTTCGACCTTGGTGGTGGCCTGCTCGATCCGCCATCTTCGATCGAAAGTACAAGAAATTGTTTTTTTCAAAAGAATTCCGCAACGGTTGAACCTAGAAAAAAAATTTCGCTTTTTCCCGAAGACGGATTGCGCCAAGGCACGAAATATTCGTTGTATTCTATTTTCATATCTTGTGCCTTCAATCGAAGATGGCGGATCGAGCAGGCCACCGCCAAGGTCGAAAACTTGCATTTTTCATCGGGACCTAGACCTAAATAACATATATCAAAATCACTTCTGCTCCACCTTTTGTAGGGCAAAGGTCCTTTTTAATCCCTATTGACTGGACTAAAAGAACTCTCTAAACTGTAACAACACATTGTAACAAAACATCATCAATAAATATTTTTTTTAGAAAGGAATTTTTTTTTAAATAAAAAAATGTCCAACATTCCATGGCACAAAAGGTAGGTTGACACCCAGCGTAAAGCAGCGCGTCAGGAATCTAGGTAGAGGAGGTGTCGCTGGCTGCTCCTCCGGCAAAGTCGCTAAGATAAGACCCAATTGTAATGAATGTTTTAAGTTCATTTAAGTTTAATTTATTTTGCCAACTATGAATAAGATTGGCTGAGATCAGCATTTGTTAAAAAAAATATTATTTTTGAAAAATGAACTTTGAAATAGAATAACAACGCAGTGGAAACAAATTGCATTTAGATAAGTTACGTATAATAAATAAAAGAACAAAGTTTTTCCAAACACTATTATTGCAATACAAATATAATATATAATAAATATAATATCTACAGAAAAGAAAACGTAATGGACATAGAAAAAAAAACTATAATTTTTCTAATAATCTATCAAATCTTACTTCAAAACTATCTTTAATTTCTCGCAGCAGCTGCAATCTTTCCTGATGACGACGTTCCACGTCCTCAGTTTTTCTTTTTCTTTTTCTAGCTCTCGTTCGACCAGTGGGGCCGTCTTCTTCTAAAATATTGTGCACGTTACCTGTAAAATTATATATTTTTTAATTTTTTTAAAATGATTAAATAACACCATTACATACCAGTTTCCTTTACTTCTTCAGTATCAGCAGATGTGTCTACAACAGCAATTGGTTGAAGGTTCGGTTTGGTGCCCAAAAATCTCTCCATTTCCTCTGCAAATTCGAAGACATATGGAGCTGCTCCACTTCGGGACTTGTTATTGTTCCATTTCGCGTATCGCATTTTTAAATATTTTAGACGGTCCTTGACCTGCTGCGGGCTGTAGAAAATATTATTTTTTTCAGTTCTTCACAGATTTTCACATACACCTTGTTGTTTCGAATCGTGGTTGATTGAAAGTCTGAGTAATGACTCTCAAATAATGATATCAATTGAAGCGTTTCATTTCGAGTCCACTTCTTCCCTAAATTTAGTTGCGTTTCAGCAACGTCGCTGGAGATATTTGGGTTGTAGATTTCTTCTCGTGAAATTTCTTCCGTTACTACAAACCCAAATATCTCCGACAATTCTCTAGTAATTAACATACTGGTAATAACTCCATCTACAATCAAAGAAGAATTAGTGAATTCAAAACTCTGTGGGTAGTTAAAAAAAATAATAATTAAAGATAACCTAACAAACGAAAGGTGTTTGAAAAAACTATTTACTTACTTTGTTTGTCGCGCACCAGTACATTGTTATTGTCAATAACAATAGCGCCATTACCATCTCGTATTAGTTCATGAGTGCAAATTGTAATCATTTTCCTAAATTTTTCTGTTTGAACTATGCAAGTATACAACACACCATCAAATCTTGTCAAACCATAACCAAACATCGGCAATGCGCATGCGGGGGAACTTTTACCGTGGTCCAGACCACGGTAACGAAGGGAATACGCGGGGACTATCTTCGACCGTTCGTAAAAAAGAAGTAGCGCGCCGTGGTGGGGAATGATCTGCATTTACGAACGGCAAAAGCAGTCCCCGCGTTACCCGGGGACTACCGGGTAGATTAAACGAACGCGCTCTAAGGGTTAGTTGCCGAGGAGTAAAACTCCGAGCTGCGAAAGGTGACAAGCCCTTTCAATGACCTACAATTTCATATATGTTAGAAAGTTAAGCAACAATATTGACAAAAGTTATTGGTTTATTTTTACATTTTACTACCAGAAGTAACTAGTGATTGCCTGTCGTACTGGTTCCGTTCGGACAGTATCGTTATTTAAAGGTTGTTCGCCGTGCAGAAAAACTCCCAGCATTCAGGGGAAAATAGTGCATTTAATTGCCTATAATTTGAGTTACCTATGACCACAAGCATGGAACGGGTGGAAGATTTTATCAACCTTATTACGTACGGAAGTTATGGAATAATTTTAGCGTGAGTTATGTTCATTAATAACACTTCTTAGTCGAACGGCGCGCCAATTTCTTGTATTATAGTCGTACCAATACCATTATTGGATGCAGGATTTTATGCGCTTTTGTAACTTGTAACACTTGTTTCCCTATGTAGTTGTTGCAAAGAGTTATATGCAATTCTTTATTGAGATGACAAGTGTTCTTATAAGGTGACACGTACTGAAATAAATCAAATTTCCGAAACCACCGTTTGATAAATTTTAGATAATAACTCTGGCGTATAGTACTTGAACACCCCTATCATTTGATATATGTTTCATAACAAAACTGTATAGTCACCGAATAGAGAACATTCAAAATGTACTTCACTTGCAATACTAGATTGTTACTGAACAATTAAATACCGGAGGGAATTGGTGTTATAGACTTTGAATCTCAAACTAACTCTAAAGAGCCCGGAAACTCATTAGCTTCTCCCAGATTGGTTATATGTATGTCTCGACGGCGGTGTAGGAAAAGTACAGTATGTATACGGCTTTGTATATATACGATTACTGCTTTACATTAAGTGAGATACGATATTTCGTATCTATGTGGAATGTACCTGCAAGTTTTAGCTAGGCAGCTCGTTTGTGAGTGAATTAAGTTGTCAAATGCACCATCTCTTGTTAAGTAACTAGACAGGATAACAGGTCTGAAATATACAGTTCAAATACATATGTAATAAAATACAGCAAAATATAATAACAAACTATGCGGTCAAAGAAAAGTCGCAGTTATTGTATTGGAAGAGGTCGGAAAGCTTTCCCAACTTCCTAACAACTGCGAGTGAAGATCTTATCTCACATTCTTGATACGTGATACCAGGCTGCGGCGCTTACGACACAGCAGAGAAAATGAATGGAAAAACATCGAGGAATTTGACAACTAGTACATTCAAATTAAACAAAAAATAGGCTACGAAGGGAAATAAGGCCAATACGGTTACCCTTTTGGGAACCGATGCGCCACGTTTGCAATTTTTCGCAGTTTACCGCAAAACGGTCACGATTTTGCAATTCTGCGCAAAACAAAAATACGTTCCACTTTTTCTTAAATACCAAGCCCTATATTGGGGCCTTGCAGTTTAAGAACCAGACTGAAACATCGCGGTCGTTACGCCCATGGCCTTGAGAAACTCATGTTCAATTTACTTAGTATCTTACACTTCGAAACATAGACCCAAAACGCAACACACTTCAAAAGGGTACAGAAATATGTGCAGGAAAACCTTCAACTGACGATCAACAATCAACATCATCTTCACAACGACTCACTTCGCTTCAGGTTTCACTTGAAATTGCCCTTTCAAAGTCACGTACTGCACTCTCACTGAACTCATGCACATATGCAACCTCTGGTTTTGGAATGTTAACATCAATCGGCAAATCCCAGGTAGTTATTATAGCAAACGATATCGTTATTTGTGAAGCCTCAATATATTATTCCGTCGCCCAGTGGTCCGTCGCCCAGATTACCGTCGCCCTGTTATCGGTCGCTCAGTTGACCGTGTCCGATATTGTGCACTTCTTGACAGGTCGACTACAAAACCGCATTTTGCAACCCGCACGCATATCAGATCTAAGCCTTGCATAAAAAACGATTTTGAGTCACTAGTGTAAAAAGTGTAAAAGGTGTAAATTGTAGAATATTCATAAATAGTTTTATTTCTATTTAATGAATATAACTCCTCGTTGAACAAATTTTAACCTCCAAATTGCAAGTTACGGTTACAATAACTTTAAATTAATTGTTGAGGGAACTTGCCGAATTAAAACACGAAGACCAGTTAAAACATATATTGTTGTAACAACTAGTTACAAGGTTTACACAGGCGTAGCTTATAGTAACGTAATGATAAAAGAACTCCATGAAGACATGCAAGTAGACCTATTTATAGGGAAAAGTCGTACGATGTTTCGTCACAGGTATTATCCAATAGGATTTGAAAAGCTAACTTACTTAACCAATAGGATTCGAGATGACATCCTTCGTTCTAACACAAAGGATTTATATATTTATGCAACTGAAGTGATATACGAAACAGCGTACGTGATAAACACAAAATTAAGAACAAAGGAGAAACGGAAGATAGGCAATTCTACGAATGCATGCGTATTAGGTACCGTTATACAACACCTTCCCCCTAATTTTTAAAATTGTACCTTGGATTGGTACAATTTTCGTTTACATTACTAGAAGATTGAACTGACTCAGACGGAGATGGGGTTGTATCCGTACCGTCCACTGAAACAATATTTTCTACTGCATCAGCCTTTCGTCTGAATATCTTTGCTAAAAATAAAGGATACTTAATATGTACGACATATAAAAGACAAATTAATCCTAAAGCTAAAATAATATAAAAATACATAAAATGAACATGCTTATAATACGAGACATGTTGTAGTCTTTCTGCCTCAGTCTTAAGGATAGCAAGCGACATACTAGCGTGTTTCAACGGAGAGACATCCAAAGGCGTAATGATCGTAGGAATTGTCAATGATGGACTAAAAGATGTATTTAGGTTTTCAAAATATGATATATTAAAATGAACGCTTGGAACATAATTATTGAACACCGAATAATTGCTGTTACCAGGAAATGCAAGAATTATTGAGTTTAAGAATACCTTACAATCGGGTTTTGCTGAAAGAATGCCGGTTCCATTAAGATATAGTATCTTGGACGTCTTGTGACATTGTAAATTTACTTTGACCGTTTCTGGAATGGCAAATATCCACGAATGTGGTTGATACAGCTTGACAAAACATAGGATTCGATAGCTTTAAAACTCGAATAGGACATGAGTCCGGTATATGCGTGATATGAGAATTGAACAACCTTGATTCACAGGTGCTGTGCACATTAGTCATTAAAATTGGCTTTAATTGTTTACAAATAAAATGTTTTTGAATTTTAGTACATGTATTCAATTCAATGTAATCCATATCAAAGTAATACTGTTGAACAGTATCCATTGCAAGAAATTGTTTCTCGACGTGAACATATTGAAATGTATCTGTCTTAATTGTAGATGGCATTGTGCTTATTCCGTACAAATGATATATTTTTCCTTCTACGATATGCAAGGTAAGTATGAATGTTACTCTATCATGGTAAACATAAACATTTGGGCTCAACAACTGCATTAATGACTGTGCATTATCCAGAGTGATGTCAAATGCGAAAGTAGTTCCTATCGGTAAGAAAGGTTGAATGGTTCTTAATTCATTTATCAGCTTAACAGGGTTCATAATGAATGGGCTTATTATGCCTTTCTGTGACAAGGATAAAATCTGAATCAAGACTGACTGCTGCTTAGAGAGTTCACTAGACAATAGGGTGAACATATTTACCAATAATTCAAACTCATTTTTGTACTGTATTGTTGTCACACCAAGATTTAAATTGTTGACATAATCTGAAATTTTAATCATCGATTTTTCTATTTGTTTAAATTTGCTTTGCAACGATAAACTAGTTTTATTGAATGCTTCAATAGTTGTTTCGAATACAGAAATTTGCTGCTTCATTAATGTAATTAAATGGTTCTGACTTGTACTTAATTTATCTATCTGATCGTTGTAATAGTGTGCGTCGTCTTCGTCTAACGTTCCGAACAATGTCTTGGAAATTTTTCCAACTAAATTAATTAATCCACGCTTTGATCTATACTCATGTTTAGATTCAATTATGTTTGATATAAGTTCATCCGTTTGTACCAATTCAATGTTAATGTTGGACAAAATAGGCTTAAAAGAGGTACACTCATGCATTAAAAATTGTTTAGAGATAGCCTTCCCACAAAAATCGAATATGTGGTCAGAATAATGTAAAACACTTGATAAGGTTTTCCTATAATTCCTGGGATCATAATAAGTAATTAAGTTCCATTTAGCGTTATATATTTTTATGTCTCCAACTTCCTCGTAAAACAGACCTGAACTCTGCTTGTAAAACGATACCTTGTAGTGGCTGTCGTTGTAACCTTCGTAGGAATGCGCGGTGCTGACCCAGCTGACTATTGCGAGACAGATGATTAAGGGGGTCATATCTGTAAGGAATACTGAGTGTTACTAAAGAGATGCTAAGCTTAAATATTAAAGTAAGTAGGTTATTCGTATAACCACTCAAACTATTCTTGGAACAATTTTAACCGATTCTTATGAACTTTTACAAATTTCTTTTTGATAGCAATTGTGACGTTAACTGGAGAATTAATAGACGTAACTGTATAGGGTCCCGAATATAAAGATCGTAACTTCCGGCTCGTTCCCGGTTCTGTGTGTTCGTTTCGCAAAAGAACCCTATCACCTACACGAATTTGTAGGTCCCGAGTATGTCGGTCGTACTGACTCTTGGATGTTTCCTTCTTCCTAATTAACGAATCTCTCGCTTTCGACTGGCATTGTTGCAAACGAAGTTTTAATTCTGCCGCATAATCGTCATATTTATATATAACCTCAGGCCGCTTTAATACGGATGAAGGTAGTTCCGCTACATGGCCAAATAATAGCTCAAAAGGGGTGTAATTGGTCGACTGATGAGGAGTTGTATTGTATGTGAATAAAGCATAAGGAATGTATTCATTCCAATCCAACTGATCGTCCGAAATGAAGCTTCTGAGATATTCTTTCAATGTACGATGGCTTCGCTCGAGGGCGCCATTTGATTGGGGATGATATGCGGTACACTGAATTTGATTTATACGAAGAAGTTTGCAAGTGTTTTTAAATAGCTGACTACAAAAATTAGTACCTTGATCGGTTACCAAGGTCTTAGGAATGCCATAGATACAAATAATTTTTGTTACGAAAGCTTTTGCCACGGATTCGGCCTCTTGGTTTGGTAGAGGTATGGCTATAGCATATTTGGATAAATCATCTTGAAAAGTCAAAATGTATTTATCCCCCGAATAAGTAGGTACTAGAGGACCAACAATGTCCAGAAATACCTTTTGAAATGGAACGGATGCCGTGGTTGTAATTTGCATGGGGCATTGTGTAGTTTTCCCGCTTTTATTTTTTTGACACAGTTCACACTTCTTAATAAAGGATTTTATGTGATCATGCATGTTTCTCCACTTGTAGTAGAGTTTTATTCTATCATACGTGCGCGAGACTCCCTCATGCCCTCCTGTAGGGGTTGTGTGAAATTCGGCCAGGATCTGATCTTTTTGTTCCTCGTCAAGGTCCTCGATAATTCGATTATGGTGAATCTGTACGAGAATATTAGTTCCTTTAAATATGTACCGAATCATTGAGCGTATTAAATCGCTTTGTAATTGATCGTGATGACGTACTAATTTTGGAATAGCTAACGCGGAAATGTTGTGTTCCAGGCAGGAGGCACGTAAATTTTGAAGACACTGGAAAACATCTTCATATGACAACCTTTGATGGATGTTTTCGCGTAACAATAAGTATACAATAGGCTTATTATTAACATTACGAACACATACGCTATACAGCTCAAGATTTTCAATTTCATTCGTGGTAATAGCACCGTATTTCTTAGAAAATTCCGCGAGGTATCCTACCTCGTCAACAAGGTCTCGGGTTACTCCGATAACTGGACAGAACTCAGATGAGGCATTAAGAATAGATGTGTCCTTGTCAACTACGGCGTTGTTGTAAATGATACCACTGGAACGTGCTTCAAGATAATTTTCGTATGTGCATACAGGTTGAGTAGTAGAAGACTGTGCATTGGTATAATGTACAGTGCGACTTAGGGCATCGGCTACATGGTTTATTTTGCCGGGCTTATATTTTACCTCATACTCGAACTCTTCCAATTTCAACCTGAACTTCATTAGACGACTGCTAGGGTCTTTGATGGAAAAAAGATAGATAAGGGGTTTATGATCTGTGAAGATATAAAACCTTTTTCCATAGAGATAGGGGCGGTAATGGCCTACGGACCATACTATGGCTAAAAGCTCCCTTTCGATCGTAGAATAACCCTTCTCTGCACGATTTAACGTCCTACTAGCAAAAGCGATGGGGAGATCGTGTTCGCCCTGGGAAAGAACTGCACCAATTGCCTCACCACTCGCGTCTGTGGTTAAATTAAATGGTTCGTTTTAATCGGGATATTTTAATACTGGATAGTTGGTTAGCTTACCCTTAAGCTGTTCAAAAGCTAATTCGCAAATGGATGTCCAAACGAATGGTATATCCTTCTTTAACAATTCATACAAAGGTTTCGCTATTGAGGAGAAATGCGATACGAACCTTCGATAATATGATGCGAGACCAAGGAAGCTTTGAAGTTGCTTAACGTTTACAGGGGTTGGAAAATTCCTAACAGAAGAAACTTTGGCTGGATCTGGTTTGATCCCATGCTCCGATACAATATGGCCTAGATAAGTTATCTCTTTTCGTAGGAATTCGCACTTATCAGGTTGCAACTTAAGGTTATTTTCACGGAGACGATCGAAAACTTCGACTAATCTGTCATTATGTTGTTTTAAACTCGACCCAAAAATAACAATATCATCTAAGTACACCAGAGCCCTAATTCCCTGGATTCCACTGAGGACGGAATTTAACAATCTCTGAAAAGTCGCAGGGGAACCCTTTAGGCCCATGGGCAATCGGTTGTACTCAAAATGGCCAGTTGGGGTACTAAATGCCGTGAGCGGCTTGCTCTCTTCGTGCAATGGAATCTGATGGAAGCCATTTGCAAGGTCAACGACCGAGAAATATTTTGATGACCCCAGCTGATCGAAAATTTCCGAAATGTTCGGTAATGGGAAAGCATCGGAGATTGTACAATCATTAAGTTTACGGAAATCTATGACGACACGGAATCGTTTGTTGCCCTCACGATCGGGTTTCTTGGGCACTATTAACAAAGGACTATTGTAAGGACTTCTAGAATGTCTAATTATTTCCGCATCCAGCATTTTATTTACTTCCTTATTGATTTCTGATTTCTGATGTTCCGGTAACCGGTAAGGTTTAACAAATACCGGTGGAGTATTCTCAACTAAGGGTATTTTATGACAGATAGCTTCTGTATATGTTAATTTGTCGCTGGGTAAGTGAAAGATATCGGAATAATTTCGACAAATTTGTAGAATAGACTCTTGCTCCTCAGAATTTAAATGATTAATACTAAGAACCGATTCTAGGACCTCATTGCGCTCTGCATCTGCTACCGTTGTATAATGTAAGGTATGATAGTCGGACAATTCTTCCAGCTCTAACGATAAATCATCAAGAACTACTTCGCTCTCAGTAGAATTTAATAAATTGATGTGGCAGGTGCCATCAAACGAACGAACCAAACAGTTTCCAACATGAACGCCGGGTATGACTTCTTTGGCTATGCAAAGTTTGTCCGAGTAAATATTGGAAGGGATTTTTGCTACGATCTCCGACCTAGGAGGAATTATTATTTGATGAGGCCTAGATATATTGACAATAACATTATAGTCCGGATGAATTTTAAATGACATCTGATTTAACTCGTAGTTTAAATTAAAGTTATATTTCAAGAACAAATCATGACCAAGTAGACCATCGCTCGTGATTGGGAAATTTCGAGGTACTATATGGAATGGATGAATGATGCTTCTATTACCAAATTTCAATTCAATATTCGCGACACCCAATGACTCAATAAATTCTTGAGTAATACCTTTCAGCTTAACCTTCTGATTCGGAAAAATAACCTGCTCGTCGCTTACATTTTGCACCTTGAGAATACAGATATCGCTACCTGTGTCTAAAAGGAGTCTGGCGTGATGGTTTTCAAACCCATCACTACTTATGGTAACACAAGGTGAACTAAGAGACTCATCCAAGTCTACATTATATATGGACTTCTTGGAATTGAAATTTTTACAGGATCCTACAATAGAATTCGCGTCACGCAATCTAACATATGAAGTAGGAATAGAAAAAGATGAAACGTGGCTTAGGCAGACTTCTTTATCTCGGCTCCCGTTACACTGCCTGATGTACCGGGCGCATTGGAGTTTTCCGGGACATGGTTAGCGTTTCTCAAGCGCTTGCGACACTCTTTTATGTGGTGACCAACGCGTTTACAATACGAGCATATAAGTCTCACGTTACCTTCTTGTTTGATAACGGGTTGTTTAACCGGATAAGATCCCGGTGATGAGAGAGAGAAGCATTTGTTTGCCGTATGACCGGGTTTATTACACTTATAGCAAACTATTACAGACTGTTTGGGTTTCAAATTGATTTTGGAGTTTTGATTAACTTTTCGCGTTGCATTGCTTCGCTCTTCCAACACGGCACATTCTATAGCTTCCCGGAGGGTGGTATGCCTACTAGCTTTTACGATGTGTCGGTAAGGTTCTAAAAGACCGTTTGAAAAGGCTCTAAGCGCGGTTTTCGCGTTAAGGCTAATCACTACAGCTGCTGAATCTTCACCTGTATACACGCGTCGTTCAAATCTGTTTCTAGAGACTCTAACCTATTCGCAAAAGTACGAATATCCTCATTAGGATACTGACGACAATTTACCAGTTCCATTTGGAGCTGGGCAACTGTCCTACGTTCTAGAAATTGGTTTTGGAGGAGTGTCTTTAACTCTTCCCAGGAATCATAAGTGCTATATTTAACCAAATTATAAACTTTCCCTGATATTCGACTTTCGACGATTTGCAAGAGTAACTGTTTATCGTTGATCGTAGAAGCCGTTTTAGCAACTATGTCACAACACCCAATAAATTTTTGAAAATTTTCTTGACTGCCGTCGAACTCGGGGATCATTTTAAAAGCAAATTCGGTTTTGAATGGCATTTCGTCCAAATCACTGACGTTTCCTATATCCGAACCGTCTATTACCGTCCCAGTATCGCTATCGCTATCACCCATAAGACTTTAAAGAGACATGAAAGACTCACCTAGTCGTTTTTGCGTAATCCAATATGTATACACTTTTCTCGGCACACTTGCACACACACACACACGGGGAATTCCTGGACTGCTGCGGTGCTGCTGGTATGTCGTTGCGGAGACCTTGTTGGACGCGGTGTAATCTTCGGGACCATGATAGCGGCTTACCGGCGCTTTACCAGGGTTGAGGTTCCAGGGTGTACTCTGGCAATCTTCGGGACTCTGATAGTGGCTTACCGGCGCTTTACCAGGTTTGAGGTTCCAGATTCTGTGATGTATTTTACGTTGGCTCTGTGGCAGAATTTATGTCTCTGCACAGGACTTGCTGCTGATAGACTTCTTTCTGCCCTTGCAGAACTAGATGTTCTTCTTGACGTTTTCTTTCTCCGAAGAGTTTCACCGAGGTGACCGTCAATGTTGAATATATGTAACTTCGGTTTCCTTTTCTTTTTGGCTATTTTACCTCTCGAAAGAGATATCCCACCGCTGCCACCAAATTTGTTGAGGGAACTTGCCGAATTAAAACACGAAG
This sequence comes from Melinopterus prodromus, assembly GCA_964023965.1. NCBI lineage: Eukaryota > Metazoa > Arthropoda > Insecta > Coleoptera > Scarabaeidae > Melinopterus > Melinopterus prodromus. Next base: position 43,454,611 of record OZ030391.1, on the reverse strand, counting down.
ACCACTTAAAACATATATTGTTGTAACAACTAGTTACAAGGTTTACACAGGCCTAGCTTATAGTAACGTAATGATAAAAGAACTCCATGAAGACATGCAAGTAGACCTATTTATAGGGAAAAGTCGTACGATGTTTCGTCACAGGTATTATCTAATAGGATTTGAAAAGCTAACTTACTTAACCAATAGGATTCGAGATGACATCCTTCGTTCTAACACAAAGGATTTATATATTTATGCAACTGAAGTGATATACGAAACAGCGTACGTGATAAACACAAAATTAAGAACAAAGGAGAAACGGAAGATAGGCAATTCTACGAATGCATGCGTATTAGGTACCGTTATACAACATAATACTAGATTATTTGAGAAACTGTTTACAGCTATATTATAAATTTCTTATCACTTATCACTTCATTAATAAGTTCCTTCATGCTTACGTAACCCTTTGCCTCATTTGCGGAAATTGACGTAAACCTTGTATGCGCATTTATTTAGTAGAAATGCATTTTACCCCGGTTTTTCACGAAAAAAACACTTTTTTTTGTGTACATGTGCACTGTGCATTGTCAATATTTCGATATAAGGGAGACCAGGGAGATTGGTACCCGGGGCACATTGGGACACTTTAAATTCACCGCCTTAATGACTTGCAATTAAAGTCCGCATTCAAACAGAATATGCTTCAGTGAATGTAAACAATATCCAAAAAAGCTTCCTGGACGTTAGTGTCGAAACTACGTTTGTTGATGAATGTATCAGTTTTTGGTTAACCAAGTAAGTATTTTCTACGTCTGTTCGTAAACCTCACAAGTTTACATGTTATATTGTATAATATTATATATATTCATACAATTATACATATATTCTTTATACATTACCGCTATTGGCGGCTACCAAATCATAACCTTCAATTTTCTAGAATTTGTTAATTCATAAAACTCATGTTGTGGCACATTGGGACATTTTAACTGGAGCAGTTTGGGACAGGGAAAAAAGGGGAAATTTATTTATTTATGCGAAGTTTAGTCATTTATGCCATTTGCGCCTCGGTGAATAATATGTGAAGTTAAAATCGTTAAAATCGTCGGCCGAATCTTTGAATAATAATTTTAAAATATTGTTATGCTGGTTTTGAAGAAATTACACAACAACCATTGTAGGTAGTTCATAAAACACTTTGACCTTCACAAGGTCACACCATGCAATCAAGTCGCCTTTAGGCTATATGTTCATTGATGTTTTTGTTCATAAAATAAGACGGTCTGTCACCCCTCCAATATTCGGGACGTGGAACAACACAGTCTGTATAATAATAAAAAAACTATTTAAATTTTATGTATATTTATCAGGTATAGTCGGGATTGACAGAGGCCAATTTTTTTTTTGAAATATGTTCGATTCAAAATCATGATTTTTTTAGTTTGAACATCCTGTATAAGATATAATAATGAAATTAACGGTATTTTGTTTGTCCATGTTGATGGTTTGTACTCACCAAACATCAAATTGGTATTTTCAATAATAACCAAGATATTCACTGTTACAATGTGCCCCTGCCCGGGGCACATTGGGACAAACTGCAAATAGGAAAGAAGTTATTATAATTCCAAAAATACTTTATTCAACTTAAAATTTCCAGTGTATTTCCAGTGTATATACCTGCATAAATGTATGTATATATATTATATTAAGTAGTATTGCCATTACCAACCAGTTATTGTAATACGGCAACTATATGCGTATGTCAAAATCAGTACCAATGGTCCCCGGTCTCCCCTACAATAAATGCGGTCGGTCATGAGGTAACCACAGTATTCAAAATGCACGTTGGGAGTAAAAAAGATTTTTTGGAATAACCCTCATTTTTAATTTTATCTCTCTGGTCTAATTTAAATGTTTGTTTTACTGCAATGTCAATAACCAAAACCCATTTCTGTACATTTTTTTTTGTCATTTCAGGTACAGCATATCCATCTTCATAGTCCCTTTAATCGTCCTAATAGTCACCTACACGTCTATATGCCGTGAAATATGGCAGAGCTCAGTTGGCGAATTGAGCACACGTCCTAGGGAGGGATCTGCACGCACACCTGAAACCAGAGTGCCGTTAATATCGAGGGCGAAAATAAATACTGTAAAGCAGACAATTGCAGTTATCGTGATGTATGTTATATGTTCGACACCCTTCATTTTCGCCCTACTCTGGTCCACATGGGACCCACACGCCGCTGATGTACCCTTCTTCCAAGGTAAGTGACTAATGTCTAAAAAATCACTATATTAACATACATATATGATGCGAGTACCTCAAGTTTTGGGTGGGAGCCTTCTTTAACGATTACAGGGGACAGTATTGTCATTGTCTTTGAATATTTAGACATGTTTGTTCAGCATACCCATCAGGACCGGATTAAAGATTATAGAGGTCCTAAGCACCCAATTTAATTCCGCCCAAAGTAGAAATTATATTTTCTGAAACAAATGAGATAACGCCAACAGTAACCCACATTAACATAACCAATTAATAAAATGTATTAAACAATGTAGCAATAACGGCACTTACTGGCGTACTTACTGTCGACTCACTTGACATAATGGACAACCTTATTAAGAACCAAATTAAATGGTCAGACAAATGAAAATAAGCGAAAATAAATAATATTTTATAAATTGTTATCTTCTAAATGCAGCTGTTTCATATAATCTAAGAGATTATATTTTGTGATTTCTGTTCTTTTCAGTTATTGTAGTGCTCTAATGTAATACTGTAATGCTATATATATATATATATATATATATATATATATATATATATATATATATATATATATATATATATATATATATATATATATATATATATATATATAAAAAGTAACTGGAGTATACTTGAGTATTCGATCACAAAAAAAAATACAGCTAACTCTTCACTTTAATGCTATATTTCGGAACACATTTGTTCCTTCTTCAGGCAAAACTACAAGTAAGAATAAGAACAATCAGGTCAACACTCTCAAAAAACATAAAAATAAAATCACTTACAAGTATGAGTTACATGAGACCAGCTAAATTAATAGCCATAATAAAGCCATTCTTGCCAGAAGATATAAAATTGGTCTATCATTATCCAAATAAGATAAATAAATTGTTCTCCAGAATAAAGGACCAAGACAATGTGTGCTTTAAATCAAACGTCATATATAGGGTTAATTGCAATAATTGTGATGGCACTTATATTGGAGTCACTTCCCAATGGATTAAAAATCGTATGTCTTTACACAAAAGTGACGCTCTCACTGGAAAGGTCAGATGTGCTCTTGCTTTACATTCTATCAACAGTAACCATACCTTTGATTTTGATAACGTTGAAGTAATAGATTACGATCAGGATTATAACAACAGACGGTTTTTAGAAATGTATCACATAAATTTAAGCAACAACACTGTCAACTTTAGGAACGATGTGGATGGTCTAAGTAGCATTTATTCCTATGTAATTGCCATTGATAGTGACAAATCTAACAACAGTGGTAACAAGGCTGATGATTCTCTAATTTTCTGAGGTTTGGCGCTGCCGGTTGTGTGTATGCGCGCGCTTGTTACCTGTATATTTTTCAATGTCAACATGTTCTGTTCGTGACAAACGTGCCCGTCCGATTTTACGTTTTTGATGTATATTTTAAAGTGTTTTGGTGTCTGACTTGTACGTGATTGTTGAACTGAAGATGATGTTGACGTTTCTCAATTTAGCTGGTCTCATGTAACTCATACTTGTAAGTGATTTTATTTTTATGTTTTTTGAGAGTGTTGACCTGATTGTTGTTATTCTTACTTGTAGTTTTGCCTGAAGAAGGAACAAATGTGTTCCGAAATATAGCATTAAAGTGAAGAGTTAGCTGTATTTTTTTTTGTGATCGAATACCCAAGTATACTCCATTTACTTTATAAGTTTATCGATCGATTAATTATTTAAATTTATATATATATATATATATACATATATATATATATATATATATATATATATATATATATATATATATATATTTAATTTTATACTTTCACGATCATTATTTATAATTAAAAGGTTTTCGGACATCTCGTGTAGTTTTGTATGCTTGAAAAAGGCAGGTGCGAGTCTGCTGAAACGTTGCAAATAAAATATATTTTTACACGAGATGTCCGAAAACCTTTTAATTATATATATATATATATATATATATATATATATATATATATATATATATATATATATACAAAATATCGTGGGAAATTCGGTCAGACGGGCATTATAAAGGAAACTCCTTTTATCTTCGTTCAAATTTTCGTTTTTAATTTAAAACTTCTTCAGGAACTAGAATTAGAGTTGGAGAAAAAACTTGCTAAGAGACATTATCGTTATCGAAGGCAACACGCCAAAGCATCAGGTATCAAACGAAGTACGCTTAAACGACACATCACATTACAAACACTTTAAAATTCACAGGGATACATGTCACTTGACGACTGAACAATTGGTTATAACCAATTGTTGAATATATATAATTCAATGAGCTAATATATATATATATATATATATATATATATATATATATACAGGGTGTTTCAGAAATAATTTATAGTAAGCCTAAAAGTGTAGGAATACCCAAATAATACTGGTTACTGCTCTGCTATCCCTGCTCCGAAAGTGAAAGGTATTGTCGGGCAATTCCGTCTCCGAAGCTCATTGCAAACTTAGTAATTAGAAAATGTTACAAATCAGTTTTATATTTATATAATTTCATTGTATTGTAAAACAATTTTAGCGAGGACTCGCGGGCCGCACAGCAGGGTGTTGCGGGCCGCAGGTTTGACATCACTGTCTTACGTGATTTTTGTGTGGTCAGCTTAATCGGTTGCCAACCCTTAATTGCTTATGGAAACTTTGAGCAGGCATTTTCGGGGATCCGTAACCCGAACGTCGCCCAACATGAACGATACTACTTCGCGTGAGTGTTCGCGAAATATCGACGCAAAATAACATCTCCGACGTTTCGCCTTAATAATATACAAAATTGCGAGCGAGTATTATGAACGAGATATTCTTAACTGACAGTTCTCTTCAAAAGTTCGTCCGGCCTTATGTCATTTTGTATATGAATTTTGCCGAGCTATGGTGAGTGATTAAACGGATAAAGTGCCTATGAATAACGCTGCATTGTGGGCTATGGACTATGGGCTTTACCTTTTCTTCGATCGATAAAGTGCTAAAATAGTATGTATATTGTGTACCAAGCAGTCCCTGGCTCTTACCCTATTCGACTATGCCGTTGACTGACAAATCACTAAGACCCGCCACCCGTATAGAAACAAGTGTGCCAACCACACACCGCGCACACCCCGCTTATCGATGGATTGTGCTGCTACGAAAAATTCTTGCGGACTTTCGGTAAAGTTACCATTCACAAGGCCGTTCTCGGCCGAGACGCATCCTAGTTGTAACCGGGTTCGGGATGCAAATAATTTGAATGTGCTGGTCGGTCTGCGACACGCTCTAACGCCGGGATGATACTGTTTAAATTGCTTTTTGCAGGAAGTGGTCTTGAATGTATCAATAATTTATTAGTGATATGTGTAGGCATACAAACATAATAAGTTCCCGAGTTTCAGATACAAGGATCCTACAATACTTCTAATGTACTAGTTCCGTGTGATAGCCTGTATGCAACTTTTATTCATTTCGTAAAATATTGACATGTTTGCGTATCAATCATATTCATAGAATTTTAAGAACTTATTATTAGCTAACTTTATAACTAGCAAATTTGGACGTGCAACAACTATCGCAATGAATGAATTATTTTATCTACGACTCACATACAGGGTGTTTCAGAAATAACGGCTAACCTTGAAGGAGCATATGCCCAAGGACGTAATAAGCATGTTTTGTCAAATAACGTATGGTCTAACTTTACGCATTATTGAGAAAATTAATGAAGAAAGACGGAGTCCGTCCCTGACCAGCGGAAGACAATCGACCACTATCCACTACAGTTGTGTTGCAACTGGTGACAAATCAACGCCGCGGCCCGCGGGGACCATTCGGTTTCCTCCCACTGCGGCCTTTCTCGCTGAACGTGACAATGACCTACATTCGCCAGGTTGATATGAACGTATACAAGCGTGGTCATGGTCGGTCAGCTGTTTCTTGGTTTATCAACAATAAAAATCATTTCGATTTTGGAATCTTTATGTTGGTGTATTTGTGTAGTGATTTGTGTAGTATTGAATTGCAATTCTATGGCTAGAAAGCGACATAACTTTGTTCAGCCGAGACGCCTAGTTGCTGTGTTGAGTCGTTTTGTTTTGTTCGGCGATAACGCTTAATAATCACAACGTTTGTAAATCCGCATCACATTTCTGGATTAGGTAGGTACTAATCTCTCTATTTTTAATTATTTGTACGGTCTTTTGCAACCGTAGTAGTCATGCGCGTTCGGCTATTTACCAGGGCCGTCCTTAGACGAATTCTTCAATACAATTTTGTTAGTACATAAAACTTTGAGATAGACTATAGGTTATTTGACCAAAATTGCTTCTCTGTCCTTGGTGAATATGCTCCTTCAAGGTTAGCCGTTATTTCTGAAACACCCTGTATATATATATATATATATATATATATATATATATATATATATATATATATATATATATATATATATATATAAACGTATGTGATATTGTGGGAAATATGGTCAGTTGGGCGATGTAAAAGAAACTCCTTTAGTCTCCGTTCAAATTTTCGTCTTTATTAAAGACTACTTCAGGAACAAGCTAATTAGAATAAAACACAGACTTCAGTCAATGTACAGGTCTACACAATTATAAATAGTGAACAAAACATCGTTTCTACTTACACATAGAGTAGGACAAAAGCTTGCTAGCAGAAATCGACATTGTCATCGGAACAACACATCAACGCACACGTCCGAATAACACATTTAGAAACATTCAGGACGAAGCAGCACATAATAAACAAAATTAAAATCACGAGGACACATGCATTCTGCACGAATGACAACTGGTTGTACGAAAACCAGTCAAAGCAAAAACAAAAACACATCAACTATGAGCGATAGGGTCACCAACATTAATACCAACCGCGTCGTGTGAATTCTTGAAGTTATGGTTAATTAAAAAAGAGTATATGGTGCTTAATTTACTTGTGTCGGATTTAAAATTGAGGCAAATGTTTCTGTTAGATTGGATGTAAAACATTTCCAGAAAAAGTCTAGATTTGTAATTATTTTCCGTAGCTATAATTTCGGTGAAGTGGAGCGATACCGAAATATATATATATATATATATATATATATATATATATATATATATATATATATATATATATATATATATATATATATATATATATATATATATATATATATATATATATATATATATATATATATACATCCTGCTATACATGTGGCGTCCTTTCAAAAAACATGCTTATGGCGTCTACCAGAAGGAGTAGTGTATACAATATTTTCGTTCAAATATACTGTTTCCTATGACTTTCAGTGGTAGGTGACCACATATGTTTCTTGATTTTCAATCACATACTTTCATTTTGCAATGCATGTGGCGTCCTTTCAAAGCGCCGATTATCTGGACTCCGTCCGTGTATAGGTTCACTGCATTACGCCGCGTATATGGCGTCCACAGTGTATGTTACTTTCAAGCCGCAATGTATGCAACAGCCGACAGTGTTGCCGCAGAAATAGTATGTCTAAACGGTTTTAATGAGCCTGGTACAAGGGCAAACGATTCATGACCTGCGACGCGCTTGTCTCCCCTCGACTTCGAGTAAAAAATTAGTCGTGAATTCGTTCTTGTTGAAAACCAATAAGATACTTGTAACACATTGCTTTTTGGTAAAAAATATATAAACATATATTGTAATATGTAGATTACGAACACAGGGAGTGTTACCTAATGATCTTTTTAAACGTTATTTTGATAACTAATTATTATTGTTGAAATAAAACAATCTTGACATCTCTTGTTCTTTGCACAGTTTTTAATTTTATCGAGAGATGTTTCGATGCCTAGGCATTATTCCTATCCCGGGATCCCGGTATCCCGTTAAATATTGAACTTGTTCGGGACCCCGGGATTATAAATCAAAATACCGGGATCACGAAAAACTTCAATCTAAATTATTTTCTTATTTTTTTATTGGTGAAATGTGGGCACTGAATTAAACTTCAATCTATAGCAGCACCCTTTCTGATTAGATTAATTATTTATCAAGCATAAGTTGTTCATTTACACCAACATGTTGCTATGATAGGAGGAACAGATATTACAAGAAGTAGATATACTTGAATATGGAGGCAAAAATAAACCTGTTCAGCTTGGTTAAGTCCGTTTAGTTACCTAGGCTGTATGTAAAACAGAAACTAAAACATAAACATAAAAAGCAAATAAAATTAGTGGCTAATTACTTTCCTGTATTCAATGATGTACTACAGAATATAAAATTAGTAAATACCAAATAGGTATAAAAACAGCGAACAAAAAATTAAAATAAGTATAAAATAAAGATACCAATGAATACATTTAACTGTAAAATGAAACTCAAGTTGTACCAAAAATAATTTTCTATTAATCGTTGTTATTAATCTTTCTATGGTTCACTCCAATCGAACGAACGATGTCATTTCTTGTCCCGATTTGCAAGTTTCTTCCAGTTTAAGGATTTTACTCTAAACTAAAAAACAAAATATTTAGGTACGTTTCTCTGTCATGGTTCAAAACACCTCGAGTTTGTGATGAGCTGTCATAGCGGTAATATTGTCATTTTGAAAATTTTTTATTGCACAATTATCGAATTTTTCGCTTTCTTAGTAACAAGTTTTGTCAAAAAGTGCACTTAGATAAAATGTATTTTTAAAATGTGGGTTGGGCTTTTGAACCATATTTAACAAAACCGAAACACATACCAGTAATATTCATTTTATTCATGACAAGAAATTAGATATTTAATATTTTAAAAAGGTGTAAGAAGTTGCACTAAATATTTCATCAATTTTTAACAATAAATAGCACTTTACTTAAAGACGCGTTAACAGGTATAAAAGTCATTATACGTATTTTTTGTAAGCAATGATTGTTTTATTTAAAATGCAAGCAGTTTGTCTATTTGCATAATAAGCAGCCATGACGTATGAATTCTAAAGTTTTCCAATTTTATCTTAAAGAAGAAAACAAAAAACCATCAAAATGTTTATTGTCGTTAATAAGAAAATTTAAATTAAATTTGACTCTTACTGTTACTTATTTCTTTTGCCGTGACAATTCTTTAAACATTTTACGGAAAACGTAAAATTTTTGAGCTAATTTAAGATGAAAGAGCAAGTTATTATCTATTAGAGTTTCAATTTTGTTATTTTTTATATGTAAAACTACTGTCCTGATTATCTCACAGGTTTTTTGAATAGGGGATTAAAAGAGAGGTTTTACGATATTCTAAAACGATACTTTTTGGGTTGTTGGGGCTCCAGTGTCAATTAGCTGACCATGTTATTCCTTCAATTATTTTGTCAGTAAATGTAGACTGCCTAAGGTATTAAAATTACAAAAGGCATCAACATGATAGCAACACAATAAAAGCGGATCAAACATACCAAATAACAGTCGCAACTTTTACTATCGGTCGAAAAAGTATTGAACCCTGGTTTTGAAGGGTGATAAGTCGTAACCCTAAAGCAACTAACAAACAAATTTGAAATAAAGTTTGTTATTCTTCCAAATAATTTCTACATAACATAACTTTCAAAATAATTTGCCTGCAGGCAACAAGAGCACGAGACAACTGAAAAAATTTACCCGATTTTATCAATTTTAAAGAAACGCTCGTCATTTCGATTCAAACTTTGCCAGTCTATAGATTGGATTTTGTGCATTGGTAAATTCCTATAAAGGCAGCAAACAATGTTATTAAAAAAACAAATATCTTAGTAACGATAAGGACGAAAAGAATCGTCTTATTTTACTTAATACGTATATTGGAATAGCATCACAATTGAGTTGTTAGTTAAGGGGACCATTAGCGAGCGAAAAGCAACAGCCGATTAGCTGTTTTTGGTAATTATATTACATCAATAGTTATTGTTTTATATGAATGTACATATCTTTATGAAAACATAACAATTTTTAAATGAAAAAATATTCCAAATTGCCACCCAAGGCATCTCATAATATCATATGTATACAAGTAGGTATATAAATCTTCAGGTAATTATTTATATACGTACGTAAGTACACGTCAATTGGTGTCCTAACAGTTAAAGTAGTCAAGATTGGACATCATTTCTTTACTATTTCAGACAAAAGCTTTAACTGCACAATAGACAAGTAGAAAGATGTGTAATAAATCGCGATTTGTCAAAATACACATTAGCATCTTAAGTCGTAAAAAAACTTTAAAAAATGGAGGGTTTCTATGAAAGGTGCTTTCGATTGTTTAATATCCATCAATAAGCGATAAAAAGTCATTTCATGACACGAAACCTGCTACGAAATACGTGCAGATTTTTTATTTATCGCAACGGACAAATTTGTACTATTTAATTGTAGATAATACAATAATTAAAGTATTTTTACTATTGTTATAAAATTTAAACTGCACGGTTTTGAAATATGGTCAAACTTATTAATTTGAGTTGTGATCCTTACGGGTTTTATATAGGTACTGATTAACACTTTCTTATTTAAAACTTAATTAGGAAATACAGTTAAAATATTGTTGACGTTGGTACGTCATCGAGCAAACTGATAAAAAGTTGTTTACATGGAGAAAAAAAACAGCAACATCTATGAACATTATCGTGACCAATGTTTTCATAAGAAATAATATAAAAACAATTAAAATAATACATTTTCCGAAAAGTTAATAACAATACGTCTGCTATTTTATAAATACCAAAATTTTAAAAGACCGCCATAGGAACAAAAATACAACATAGATTAAACTCCGGCTACTCAGTGGATAATCGGTTCTTAATTGTCGCAAACGGTGATCGATTTAAAAATCGCAATAAAACGCATATAAAATACTGTGCGAACGGCTTAAAATGGTCTTCATGATATATGGAAATAAAAGGGGGGTTAAACGCATGTTTTTTGTTTAGTCATTGCTGAGTTATAAGCTTTCAAACACAGGGCGCAATGCTTTTGCAACCGGTAGTAGTCATAAATTGCCAATATTTGCAACAATTTAACAAAATTAAAACGGCTAAACAAGTTAACAAACTACCAAACAATTAACATTATACCAAAATGATACAAAACATGAGTGAAACATGAAATACGCAATACATGAAAGCGACAATTAAAGAAAAATAACTCGCTGATATCAGTCGCACCTATGGTAATATTACTTAATTCGGTTGAGTTATTTCAACCTACATTTAAAGAAAAGCTGAAGATATTAATTCGAACTTTCAGTATCCGATCGCAAGCTCATGGCAGCATTTTTTTAAATAATGCGTTTTTTGCTTCGCAATAATGGTGCTGTGTCCCAGAAAAAATTACTAACTAAAATTACTAACTGGCAACCGCACTATGTTGATGCATTGCATTACAATAAACGAACGCTGAGGTCAGTCGAAAACACCGTGTACGGCCGATACTATTCTATCTCAACACCGTACAAATGAGGGTGAAACAAACAAAACCGGTTTAGACACCAGTTACCGATGATGCCAAATCAACTGGGGGTCGTATCATCGATGGCTTGGTATGAAGGTATACGCCGTCAGTATACACTTTGCAGCGCCACCCGCGGCGACGGTCAAGCACGGAACTAAAGTATACGAATTTTCTCCACATATTCATATTTATGGCGTCCTCAAAAAATTTGTCTATGGTTCATGTTCACGCTTACGATCACATTTAGCACAGTTTGGCGATATGGCCCTCTTTTACGGCGCCATACCTGCTTACTTATTTCTTATCCCAGTTAAAGCTTTTTGACAAAAAAATAGATACTTATTTCTACTTATTTCGATCGGTCTGTCCGTCTGTCTGTGTATACGATAACAATGCAATTGTTTATTTTAGCACTGGTGTGTGGTAGTATTTTTCGTGCAGAAGGAAGCATAAAATTCAAAAAAATAATTCGATACAGGATGTTCCATCTAAAAAAAAACTACCTTTCTTAGGAAAACCTGTTTGCTATATTTTGTTGCAGATTATGACCAACCAGCACACAATTTGGATATGACAGGTAATCACGCTAATAGAACGCTTCTTAATTAATCATAATCTAAGCTAGCACAATAAAAGTAAAAACCGGTATTGATATATACAATTTTTCTTAGACTTCTGTTTTTCCTTAAAATGCCAATAAATCAAAAAGTATAAGGTTTACGGTATGTAATGTTATTTTTCATTGTAGTAAAATTTTGCGAGGAATTAAAAATTGTCCCGAAATATAGGTTATTACATTTAACAAAACATAAGTTTAGTTTGGTTCTGTGTTAAGGAGCAGCCTGTATACACGCTAATAGTTTTGAAATGTGCGCCTCGACTTTGTGCATGTTGGAGTGAAATCAGTTTTAAAATATCTTCATTAACAGAGGCACAATCTTCCAAGATCGCACTGTTGAGACACCCTGTATATTCACAATTCGTTGTGTAAGTTTTGAAGTATTTCGCACCAAGAAAATGGGAGTCGAACATACATCTTTCCCCGACTGTAGCTTTTTACCTTAATTGATATATACATTGATATCTACATACCACTAAAGTTTACTGTGACAATAGGGTATTTATTGGAGATTATAAAAAACAATAAATAAGCTAAACACCCAGGCACCCGGAGAAACTTTGACTACTGCTACACATTTTTGTATAATACAACTGCAAAGAGTAAACATTTTCATGTCTATGTCTGCTTTTCATGTCTCAAATTTTCAAAAAACTGTGTGAACTATGTAGTCGTATTAACTAAAAATTCCCGCATCACCGTTTTAATATTTCTACTTGAGTACTTGATTCAATAGGATTTGTGGTGAACACAGGAAAAGGTATGTGGAATTTATAGAATTCATTGATGTAATAGCACCGCAAATAATTTATTTAGTTTTATTTTTTTGTTTTGTTTTATTTCAAATAATATTTGCAATGTGCGTACACTAGAATAGGTAACATAAAGCAGCCTATACCATTCAAAATAATTAACAAACGATAAAAACATGTGCGATGTAATTGTGAAACAAACAAAAAATCAGCCACGGCCTGGATTTGAACCAAAAACCTTTGTATCTCGCGTACCATGCACAACCCAACTGCGTCCGAGAGCAGAAATAAATACGAAAATACTCATATATAATATGTTTCTTACGCTACCACCTCCGCAACGTTGCCAGCGTTTTTCAGATGTCACAGCGTGTATTGTACGATACAAAACACTGAGTCATATATGCGGAGGTGACTTCGTAGCGGCCGTATCTAGCATGGGCGACACTAGCGCTCGTGATCTACGCTTGAACTAAAATGACTTGTTCGTACATATACAATGGACGTTATCGGCTCCGACGCAATTTTTGGATTTGAGCTCCCTGTGCCACCTAGACCACATTTCCGTTGAAAACAAGGCGATATGTTGTCACCTCCAATTTTGGAGCCATCAACGTTATATATGAGGTGACAACGTACACTCTATCATACGCGTTGGAGCCCACACCGTAGCAACCATATGTATATAGGTGTCACGACGGTTTTGTTTAATTCGAAAACTCGGATTGCAGGTCCTGAAGTGACAAATAAAACCTATAAATTTCCATCGCCTCTGTAGCTCAACTGGGAGAGCTTTCAACCGGCAAATTGGAGGGTTCCTGGTTCAAATCCAGGCGGAGGTGTTTTTTCCAAAAATTATCCTCACCTGGGTCATTCGCTTCTTTAGTTTGATTCTATATTACTGACGAGTTTACGTAATAACCATTTTCCCTTGAAATTATTCATCTATATGAGCTGTTTAGCAATAAACATTAGCGATTCCTAGTTACCAAACTTCCATCTAGCCCCAATAGGTGTCACGACGGGTTTGTTTAATTCGAAAACTCGGATTGCAGGTCCTGAAGTGACAAATAAAACCTATAAATTTCCATCGCCTCTGTAGCTCAACTGGGAGAGCTTTCAACCGGCAATTGGAGGGTTCCTGGTTCAAATCCAGGCGGAGGTGTTTTTTCCAAAAATTATCCTCACCTGGGTTAATTATCATTCGCTTCTTTAGTTTGATTCTATATTACTGACGAGTTTACGTAATAACCATTTTCCCTTGAAATTATTCATCTATATGAGCTGTTTAGCAATAAACATTAGCGATTCCTAGTTACCAAACTTCTATCTAGCCCCAATAGGTGTCACGACGGGTTTGTTTAATTCGAAAACTCGGATTGCAGGTCCTGAAGTGACAAATAAAACCTATAAATTTCCATCGCCTCTGTAGCTCAACTGGGAGAGCTTTCAACCGGCAATTGGAGGGTTCCTGGTTCAAATCCAGGCGGAGGTGTTTTTTCCAAAAATTATCCTCACCTGGGTTAATTATCATTCGCTTCTTTAGTTTGATTCTATATTACTGACGAGTTTACGTAATAACCATTTTCCCTTGAAATTATTCATCTATATGAGCTGTTTAGCAATAAACATTAGCGATTCCTAGTTACCAAACTTCCATCTAGCCCCAATAGGTGTCACGACGGGTTTGTTTAATTCGAAAACTCGGATTGCAGGTCCTGAAGTGACAAATAAAACCTATAAATTTCCATCGCCTCTGTAGCTCAACTGGGAGAGCTTTCAACCGGCAATTGGAGGGTTCCTGGTTCAAATCCAGGCGGAGGTGTTTTTTCCAAAAATTATCCTCACCTGGGTTAATTATCATTCGCTTCTTTAGTTTGATTCTATATTACTGACGAGTTTACGTAATAACCATTTTCCCTTGAAATTATTCATCTATATGAGCTGTTTAGCAATAAACATTAGCGATTCCTAGTTACCAAACTTCCATCTAGCCCCAATAGGTGTCACGACGGGTTTGTTTAATTCGAAAACTCGGATTGCAGGTCCTGAAGTGACAAATAAAACCTATAAATTTCCATCGCCTCTGTAGCTCAACTGGGAGAGCTTTCAACCGGCAATTGGAGGGTTCCTGGTTCAAATCCAGGCGGAGGTGTTTTTTCCAAAAATTATCCTCACCTGGGTTAATTATCATTCGCTTCTTTAGTTTGATTCTATATTACTGACGAGTTTACGTAATAACCATTTTCCCTTGAAATTATTCATCTATATGAGCTGTTTAGCAATAAACATTAGCGATTCCTAGTTACCAAACTTCCATCTAGCCCCAATAGGTGTCACGACGGGTTTGTTTAATTCGAAAACTCGGATTGCAGGTCCTGAAGTGACAAATAAAACCTATAAATTTCCATCGCCTCTGTAGCTCAATTGGGAGAGCTTTCAACCGGCAATTGGAGGGTTCCTGGTTCAAATCCAGGCGGAGGTGTTTTTTCCAAAAATTATCCTCACCTGGGTTAATTATCATTCGCTTCTTTAGTTTGATTCTATATTACTGACGAGTTTACGTAATAACCATTTTCCCTTGAAAAAATATATATATATATATATATATATATATATATATATATATATACTATATAGGGAATATGACGTAAATAGAATCCAAGTGAGAAGTAATTTTTAAAATTAATTAAAAGGATACGGTCTCAGCCCGGATTCGAACCGGGGCCTTCTTCCTTGCCGGGGAATTGCTCTACCGCTAAACTACTGAGCCCTGTACACCTGTCAGCCCGGTTCGAATCCGGGCTGAGACCGTATCCTTTTAATTAATTTTAAAAATTACTTCTCACTTGGATTCTATTTACGTCATATTCCCTATATAGTGTATTTAAACCGATTAAACCAGTTTCCTATATATATATATATATATATATATGGCTATATATATGGCTATATATATATGGCTTGTTACAAGCCAATTAAGTAATATTTATTCATTTTTAATTAACCATAATTTTAAAACCTCACACGATGCGGTTGGTATTGGGGTTGGTTGCCCTGACGGTCGAATTTGATGTGTATCGTTGTTTTTCACTGTCACATGTGTTCATAGCCTGCTGTCGCTCATACAAGAGACATGTGTCCATGTCAGTCCATGTAGTTAGTGTTCTCTTGTTTTTAAAGTGTTTATATCGTGTTGTGCTGTGTTGACGTATCGTCAATTCACTGTTGGATTGGGTGCTTTGTCGTGGTGCCTCTGACAATGTTCGTTTCTCCGAGCTATATATATATATATATATATATATATATATATATATATATATTTACTAAAACAATGCGGTCATTCAGGAAAAAAAGGCATACTATGCCTCCCAGCTTAGAGGAGTCACCGATCAGCGGCGACTTTGGGGTCGTTTGAGAAGTT
This sequence comes from Melinopterus prodromus, assembly GCA_964023965.1. Taxonomy (NCBI): domain Eukaryota; kingdom Metazoa; phylum Arthropoda; class Insecta; order Coleoptera; family Scarabaeidae; genus Melinopterus; species Melinopterus prodromus. The sequence goes on along the minus strand of OZ030391.1, from coordinate 43,438,113 downwards.
CGGGCGTGACTGAAACTTGTTTTGGCGACGGCATCCCTTGACAGTTGCGTGACGCGGATGCTTTCAGTGACTTCTTCGCCGGATCAGTTCCTAGAGTGTCTGCGGACCATCGATACGTCGGCGGATTTGCTTCGGGAAGTTTCCATATTGAAGAACAATTTAACTACAGACCAGTCGATGTGGAGTGCGTTCGCAAGATGATATTTGCCCAGAAATCTGCAAGTTGCGGTGTTGATGGGATATCTGCTAGAATGCTTCAACTTTCTTCTTGCTTTTGTTCTGAACCATTGACGCACCTTATTAATTATTCCTTCGAAATCGGTAAATTCCCTACCTTGTGGAAATCAGCCTTTGTTAAACCAATTCCTAAGCGAGCCTCTCCCTCTTCCTTTAACGACTTTCGCCCGATCATTATCCTATCAGTTCCCTCCAAAATTGCTGAATCACTACTACAAATTCAGCTGTACGAGTACTTGGAGAGTAAGGGAGTCATGCCTGCCATGCAATCTGGTTTCCGGAAGTCGCACAGTGCTGGGTCGGCCCTGCTGGCTGTTCTGGATGAAATCGTGTCTTTCCAACAGATGGATAGAGTTACCGCACTGGTTCTTCTCGACATGTCAAAGGCCTTCGACAGCGTAAGCTTCGACTGTATTTTCGCTAAACTTAAATATTGTGACGATCTTAACAGCCGCGAAAACGCCAGAAGTTCTAGGTCATTCTCGAAAGAACTCATTCCGGAGTGTTCCATCGAGGCAGCAAAGCGCAAGTAGCGACCGCTCTGGGCGAACGTAGAAAACTCGGGAACATTCCCGAGTATCGATCGATAGGCATATATAACGGGTGCGCTCGACCGCTAGAAGACAGTGTTATTCGGAGTGCAGTCGGAGCACTTGGCGCGATTATTGATCGACATAAATAGTTCGAAATAAATACAGTGAAGATAAATGTTTATAGTGACCTTAAGTGACAGTTAGTTTTTAGTGTTCGTGTTTAATAATTAGGTAATAAGACTGTAATAGTGTTAAAGAAATTAGTTGACTATTTTAATATACCGAGTGTTTTAATTCACACCTTAACGAACGAAAAACGCTACAATATTATGGAGTTGATGGACTGGTTTTGAACTGGTTTCGAGAGTACCTAGTTGGACGCACAAACTACACTAAATAATACAGTGTCCAATAGATGTCATGATACTATTAGTTAGACAGCAATACTTACTGTTACTGACCTTTGCAATGACGAATTAAATCATTATCACAGGGCTCAGTAGCTCAACGGTAAACTCAACGGCAATGCCCCGGCAAGGCAAAAGACCCCGGTTCGAATCCGGGCTGAGACCGTATCTTTTAATTAATTTTAAAAATTACTTCTCACCTGGGTCCTCTTTCGTCAATATTCCATATATACCTTATATTTGCCTTATATTTAAACAGAGAAAACTAGTTTCCTACTTTCCAATAGCAAGATTTGCGACAAACTTGACATACCATGAACCAATTTCCCCCAGTGTCCAATGGATGTCATAATAATATTAGTTAGACAGCAATCCTTACTGTTACTGACCTTTGAAATTACGAAGTAAATCTATTCCTTATCACAGGGCTCGGTAGCTCAACGGTAGAGCAATGCCCCGGCAAGGCAGAAGACCCCGGTTCGAATCCGGGCTGAGACCGTATCTTTTAATTAATTTTAAAAATTACTTCTCACCTGTGCCCTCTCTTTCGTCAACATTCCATATATACTATATATATATATATATATATATATATATATATATATAGGAAACTGGTTTAATCGGTTTAAATATGCTATATAGGGAATATGACGTAAATAGAATCCAAGAGAGAAGTAATTTTTAAAATTAATTAAAAGGATACGATCTCAGCCCGGATTCGAACCGGGGCCTTCCTCCTTGCCGGGGAATTGCTCTACCGCTGAACTACTGAGCCCGGTCGCAGGATATAGATTTAATTCGTCATTTCAAACGATAGTAACAGTACGGGTTGCTGTCTAACTACTATTATCATGACATCTATTGGACACTGGTGGAAATTGGTTCAATGGTATGTCAAGTTTATCGCAAATCTTGCTAGTGGAAAGTAGGAAACTGGTTTAATCGGTTTAAATATGCTATATAGGGAATATGACGTAAATAGAATCCAAGAGAGAAGTAATTTTTAAAATTAATTAAAAGGATACGGTCTCAGCCCGGATTCGAACCGGGGCCTTCTTCCCAATTTCCACCAGTGTCCAATAGATGTCATGATAATAGTAGTTAGACAGCAACCCGTACTGTTACTATCGTTTGAAATAACGAATTAAATCTATATCCTGCGACCGGGCTCAGTAGTTCAGCGGTAGAGCAATTCCCCGGCAAGGAAGAAGGCCCCGGTTCGAATCCGGGCTGAGACCGTATCCTTTTAATTAATTTTAAAAATTACTTCTCTCTTGGATTCTATTTACGTCATATTCCCTATATAGCATATTTAAACCGATTAAACCAGTTTCCTACTTTCCACTAGCAAGATTTGCGATAAACTTGACATACCATTGAACCAATTTCCACCAGTGTCCAATAGATGTCATGATAATAGTAGTTAGACAGCAACCCGTACTGGTACTATCGTTTGAAATGACGAATTAAATCTATATCCTGCGACCGGGCTCAGTAGTTCAGCGGTAGAGCAATTCCCCGGCAAGGAAGAAGGCCCCGGTTCGAATCCGGGCTGAGACCGTATCCTTTTAATTAATTTTAAAAATTACTTCTCTCTTGGATTCTATTTACGTCATATTCCCTATATATATATATATATATATATATATATATATATATATATATATATATCATGGCGGTGAAGTGTAAGGAGTGCCTACGATCAATTACTGGTCGAGATGATCATTTGACTTGTTCTAAACCCACCTGCAAGAGCCAATTCCATGTCATTTGTGCCTCATTAACTGAGGAAAGTTTTGTGCAACTTAGAGACGCTGGAGGCCTGAATCTTTGGTTATGTGCGGATTGTCAACGCGAAGAAACTGACACGATGTCATCAGAAGAAAACAAAACAGCTTCTACCTTGGTAGCTAGTTCTCAGGTTGGTGATTTAAAAGCACTAATTGCACAGCATGCCGTTGAATCCATAGCGTACTTGACATCTGAGGTTATCAAAACAATCGAATTGCTGAAGAACGAAATTCGAAACCTTTCAAAAGAGAACTCTAACTTAAAACTAGAGGTTGATAACTTGAAGATGGCCGTGGTGCGCTGTGGTCACTCAACAACAGATGCAGCGCATGGTTTGCCTTCCAAAAATACTGTTACAAGGTATAATCATAAAAATGGTAATACAAGGAAAGTTTCAGTAACTAAACAAACTGAGCGATCCACTAGTGTAGAATCGTCGTCTGGAGATTGCCAGCCGAAATCAAAATCCCAGGATAAACCCAAGGAACAACCCACTGAGACTGTTAAGTCAACCTACACTCAAGTTCTTACCAATAATCAGAAGCCAAGCATTACTCCACCAATGCAAAACATCAGCGCTGTTTCGAGTGACCAGAACCAGGAGCCGTTCCAGACTGTATCATATCGGAAGAAACGAACGAATAAGATTATTCAGGGAACTGCGGTAAATCTAAGCATCAAAGGAGTTCAAAAAAAAGGACATTTGCATGTGACACGTCTGAGTAAAGATACTACCGTCGAGGCAATTCTACACCATCCGAAAAGCATGGACATTGTTAATGCCGAATGTGAGAAACTTAACTCAAAGCAGCCCGAAAAATACTCTTCTTTTAGGGTTGCTGTTCCCATGGACCAACTCAGCACGGTAAGAAACAACGAACTGTGGCCGAAGGGAGTATGCGTCAACCGTTTTTTCTGGAGAGTTCCCCCGAAAGAACCAAGAACCTGAAGCTGTTGCACATAAATATACAATGTATTTCTAACAAGATCTCCGAACTTGAGCTACTCACTTTTGAAAATGACATTGATTTTCTTTGTATAAATGAACATTGGCTAAACTCACAGGAACTAGTTAGTATTAAATTACCGCAATATACTCTTGTAGATTTCTATTGCAGGTCGCAAAAACGGCATGGTGGTGTATGTATTTATGCTAAATCTGATCTGGGCTCGGCGGCATTGAATCTTAAAAGCTCTGCTATTGAGTCGGATATGGAGATAGCGGGTGTCAGGTTGGGAAATTCTGTGATTTTTTCTGTATATAGGTCGCCTTCGGGAGATTTTCAGACGTTCTTGGATAGTCTGGCCGTTGTTATTGGTAGATATGGCTCAAAGAATCAAATGATCTTGTGTGGTGATTTTAATGTTCACTTTAATACTAACGATGGTAACGTCAAATCTCTTTGTAGTATGCTTGCTTCATACGGTATGATTCCGATAAACACTGAAGAAAACACTAGGAAAGAAAATTGCCTGGATAATATATTCATCAGTAAATCTGTCGATCTCAAAAACAAAATAATTGTTGACTCATTGACATCGGATCATTCGGGAATATACGCGGAAGTGGGACGCCCACAAACCATTACATCCGGTAAAAGAGTAACATACACACCTATTACTGAGTATGGACTGTTCTTGTTGTACAATACATTAGAGAATACAGATTGGTCATTTGTTGACGATTTGAACCAAGATCTAGATATTAAAATGTACAAGTTTATCAGTGTAATTACTAACGCAATGTCTCTGTGTTTTCCAACAAAAACAAAAATAATATATAAAAATAAACCATTAGTCAACTGGTACTCTGACGAATTGTATGCTCTTCGTGAAAAAATTTGTTTTATGAACTACCTGAACAGAGTTTCTGTGAATGTAATCGATATGACCGAACTAAAAAATTTTAAAAAATCTATAGGCAGAAATTATCCGAATCAAAAAAGAGGGCATTTGATGGATATGTTAGCAGGCACACAAACAAACAAACGGCCTATTGGAAGATCATAAACCACTCACATCCTGAAAAGAAGTCACTTCCTGAGGATGCACCGACCGCAAGTATATTGAATGATTTCTTTGTCAATATTCCACAGACCATTCTGGGGAGCGTGGGGGAATCAAATATTGATCCTGTCTCGTTCGTTAGCTCTGTGGATGTCGGTTCGTTCAGTTTTGTAAGTGCAAGTTTTATTGAGGTCAGAGACACTATTAAAAAATTAAAAAAATCTTCGTGTAAGGACTGTCATGGAATTGACGTAAAAATTGTGAAAACCATAAACAATATAATAGTCTATCCACTTACAAAGCTGATCAACCAGTGTATCAACATCAATTACTTCCCAGCGGCTCTGAAAATCTCTACAGTAATACCTATCCATAAGAAAGGTGTCACCTCCGAGTGTAACAATTACAGGCCAATTTCATTGACACCTGTATTCTCTAAAATATTTGAAAAGGTACTGAAGCATCAGCTTACAACCCATTGTGAAATTAATAACATTTTCTGTAAAGCGCAGTATGGCTTTAGAAATGGCAAATCAACATCTCAAGCTATCATATCTGGCAGCTTTGAACAACGACACCATTCACTTGCCAGCTTTTATGATCTAACAAAGGCCTTTGATTGTCTGAGCCACAGCATCTTGCTGCAAAAACTTGTATATTACGGGTTCAGTGAACAAGCGACAAATTTATTACAATCCTACCTCGCGAACAGACTGCAGCACGTTAAGTTCAGAGGCAAAATTTCTCAAAATTTATTGATTACGCAGGGTGTACCCCAGGGATCAGTCTTGGGGCCTATTTTGTTTTTGCTCTATATAAATGATATCGAGAACGCTGATTTGATGTCGCGTTGTATTCTGTTCGCGGATGACACAACCATTGTCAGAAGTGGACCTGTATACGAAGACCTATTGGGGGAGATGGATAGAAGTGATAAAGTATTCAAGGAATGGTTTTTGGCTAACAAGCTCAGTGTTAATGAATCCAAGTGTACCTCGTTGTTATTTACCTTGCGTCATGTTGCGGATGAGTACGAGAGCGTAAAGTTTTTGGGTACCACCTTGGACGAGTTGGTTAAAAGGCTATCAAGGGTGGTATTCTTCTTGAGAACACTAAAATCTTTTGTATCGACTAATTGTGTCCGAGTAGCATACTTTGCAATGTTTAATTCGATTCTGTCATATGCCATTTTAAATTGGGGTCATTCCAGCCATGTCGGGAGGGTATTCAGTTTGCAGCGCAGGTGCATCAGGGTCATGACTTCCTTGAGTTACAGAACCGACTGCAGACACAAATTTAAGGAGCTCGGTATTATGACGGTACCGTGTATGTATATACATTGTTGTTTGTTGTTTGCGAGGAAGAACTCGGAAATGTTTGCGAGGTCAGGATCGGTTCACGATTATGGGACACGTAATGTTGAAGTGTATCGTCAGCCGTTTTTGCGACTTTCAACAACTCGTAACGCCACAAATTATTGGGCGGTTAAATTTTATAATATTTTACCGGATTATGTAAGGTCTATGAGTTTGGAGAAATTTAAAGTTATTACAAGGAAGTTCTTAACTGCAAGTTGCTTCTATAGTTTCGATGAGTATTTATCCGGGAATTGTTCTGATTTTACAATGTATGTGTAGTTCCTAATCTACTGCTTGACTTGTGTAAACATTTCTGAAATGTATTTAGCACCAATAAATGTATTATAGAGCGGAGGTGGCCGAGTGGATAAGGCGTATGCCTTCCACTCAGAAGTCCAGGGTTCAAGCCCAGGTTAGGCAGGGGATTTTTCAAATACTCCGTCTCCCCGAATGCCGCACAGACAAGCCACTGGCTTTGTGCACATGGCAACATCCCAAAAAAAAAAAAAAAAAAAATTATATATATATATATATATATATATATATATATATATATATATATATATATATATATATATATATATATATATAGTTGAATGGAGATAACGACCGACTTAATTTGGAATCAAAACGTATATATTGCGTGGGAAATACGGTCCGTTGGGCGATGTAAAGGAAACTCCTTGAGTCTACGTTCAAATTTTCGTCTTTATTAAAAACTTCTTCAGGAACAAGCTATTTGAAACAAAACACAGGCTTCAGTCAGTATAAAAGTCTACACATTTATAAACAGTGAACAAAAATAGTTACTACTTACACATAGAGTAGGACAAAAGCTTGCCGCGAGAAATCGACATAATCACAAGCAACACATCAACGCACTCGTCTACTTGACACATTTACAAACATTTGGAACGATATAAACAAATTAAAAGCAAGAGAACACATGTGTCCTGCACGAACGACAGCAGGTTATGCGAAATATGTCAAAGAAAAACGAAACACATCAACTCTGAGCGCTAGGGTCACCAACATCAATACCAACCGCGTCGTGTGAATTTTTGAAGTTTTGGTTAATTAAAAAGGAATAAATGGTGCTTAGTTTACTTGTATCGGATTTAAAATTTAAGCAAAGGTTTCTGTTGGATTGAATATAAAACATTTCCAGGAAAAGTCTGGATTTGTAATTACTTTCCGTGGCCACAATTTCAGTATCGCCCCACTTCATTACATGGTTGCAGTCAATGGCATGTTGTGCTACTGCACAATTTTTTCTCCGTAATTTTGTGTCACTTTTGTGTAGGGAAATACGCGATTTAAGCCATTGACTGGTTTGACCATAGTATTTCAGGGGGCAACCACCGCACGGAATACAGTAAATTACATTTGACTTTAATACCTGAGGGGTTTGGTCTTTGACATTTGAAAAAATATTACTGATCGACTTTTTATGGCTGACAACAACACGAAAATTATCATTTCTGAATAAACCAACAAGTCTGGAGGAAAGACCATCAATCTGAATGAGTTTTTTGTAATTGACTTGGGGAACAGTGCAGCCATCATCCGTCGCATGTTCGCGAAATGGGCTGTTAAAAATTAGTTTATGAACCAGCGATCTCGGGTACCCATTATTCACGAACGTCTCGCTCAAGCTACGCAAATTCCCGTCAATGAATGAGGGATCACTGATGTATACAACTCTATTCCTCATCGCTAAAACAGTGTTGATCTTTTGACTCATAGAGTGGCTAGAGAAAAAGTTAATATATCTACCGGATGCAGTGGGCTTCTTATACCAGTCTAAGATAATAGCATTTGAGGTGGGGTTGCGGATCACTTTAGTGTCCAAGAAGGGGACGCTATAGTTGACTTCCATTTCCACAGTAAACTGTAAATGTGGGTTGTAACTGTTGAAAGTAGTTAGAATCTCGTCTATCCTATTGTTTGGCACTGCACAAATGATGTCGTCAACATACTTGGACAAAAAAGGGATGGTAAAAGATAATTTACTTATGCAAGTGTCCAGCAGGTGATCCATAACCAGCTGTGCCAGTACTGGACTTAATGGAGAACCCATCGGAGTGCCAAAGATCTGCTTGTAAAATCTGTCTTGAAATGTGAAGTAACAACTTGTGTAAGCAAATCTAATCAGATCTAAAAACATTTTAAGCGGAATATCGCAACAAGATCCAATGATCACCCACGCATCCTCAATAGTTTGTAGCACCAAATCGAGTGGGATATTAGTGTAAAGTGAAACGACATCCAATGAAATTAACACGAAGTTAGGCGGAAGAGTTTTATGTTCCATTAGGTTACAAAAGGTAAAAGTGTCTTTGATATTGTATTTTTCATTGTCCTGAAGGGATGTCTGTAAAATTTCCGCTAAGAATTTTGAGATAGCGTACGTTGGTGAGCCAATCGACGAAACTATAGGGCGGAGGGGAGCGTTAGGTTTATGGATCTTAGGTAAGCCATAAAATTTGGAGGGAACGGAATTGTATTTTATAAGCGATCTTGCGATGTTTACGTCAATCAGCTTTCTATCCTTCAACACTTTAACAAAGTCATTGTTTTTATTTTGGACCGTAATAGTAGGGTCCTTATTGAGGTGTTGATAAATAGAAGTATCATTAAGGAGGGCCAACGACTCTGTCACATACCTATCTCTACTCATCGCGACCGTCGTGCTACCTTTGTCCGCTCTGGTAATTAAAATATCCGGTCTGTCCCTCAGAAATGCTGACGTTTTTTTATATATTAAATCAAATGGCGAAGAGCATGAAGGATGTGAAGCATCGGAAAGATAAGAGTTGGTGATCAAGTTGGCGGCCCGCGCCCTGTAAAAATCTTGGCGGTCAAAAGGTAGTGCCTGCACAATGTTCTCTACTTGTGATAATAAGACAGAAATGGGGACATCAACGGAAGTAGTAGTAGGATAGTAGTACAATAGGATAGACGAGATTCTAACTACTTTCAACAGTTACAACCCACATTTACAGTTTACTGTGGAAATGGAAGTCAACTATAGCGTCCCCTTCTTGGACACTAAAGTGATCCGCAACCCCACCTCAAATGCTATTATCTTAGACTGGTATAAGAAGCCCACTGCATCCGGTAGATATATTAACTTTTTCTCTAGCCACTCTATGAGTCAAAAGATCAACACTGTTTTAGCGATGAGGAATAGAGTTGTATACATCAGTGATCCCTCATTCATTGACGGGAATTTGCGTAGCTTGAGCGAGACGTTCGTGAATAATGGGTACCCGAGATCGCTGGTTCATAAACTAATTTTTAACAGCCCATTTCGCGAACATGCGACGGATGATGGCTGCACTGTTCCCCAAGTCAATTACAAAAAACTCATTCAGATTGATGGTCTTTCCTCCAGACTTGTTGGTTTATTCAGAAATGATAATTTTCGTGTTGTTGTCAGCCATAAAAAGTCGATCAGTAATATTTTTTCAAATGTCAAAGACCAAACCCCTCAGGTATTAAAGTCAAATGTAATTTACTGTATTCCGTGCGGTGGTTGCCCCCTGAAATACTATGGTCAAACCAGTCAATGGCTTAAATCGCGTATTTCCCTACACAAAAGTGACACAAAATTACGGAGAAAAAATTGTGCAGTAGCACAACATGCCATTGACTGCAACCATGTAATGAAGTGGGGCGATACTGAAATTGTGGCCACGGAAAGTAATTACAAATCCAGACTTTTCCTGGAAATGTTTTATATTCAATCCAACAGAAACCTTTGCTTAAATTTTAAATCCGATACAAGTAAACTAAGCACCATTTATTCCTTTTTAATTAACCAAAACTTCAAAAATTCACACGACGCGGTTGGTATTGATGTTGGTGACCCTAGCGCTCAGAGTTGATGTGTTTCGTTTTTCTTTGACATATTTCGCATAACCTGCTGTCGTTCGTGCAGGACACATGTGTTCTCTTGCTTTTAATTTGTTTATATCGTTCCAAATGTTTGTAAATGTGTCAAGTAGACGAGTGCGTTGATGTGTTGCTTGTGATTATGTCGATTTCTCGCGGCAAGCTTTTGTCCTACTCTATGTGTAAGTAGTAACTATTTTTGTTCACTGTTTATAAATGTGTAGACTTTTATACTGACTGAAGCCTGTGTTTTGTTTCAAATAGCTTGTTCCTGAAGAAGTTTTTAATAAAGACGAAAATTTGAACGTAGACTCAAGGAGTTTCCTTTACATCGCCCAACGGACCGTATTTCCCACGCTATATATATATATATATATATATATATATATATATATATATATATATATATATATATATATATATATATAATAATACATTTATTGGTGCTAAATACATTTCAGAAATGTTTACACAAGTCAAGCAGTAGATTAGGAACTACACATACATTGCAAAATCAGAACAACTCCCGGATAAATACTCATCGAAACTATAGAAGCAACTTGCAGTTAAGAACTTCCTTGTAATAACTTTAAATTTCTCCAAACTCATAGACCTTACATAATCCGGTAAAATATTATAAAATTTAACCGCCCAATAATTTGTGGCGTTACGAGTTGTTGAAAGTCGCTAAAACGGCTGACGATACACTTCAACATTACGTGTCCCATAATCGTGAACCGATCCTGACCTCGCAAACATTTCCGAGTTCTTCCTCGCAAACAACAAACAACAATGTATATACATACACGGTACCGTCATAATACCGAGCTCCTTAAATTTGTGTCTGCAGTCGGTTCTGTAACTCAAGGAAGTCATGACCCTGATGCACCTGCGCTGCAAACTGAATACCCTCCCGACATGGCTGGAATGACCCCAATTTAAAATGGCATATGACAGAATCGAATTAAACATTGCAAAGTATGCTACTCGGACACAATTAGTCGATACAAAAGATTTTAGTGTTCTCAAGAAGATGACCACCCTTGATAGCCTTTTAACCAACTCGTCCACGTGAGTATCCCAGCTTAACTTGGAGTCCAAGGTGGTACCCAAAAACTTTACGCTCTCGTACTCATCCGCAACATGACGCAAGGTAAATAACAACGAGGTACACTTGGATTCATTAACACTGAGCTTGTTAGCCAAAAACCATTCCTTGAATACTTTATCACTTCTATACATCTCCCCCAATAGGTCTTCGTATACAGGTCCACTTCTGACAATGGTTGTGTCATCCGCGAACAGCGTTCTCGATATCATTTATATAGAGCAAAAACAAAATAGGCCCCAAGACTGATCCCTGGGGTACACCCTGCGTAATCAATAAATTTTGAGAAATTTTGCCTCTGAACTTAACGTGCTGCAGTCTGTTCGCGAGGTAGGATTGTAATAAATTTGTCGCTTGTTCACTGAACCCGTAATATACAAGTTTTTGCAGCAAGATGCTGGGGCTCAGACAATCAAAGGCCTTTGTTAGATCATAAAAGCTGGCAAGTGAATGGTGTCGTTGTTCAAAGCTGCCAGATATGATAGCTTGAGATGTTGATTTGCCATTTCTAAAGCCATACTGCGCTTTACAGAAAATGTTATTAATTTCACAATGGGTTGTAAGCTGGTGCTTCAGTACCTTTTCAAATATTTTAGAGAATACAGGTGTCAATGAAATTGGCCTGTAATTGTTACACTCGGAGGTGACACCATTCTTATGGATAGGTATTACTGTAGAGATTTTCAGAGCCGCTGGGAAGTAATTGATGTTGATACACTGGTTGATCAGCTTTGTAAGTGGATAGACTATTATATTGTTTATGGTTTTCACAATTTTTACGTCAATTCCATGACAGTCCTTACACGAAGATTTTTTTAATTTTTTAATAGTGTCTCTGACCTCAATAAAACTTGCACTTACAAAACTGAACGAACCGACATCCACAGAGCTAACGAACGAGACAGGATCAATATTTGATTCCCCCACGCTCCCCAGAATGGTCTGTGGAATATTGACAAAGAAATCATTCAATATACTTGCGGTCGGTGCATCCTCAGGAAGTGACTTCTTTTCAGGATGTGAGTGGTTTATGATCTTCCAATAGGCCGTTTGTTTGTTTGTGTGCCTGCTAACATATCCATCAAATGCCCTCTTTTTTGATTCGGATAATTTCTGCCTATAGATTTTTTTAAAATTTTTTAGTTCGGTCATATCGATTACATTCACAGAAACTCTGTTCAGGTAGTTCATAAAACAAATTTTTTCACGAAGAGCATACAATTCGTCAGAGTACCAGTTGACTAATGGTTTATTTTTATATATTATTTTTGTTTTTGTTGGAAAACACAGAGACATTGCGTTAGTAATTACACTGATAAACTTGTACATTTTAATATCTAGATCTTGGTTCAAATCGTCAACAAATGACCATTTCTTGGAACACCCACCACACGGTATGCAATAAATAACGTTAGATCTTAGGAGTTGAGGGGTTTTATCCTTTATGTGGGAAAAAACATTACTGACAGTCTTTTTATTATCAACAACAATTCGAAACTCATCACTTTTAAACAAATTGACCAATTTAGTAGAGAGATTGGTTACATGGGGTAACTTCTTATATTTAACCAACGCAACACCACAACCGTCGTCAGTAGCGCAATCGGGAAAAGGACTATTAAACATCAGTTTCTGAACCAAAGTCCTAGGGTAGCCATTGTTGATGAACATCTCACTCAACTCGTGTAAATTGCCATTTATAAATGAGAGATCACTAATGCGCACCACCCTATTCCTCATAGCGAGCAATGTGTTAATTTTCTGATTCATAGAATGGCTAGACTGGCTAGACGGGTTTAAATATGTCGACGATATCATTTGTGCTGTTCCTAGTGACAAGGTAGAGGAGATTTTAACCACATTTAACAGTTTCAATCCATTTTTACAATTTACTGTGGAGGAAGAGGTTTACTGTGGGGTACCTTTTTTGGATACCAAGGTCATACGTGACCCTACATCCAACAAAATTGTTCTGGACTGGTATAGGAAACCTACGGCACCTGGGAGATACATTAATTACCAGTCTAGCCATTCTATGAATCAGAAAATTAACACATTGCTCGCTATGAGGAATAGGGTGGTGCGCATTAGTGATCTCTCATTTATAAATGGCAATTTACACGAGTTGAGTGAGATGTTCATCAACAATGGCTACCCTAGGACTTTGGTTCAGAAACTGATGTTTAATAGTCCTTTTCCCGATTGCGCTACTGACGACGGTTGTGGTGTTGCGTTGGTTAAATATAAGATGTTACCCCATGTAACCAATCTCTCTACTAAATTGGTCAATTTGTTTAAAAGTGATGAGTTTCGAATTGTTGTTGATAATAACAAGACTGTCAGTAATGTTTTTTCCCACATAAAGGATAAAACCCCTCAACTCTTAAGATCTAACGTTATTTATTGCATACCGTGTGGTGGGTGTTCCAAGAAATATTATGGTCAAACAGGTCAGTGGCTTAAATCGCGTTTAGCTTTACACAAAAGTGATACTAAACTACACAAAAAGAACTGTGCGGTAGCACAACACGCCATTGATCATGACCATAAAATGAACTGGGCCGATACCGATATTATTGCGGTCGAAAGTAATTATAAATGTAGACTTTTCTTGGAGATGTTTCACATCCAGTGTAATGTTGACAATAGTTTGAATTTTAAGTCCGATACAAGTCAACTGAGTACCATTTATTCTTTCTTAATAAATCATAAGTCCAAAAATCTACCGGGGACTGTGGGTGCTGGTGTTGGCGGCTCTGACGTTTGAAACCTGATTGCTGTCGCCGGTCTGTCTAGTGACTTGGCTTATTCATAGCCTGTGTTCGTTGCAATGCGGAGACATATGTCGTCCGTTTATTTTAAATTGTCTCTAGTGTTACCGACGTTCTTGTTTGATGTTGATTTGGTGATTGTATTTGTAAGAAGAAAGTTTTGTGAATGTGATTTCCCTTTGCTGACCGAAGTGTTTTGTTTTATATAGCTCGTTCCTGATGAAGTCTTAAAATAAAGACGAAAATTTGAACTAAGATAAAAGGAGTTTCCTTTAAATCGCCCATTGACCGATTTCCCACATTATAAGCTTATATATATATTTTGGTGATAACTCTAAACTTGGTCAAAGTAGTCGAGATTCTTTGGTTGACTACAGCGTTAGATCATGTTAAAGTAGTTGGTGATCTCTAAATTTGACTAGATGACTGTTAGTTATGTTAAGAAATTAAGCTGTGGTTACTGGATGTAGATTGATAGAAACAGCCACTGAACTTGAATGAATGAGAATGCTCTTTGCATGTTATAGTTGAAAGTAGCTCCTATGCTTGCTAAGAACGATGGAGTGCCTGAAACTGTTGGTAAAAGAAAAACTAGATAATTAGTCCGGTTGTATTCTGTCAGAAAAATTGCTAGGCACAGCAGATCAGAGACAGGTATCCCGAGAGCGTGACACCTCGCAGGATGGCCGTGTCACCGAATAAAGTAGAGGGGTACACACCAGCGACCCAGAGTGGGGGACGCGTCGCTGCACCACGCGGAAAATAACCATCAGTCGGATGGGTAGGCTCCATGTGTTGAGAGTGACCGTACCGCTATCCACTCGTTATATTAGTTACTGCAGTTATTGCATATTTCTATTTGGTTTCACTATATTGGTTGAAACAGTTGTGTATTCGTTATTTAAAATCGAGTGTTATAATATCAGAAGAGGGATCTAATTCGCGTGCAAAATCCAAGAACAAAGAAACAGCTGAAAATGTTAACCCTCGCTGCCTGACGGAAGTACTTGAGATCATATTATGGAGATTATGGTACTTGGGATCAAAATTGTTTGTTTTCAAGGTATTAGTCATGCTTAAAAGAGATCGTTTAATTATGGTGAGTCATACCTTGTTGAGATAGTTATTTGTACTGCATTGAATGGAAAATCATGTAAGTACGGGTCTGCTTAATTGCAGTATGCAAAACTGTTGTCTATTTTCGATATGAATTTAATTGTTGTTATCTTTGTGTTGATACCAAGAGAGTTACACACTAATAGTGATTGTTAAAAGAGATTTTGTAATTTGTAGCGTCATAACTTGTTGAGATAATTAATTGTACTGCATTGAATGGAAAATCATGTAAGTCCGGGTCTGCTTAATTGCAGTATGCAAAACTATTGTCTATTTTCGATATGAATTTAATTGTTATCTTTGTGTTGATACCAAGAGAGTTGCACATTAATAGTGATTGTTAAAAGAGATTTTGTAATTTGTTGGGTCATAACTTTTTGGGATAATTGTTGCACTGCATTGAATGGAAAATCATGCAAGTACAGGTGTGCATAATTGCAAATTGCAAACCTATTGTAGAGCAACCTCGAGCCCTGAGTCATCGTAAATGCCGCAAAACCACTAAATTCATGTACCTGACTAACTGGTGGAGTGTTTTTCCACTATTGTGGATATTATTTCATGTACCGAGCGTTCGACGCTGTCGAATGTTCCTTGCATAGTCTCGACGCACTTGTAGTAGTATTGTTCTGGTATCATTGTGTTTCGTTCAATTTGATTACGACTTTTGTTTGTTTAATTTACGATTGATAACACTATTATCAATTCTCAATATGATCTTAATGTGTTGTTTTTATTTGTTTATATCGAGAGAATTGCATACTAACTGAAGTTCATGGATGCCAGATGAGTTTTCAAAATTGCCACACTTGTCAGAATGGTCAAGTGGTTTGTAAAAGTTTTTGCTGATGCTTGTTATACGCCACTTAGAGACGTGTTGGAGAGAGTGTTTTAACATTGGAAACGTATGCATTGTTGGTACCAGTACCGAGACGGAGTAGGATCAAAACCAATGTTTTTAAGCTTTGTGATTGATAATTAATAGATCATAGTTGAAATAGTGGAATGCTTCAATGGTTTGTGATTTATAATTTAGCAATTGATTGTTTTCCATAAGAAGTGTAGGTAACTACTGTAGCCTTTAAAAAGTGTTTCATCGGTTAAACATTGTGAATACGAAAAATCGGTATAATTTCTGATTTTATTCATTTCTTAACTTAAAACAAGAATCTCCTTATCATTTGTTGTTTAAAAATTGAAAGTACTTTTGCTAAGAGTACTGTAATTGGCGCGTTTGAAAAGCGTACGCTCGTATTTGATATTTAGAAATATGAAGGTGCCATTTCTTGGCTTATTATAAATTGGAAATAGGAAATCTTTTGTTTTGTAACTTCATAATGCAAAATTGAAAGTTACTTGTTTAAGAATAGTAAGGTTACGTTTCTAATCATTATTAGTGAATTGAAGGTTTACGTTCTTCATGAATTGTAAATTGACGATTGAAGTATCTTATGCCGTGTGTGGCTTAATTTGCGAATTTAAGGTTGATGCTTGTGATCATTATTGGAGAGTTGAAATTTATTAGCTTTGTGTAGCTGAATTTGAGAGTGTAGCTTTTGGAGTTTGTGTATTGTGATTTGAACATTCAAAGTTGGTGTTCGTCGTGAATCATAATTGGAGAACTGAAATTTATAGCTTTGTGTACCTGAATCTGAGAATTTGGAGTTTATGTGTTTTGGTGTGTAATGGCCAGACACTTGTAAGATACTGTTCTTCGTGTGTTATAATTTGAGAATGGAAAGTCTTGTCTATCAAAAATTGAGTATTGGTAGTTATCAATGTTTTGTGATTCATAATTTATGAATCGTAAGTTTATGTTCTTTAAGTATTATAATTAGAGAACGGAAAATCCTTATGTTTTGTCTAACATAATTTGTGAAATGAATTGAAATTTGTGTGTTACAAATAGAGGATTGAAATACCTTATTCCGTATCATAATAGCAGACATTTATGTCCTTGATCGTTATGTGTCATAATTTCAGAATTAAAGGATAATTCGTTTTGTTGGCATGTTAGGAAAGTTGAACGTTGTTATAATTCAAAAGTTTTTCTAGTTTATGTATCCCAATAAAAAAGGGAGTGGATCATTTGTACGCTTTGCATTTATTTAATTATTAATTGTTGATAATTGTGAACTGGTCTTTGCACATTGGTACAGATGAAGAAGGTATGTGTGGTAATAGTTAGTTTTGAGAGAAATATAACATCATTTTGTGTAAGCCAAACTACGGTTCCTCAGTTTAAGATGTAAAATAAGCTACATGTAGTTCCTGAGCTTGGAGTGGAAAAGAGAAAATATAGAAATGAATTGTAAAAGTCACTATTGTTGTGAATGCGAGAATGTTGATGGTTGTTGAGTTCAACTGGTCGTTATACAGTCCCTGAACTCTTGTGTTAAAGTTGTTTGATACGGCTCTAAACCTTGGTAAAGTAGTTATGGTGATAACTCTAAACTTGGTTAAAGCAGTCGGGATTTGTTGTTTGATACGGCTCTAAACCTTGGTAAAGTAGTTATGGTGATAACTCTAAACTTGGTTAAGGCAGTCGGGATTTGTTGTTTGATACGGCTCTAAACCTTGGTAAAGTAGTTATGGTGATAACTCTAAACTTGGTTAAAGCAGTCGGGATTTGTTGTTTGATACGGCTCTAAACCTTGGTAAAGTAGTTATGGTGATAACTCTAAACTTGGTTAAAGCAGTCGGGATTTGTTGTTTGTTACGGCTCTACACCTTGGTAAAGTAGTTTTGGTGATAACTCTAAACTTGGCTAAAGTAGTCGAGATTCTTTGGTTGACTACAGCGTTAGATCATGTTAAAGTAGTTGGTGATCTCTAAATTTGACTAGATGACTGTTAGTTATGTTAAGAAATTAAGCTGTGGTTACTGGATGTAGATTGATAGAAACAGCCACTGAACTTGAATGAATGAGAATGCTCTTTGCATGTTATAGTTGAAAGTAGCTCCTGTGCTTGCTAAGAACGATGGAGTGCCTGAAACTGTTGGTAAAAGAAAAACTAGATAATTAGTCCGGTTGTATTCTGTCAGAAAAATTGCTAGGCACAGCAGATCAGAGACAGGTATGCCGAGAGCGTGACACCTCGCAGGATGGCCGTGTCACCGAATAAAGTAGAGGGGTACACACCAGCGACCCAGAGTGGGGGACGCGTCGCTGCACCAGGCGGAAAATAACCATCAGTCGGATGGGTAGGCTCCATGTGTTGAGAGTGACCGTACCGCTATCCACTCGTTATATTAGTTACTGCAGTTATTGCATGTTTCTATTTGGTTTCACTATATTGGTTGAAACATTGGGTATTCGTTATTTAAAATCGAGTGTTATAATATATATATATATATATATATTCAATCGAAAGTATATTCAACAAACGGAGGATTAGTCGGGTATGTCGATCCAAATAAACTACTTAGGTGATTACCTTAATCTTTGCTATATGTCGAACAACAATGCATTCTTCTACAGGCAAAACTAAAAAAAAAAAACAATAAAAGCAACACATAATTCACCAATCGTCATCTATCATTAATGTACTTACATTTTGTATCACAATAGACTGCCTAAGGTAACATACAACATCACGAAACAATACATTCAATGCGCTACATCCAATCAAAGATACAAGAACAATAATTGTCACCTAAACACATTTAAATAAACATTTTAAAAACATCTTGCAACGTCCGACAGTGACGGTGACCGAAACGTTCAATGGCCAAACTCAAGCATACGTGTAGGGGGCTAGTTTATATTATTATTTTTTATGTTCAAATACACATACCTACATGCGCAGCGACAACAACAGCCAAGAACAAAGTGCTAGAAAACCAAGCTATCGGTAGAATGCCTCGCATTAATCATAGTTTGTTTTTTATTTCTATCCATGTCCATAATATAAGAATAGATGTTACTGAGGCCATCAAGATCAGTTCTAAAATTTACGCTCTTCTCAGCCGAATTAATGTGGTACATTTCAAGAAATAACCTATTTTTGTAGTTCTTTTCCGAATCCAATATCTTGATATTCTCAAAGTCAAACGAGTGGTTTTTATCAATGCAGTGGGATGCCAAAGCACACCTAATCTTACCCGTGCGACAATCACTCTTGTGTAAACTTACTCGATTTTTTAGCCACTGTGCAGTCACCCCAACATACTCTCCATCACAATTTTTACAATTAATCTTATAGATAATGTTAAACACTGTGGATCGTAATCTTTTATTCTAGTGAAGAAAGTATCAATCTTGCTAGGGTAATGATGGGCAATACTAGAGCTTTCAGGTAGAAAAGGCGTTAAGATGGATTTCAATCCGTGTGTCAAACCCGGTATCATTGTAATTTTTTTTTAAATTAATAATTCTCTGCCTCGGCTCATCAAAAATACTCGCACTGGGTCGACTGGAGTAGGTGGAGAACAGAATCTTGTTAAGCAATCCGTTAGGAAAATCATTGTTCAAAAATACTTCCTTTAAGTAATTCAAAGCAGAACCGTGAAAAGCACCATCACATATATTCAAAATTCTGTTCTTCATCGCGACGACAGTGTTAACCTTCTGATTGAAAGTATGGCCCGAAAAGAAGTTTATATAGCGGCCAGAGTAGCTCGGCTTATTGTACCAGTCAATACTAACCACACCCTCACACCCACGAATAACTTTACAGTCCAAAAACGGCAAATAGTTATTGTTTTCCAACTCAAAAGTAAACTGCAAACGAGGACTGAAAGCATTACAGGTAGCCAGCACGTACCCAGTCATCTCCAGCGGAACACAAGTGATCATGTCATCCACGAATTTAAAGATAAACGGTAAGGGAAAACTCAACAAGGGAATTACACTGTCCAAAACATAGTCCATCACCATGGTGGCTAAAATTGGGCTAATGGGGGAACCCATCGGTGTACCATATGTTTGCAGATAAACCCGATCCCGGAACGAAAAGTAGGCGTTCGAAAAAAGAAACCGTAATACACTGAGAAATGATGCAAGAGTAAACTGACAATTTGGCTCGATTAAATCCCACTTCTCCTCTACCACCTTATAAATGACTGACTTACCCGTTATTAAGTTAATAACTATTACGAATATGTTAGTAAAGAAAAAGAAAAAACATTGACACCACACAAAATGTAGCACACAAGTATGATACAAGACTGAGGAGTGCTGGGGCTCTGGTGGTACCCAAATTCAATAAAACATTGACACAGAGAAGACTTTCCTACTACGGCCCAAAGATTTACAATTTGATGCCGTCAAAGCTAAAACAAATTGAGAGGTTTAGAACATTCTCTGGGAAGATAAAAGAATTTGTACAAGAAAACTATGCTTCTCTGGTGACAGTCCTAGGGCACACATAATCGGGGCGGCGAAAGAAAGAATGAGGGAAGGAGGGAGGGGAAGGGAAGGAAGGGAGGGAAGGAAGAGCAAAAACAAAAAAGAAAACAACAAAAGCACACACATACACACCCGTTCAATATTGCGCCCATTTTTCTTTTTCTTTCTCTCATGCATTTTAGGTTAGTTGTATTTATATGTACTTATGTAGAGCACTTTGAGGGTTTAATTGTATTTATTAATTATATTGCATATACACTGGTAAATGCCAAACAACAGGCAAAACGGCACAATACAAACACTTTTTGTGTTTAGGTCGCCGACTTCCAAACAAACAGTTCTTTCTTTTTTTCTCCATAATATATTGTTATGTATTGGCAGTTCGTGTTGTTTTTATTGTGGACGTTGTTGTTGTGGGGAGTATATTGTGTAGGATAAGATTGTAGATGCTGGATGGAAAATTTTGCCTTTTTGTGAATTTATGTATCATTGAAATTATGGATGTATTTTTGTATGAATTTTTCTATATACTTATTAATGCTATTATTGTTGAAATTGTTTGTTGTGATATCATTATAGTTATTGTTCTTGTAAAAAGGGGAAAAATCAATAAACTGAACTATTATTATTAAAAAAAAAAAAAAAGCTAATTTATTATCTATGAACTTATTTTATTTACTACATACAATTACAAAAATACACACATTAAAAAAAACTTTACATCGAAAGAATTGTTAAATATCTATTAATCCTGTTTCTGTGTGTGATTTCCGTCCCGGTCTATGCATAACTACATTCTTCTAGAAACATCTTTGACCGCATTACTAACAAAATTTGGTGAAATGTTCTGGATACAATCTTGTATAGTTTCGTCTAAATGATTTATGTCTCTAAATGGTCGACACAAAACTAAATCTAACAGGGTAAATCTAACAGGGATCTAGGTGGCCAGGATCTTAATTCCGAATTCCTATCCAGCGATGGCCAAATTTATGATTTAAAAAATTCTTGACAGAGTTTATATTGTGTATGGGCGCACCATAGAACCAAATTGGCGCACGTTGAATTAACGGCAAATTGTCCAAAAAAGGTGACAACCCTCTGTTCAGGAACTGAAGATATAATTCCCCATTTAAATTTTTTCTTGCACGTAAATGTCTCGTCTGTCAAAAGAATATTTAAAAAAATCTGTTCACTTCCATTTTCCGCTCAAATCAGATGGCAAAGTCATACCTGATGCCAAAGTCTCTTTCTTTTAGTCTACTTATAAATTTTGGTTTATAAGGGACACTTATTTAGTTTTAGTATTTCATGTACTGTTCATTTACTGCATTGGCTGTGTGCTGCAATTTGTCGAACAGAAGTAGTTTTA
Source organism: Melinopterus prodromus (assembly GCA_964023965.1). Classification (NCBI taxonomy): domain Eukaryota; kingdom Metazoa; phylum Arthropoda; class Insecta; order Coleoptera; family Scarabaeidae; genus Melinopterus; species Melinopterus prodromus. The sequence continues at coordinate 43,416,166 of OZ030391.1, read as the reverse complement.
GGCTTGATTACTTCTTGCAACATTGGCAAACTTGTTTCTTCCTTTTCGGCAACATATTTTTTGTGGGGTTTCTTGAAGCTAGTTTCAACAGACCCAGCCTGTTTGAATTTTTTTATTATGTTGGAAATGGTTGAACGGGCAATTTGGTTGTGTGGATGTCTTTTATTGAAAATAGCAGCAACATCACAGTACGGTCTATTTTCACCATGTATTAAAACAATTCCAACTTTTTGTTGGAGTGTAGAATTGGTTTAAAAGTTACAGCACATTAACAAATTTGCATTAATGTATGTATTTTTGTAATTGTAAGCAGTAGAAATAAAATAAGTTCATAAATAGTAAATTACCATTATTAACATCCTCATAATAGTTATTAACTTAATCACGGGTAAGTCAGTCATCATGCTTGATGCTTTAGTTATTTTTATTATTATGTATTAAAATTTTATTATTTTTATTAATGTACTATCAGTGAAAATAAGTCATCATAAGTGGTTACACCACTTAAGAATCGCTCGCTGTAGATGGTTAACTACTATTATAAACCTATCCACAGTCATTAATATTAACCGAATAAAAGGTAAGTCACGTTCCTGAATTAGTTATTGTATAATATATTAATATCTACAGGGTGAAATAACAACTTCGCACCAAGAAAATGAGTAATTTTGCTCTAGTTCTAAATAAACATTATTTATCATACCAAAATAATAAAAAATATAAAAAATGAATTCAAATTTCTAAAAAATATATTAAAAAGGTCATTTTCGTATCACTGCCATTTACTAATATTTGTCACAAGAGTAATAATTAAGAAAAAACTGAAAATATTTTTTTTCAATGTAGGTGGTTCTGACTTCATATTTGAATATAATTTTTACTTCTAAACAACATTTCCAAATAAAGTTTTTCGATAGTAATGAAAATAAAGGCACTTTACTCTTATCACAAATTCATATATTTTGAATCGCTCGGTACATGGGGCCCAAATTTACATATTTGACTATTGCAGTTTTGGTTTCATACGAGCCAACGAGTAACTGTCGTCCGTTAATAGTTAAATTGCTGACTAATGGGAATTCGACTGGGAGACGTAATAATACTACTCTTTACTCATTGAGCCAAGCTTTCGGCGTGTATTTCTATCGCCATCTTCAGGGCACTATAATGATTACATATACACAACTCATCACATTCCACTAAACAATAGGCTAAAAAGACTTACATGATTTTAGAGGTTACGTTATAAACTGGCCATCCTAGCATTCACCAACCAACACTTCCTCACGTTGTTTCTGTTGTACAATTTGTTGTAAACACGGTTTTAAAACTAACAATACTGACATGAACTAAATTTATTAATATTTTACTGGAGTGAAATTCCTTGTCGGTGTATTAAAACTAAAAATATCAGTGAGATATGGTCTTTTTTCTTTAAATACAAATATTATTGCCAACACTTCAACCCTGGTGACTTTGTTTACAGAACTAACTAAAAGGTTGTTAACCATTGACAATTAAAAAGTGATTGCGCTTTCAAACAAGCTGTTATTGTTATCTTTTTTGTTTTATATTCCAATAGATAAGTGTAGATGTTACTCAAATTCTTTATATCTGATCTTTTATTCATTGAGTCTTTATGTTTATGTATATAATACATTTCTAAAAACGATCTTTTAAAATAATTTGTTTCTCTATCCAATATCTTTACCTCATCATAATTTATTTTGTGGTCGTTGTCATTGACATGTGCCGCCAAAGTACATCTCTGCTGATTGTGTTTACTATCACTGTTGTGTCCTGATATTCTTGATTTGACAAGTTGTGAGGTTTGTCCGATATAAAACAACTGACAATCCGAACATTGTAACCGATAAATCACATTTGATTGCATTAAGGGAGGGGTTTTGTCTTTAAGTTTACTGAATAATGCATTTACTGTCTTGATACTTTTCTTTGCTATCCTTATATTTTCTTGACCAAAGATTCTTATAATTTTGTTAGTTAAATTTGTTACGTCGATAATTGACTCATATTTCTTGTTTTGTAAATTATTAACACTTTGACTTCTACTCATATTTTCATTGGCTATTGTATTATTTTCCAAATTTGACGTTCTGTAAAGTATATTTGTGATTAGTGCTCTTGGGTATGAATTTTTTGCCAAAACCGACTCCAATCTTTTAAAAATTTTTTCTACATATTCCTGATTGCTTATAAGCGTTATGCGTTTTTTTAGTTGCTTTATAAAATTCACCTTTACTCCCATGCTATGCTGTGAATAGTAATTTATATATCTGTTTGACGAAGTTGGTTTTGACCAGTCTAGCTTTAAATTTCCTTCTGGATCTCTAATTACTTTAGTATCTAAGAATGTCACACTACTGCTTTTATCTTCCCTTTCTAGAGTAAACTTTAAGGTATTGTCGTATTTATTGAATATTTTCAACATTTCTTCAATGCCATTCTCAGGTACCGCTGCTATCAGATCATCAACAAATTTTTCTATAAAGGGAACCTCAAAAGACAACTTAGGTAAACACTCATCAAGTAGTGAATCCATAGTGAATCCATTAAGAAAGAATTGGACTCAGCCTCGACCCCATAGCACAACCAAATATTTGTAAATAGTGACTGTCCCTGTATGAAAAATAATTGTTATCTAGCACAAACGTCATAAGTTTAATAAAATGTGTTTCGGTCATGTTGTTTGTAAAGTTCTTAATACTATCCCATTTCTCCTTAATAACTTTAATTGTTAATTCCTTCGAAATATTCCCAAACAAATTTATTACGTCCAATGATACTACTCTATAATTTAATGGAATTTTTCTATTTTTCATAAATTCGGCAAACTTAAATGTGTCCCCTGTATAATACTGGTTTTCCGTGTTGTACGCGTTATCTAAAATTTGTGCAATAAACTTAGCTATGTACATTGTAGGGCTTTGAATTCCTGAGACTATAGGACGTAAAGGGATGTTCTCTTTATGGATTTTTGGGTTTCCATAAATTCTCGGACATACTGAATTGTAGGTTTTAAATTTTTTTCCTTGTTCTGGTGTGATAATTTCTTTAGTTACTAATTCTGTAATCAATGTATTTGTTTCTATACTTGAAGTTGGGTCTGTTTTAATTTTTTTAAATACCTTTTTGTCTTCTAATAAGTTGAGCATTTTTTGATTGTATTCCTCAGTGTACATTACCACTGTTGTTCCACCTTTATCACTTTTAAGTACTATCAATTCCTTATGTTCCTTTAAAAAATGTCTCGTTAAATTATAGTCTGAGTTTAATTCTGGTGTTACTTTATTATTATGAGATAAATGATTGGTTATCACGTTAGTAACTCTCGCTCTATATATATATCTCTTTTGTGATTTTCAACATTGCTTAAGATTTGTTCAACATCAGCTAACATCAGCAACATCATTATAGTGCCCTGAAAAAGGCGATAGAAATACACGCCGAAAGCTTGGCTCAATGAGTAAAGAGTAGTATTATTACGTCTCCCAGTCGAATTCCCATTAGTCAGCAATTTAAGTATATATATATAGTTGAGGTGAGATAACGACCGACTTCGAATTGAATTCAAACGTAAGCAATATCGTGGGCAATCCGGTCAGGTGGGCGATGTAAAGGAAACTCCTTTTTTCTAGGTTCGAATTTTCGTTTTTATTAAAAACTTCTTCAGGAACATGCTGATTATAACAAAACAAAAGCTTCAGTCAGTATTTAGTCCATCCATCATATCCATAAACAGTGTACAAAAATAAAAATAAATATAAAATTGCCTCTACTTACAAACAGAGTTGGATGAAAGCCCGCTCGGAGAAATAAACATTGTCAGAGGCAACACGATCAAGCACCCGATCCAACAATGAATTGACGACACATCAACACATCACGACAATTTAAAATATATAAAAATATAAACAATTTAAAATCAAGACACTATGCGGACACATGTCTCCTGTATGAGCGACAACTGGTTATGAAAACGCGCCAAACAACAAGACAAATCAAACTCGAACGTACCCAGGATCTTTAGTGCAGAAGCTAATTTTTAATAGTCCTTTTCGCGAATATGCGACTGATGATGGCTGTAGTGTTGCCCAAGTCAGTTTAAAAAAAAAATAAAAAATAAATAAAAAAAAACTCACTCAGATTGACGATCTGTCTTCCAAACTGGTTAGTTTGTTCAAGGGTGAAGATTTTAGTATTGTTAGAGGTAATTGTAATGTATTTGAATATGTGCGGGATTATATTTATGTTGCTATACCGGTCCAGTTTTTATGTTGTCCGTATGTAGGCATTGAGCGCACCATTCGTATACGAACTATCGTGTGTAATAGTTGAGTTTAGAATAAAGTGTATCTTGGAACTGAGATGTACGATGTAGTTATTTATTACCTGCCACCGTAATATATAACAAATTGGCGACGAGGATAATTAACAATTTTTCTGGAAATTGAGAAATACGCAGTCCACGCGTCTTGTTCAAGATGACTGACGCAAACACTGGAGTTTATGGGCAAGTTCGAGAATACAATCCTCAAGATAGTGATTGGACAATCTATGTACGCCGACTAGATAATTATTTCATCGTTAACAAGATCAAAACGAATGAAATGAAGAGAGCTTATTTGTTAAACGCGCTAAGTGAGGAAGCGTACAAGTTACTGTACAATTTATGTTTGCCAGAAAACCCGGAAGAAAAGAGCTACGACCATTTAGTCAAGTTATTCAACGGTCATTTCAAGATAAGTGAATCGGTTTTTGTATCAAGAAGTAAATTCTACAACGCGACCAAAGCTGTACATGAGAGTTCACCCGATTGGGCCACGAGGATAAGAAGTTTAGCGGTACGTTGCGAGTTTTCTGCCGAAATGCTGGAAATACTCATGCGAGATCGTTTCATTGTTGGTTTCGAAAAAGGACCAGTACAGGACCGTTTATTCGAGGAAAAGTTAGCAACGACATTCGCAGACGTTATAGAAGTAGCCTCAAACAAGATGGCTGCTAGACAAGGTTCGACTTCCGCCCTCTTGGTGAAGACGGAAGTTGGTGTACATCATGTCCGACGTCATACTACGTCACAGGCATACGTCAGAGGGTCCGAAGTAGCAGTTCGGTCAAGCAGCAATGGTACGCAAGCGTGCTGTGAAGTTTGTGGAAGACAAAACCACCTCACTGCAAAATGTCGCTACAAGTCCTTCACCTGCCATGTTTGCCACGAACAAGGACACCTAGCCACGGTTTGTAAGAAGAAGGAAAAGAAAAATACCCAAAAAAGAGTCGGTAAAACTTTTTCTAATAACAATCGTAATTCACAAAATTTTATAGAAAATTCAGATAATTTATTTTCATTGATTTCATCTGATAAACCTATTTTAATAGACGCTAAAATTAATAATTTTGTTGTGACTTTTCAGTTGGACTCAGGATCTGGCATGTCGGCAATTTCGGAAGACTATTGGAGGAACAACTTACAGAAACATGAATTGCATCGATCAGAAAGAATTTTTATATGTTATACGGGAGCACAGATGAAACCGCTTGGTAAGATTGTCGTAAGATTAAATTATTTGAATACCATTCAAGATTTAAATTTGTACGTGATCAAAAATGGTGGCCCACCAATATTAGGTCGTGATTTTATGAAATTGTTTAATATTTCTTTTTCATTGGTCAATTTCAATTCAGGGGATAATTATATTTCAAATTTAACAAAAACATATTCTAAAGTTTTTGAGTCTGGATTGGGAAATTTTAACAGAGCTGTTATATCATTGGAATTTGAACATAGCAAAGTTACACCAAATTTTTTTAGAGCACGACCGCTTCCTTATGGTATAAGAGACGGGGTGGAAAAAGAACTACAAAGACTTGTCGATTCAAACGTACTTAAAAGTGTAGAGTATTCAAATTGGGCTAGTCCCATTGTGCCTGTAATTAAAAAAGACGGTTCGATAAGAATTTGTGGCGATTTTAAAACATCTATAAATCCACACTTAAAAGTAGATCATTTCCCTCTACCGCGTATCGAAGATTTGTTTTCTAGGTTGCAGGGTGGTTGCATTTTTTCTAAAATAGACCTTTCCCAAGCTTATGCTCAAATTAGTTTAGATGAGAAATCAAGGGAATTAGTGACTATTTCGACGCATAAGGGTCTTTTTAGTTATCAAAGGTTACCTTATGGAGTAACCTATGCTCCGAGTAAGTTTCAGAGAATAATGGAGACTTTATTGTGTAAAATTGAGGGCGTCATTTGCTTCTTGGACGATATCTTAGTTTGCGGTAAGGATAGATCTGAGCACAATACAAGGCTAGAACAAGTACTTGATTGTTTACAGGATTCAGGGTTAAAGGTTTCAGTGGAAAAATGTAGTTTCTACCAGACGGAAATCAAGTATTTGGGCTATGTCATTGATCGTGATGGTTTGCATACATCAAAAGACAAAGTCTTAGCTATTCAGAAAGCTGAACGCGGCGTTCAGTTTTAGAGCTTAAATCGGTTTTGGGAATGATAAATTATTATGGGAAGTTTATTCCAAAACTAGCCACTGTATTATACCCATTGCACAAGTTATTAAAGAAAAATTCTAGCTTTGTTTGGGATAATGGTTGCCAAAGTGCATTCGATACAGTTAAGAATCTATTATCATCAGCCCCAGTGTTGACTCATTATAATCCAAATTACCCTATGAAATTGATAACAGATGCAAGTCCGCATGGCTTGGGATGTGTAATTTCGCATATATTACCTGACAAAGTAGAAAAACCGATTGCTTACGCCTCGCGAAGTCTTTCAACTGTAGAAAGCAATTATAGTCAAATTGAACGGGAGGGTCTTGCGATAATTTATGCTTTAGGAAAATTCCATCAATATTTGTATGGCCAAGAATTTATTTTGTCGACAGACAATAAACCATTAATTGCAATGTTTTCACCAACTAAAGGAATACCTCAGTTTTCTGCAAATAGACTGCGTCGATGGGCTGTAATATTGTCAAATTATAACTACAAAATTGAGTATGTTAAATCAAAGGAGAACATAGGTGATTTTTTATCTAGAGCTCCTGTTGATAACAAAAATGAATATTGGGAAAATGTCGATGTGGATTACAAGCAATTATATTCTGTTAATGATCTTGTGGACTTTGATTTGGTTTTGGACCATGTTATGAAAGATGAAGCATTGTGTAAGATCATCAGTTATGTTAAACATGGATGGCCAAAATCTGCCAAGCATAAAATGGAATTTAAGCAATTTTACTTAATTCGTCATCAATTAACAATTGAAAATAATATTTTACTCTGGAATCATAGAGTCGTTATACCACAGGGGTTAAAGAAATCGATGTTATCTCAGTTGCATATTTCACATTTGGGTACTGCAAAGATGAAAAGTATAGCTAGAAATCATTTCTTTTTGCCAGGAGTTAATAAGGACATTGAACATTTAACAAACAGCTGCGAAAGTTGTTTAGCAAACAAAAATATCCAATAAAGTCAACCTTAAAACCTTGGTAATGGCAAATGGAAGTGTTTGATAGAGTTCATGTCGACTATTCTGGACCTATTTTTAATCACTACTTTTTAGTTATTTTGGATGCACATTCAAAATGGTTGGAAATCTTTCCAACAAAGACTATGACATCAAATTTCACTATCAAGGCATTACATGCGACATTTTCAAGATTTGGGTTACCGAAAACATTAGTTTCGGGTAACGCAAAATATTTTTGTAGTTTTGAATTTTCAGAATTTTTAAAGAAATATAAAATTAATCATGTTACTTCTCCGCCATTTTATCCACAATCTAATGGTGCTGCCGAAAATTCGGTTAAGACAGCAAAGAATGCATTAATTAAAAGTTTAAACAAAGATGAGGGCAATGACATAAATTTGGCAATTAACAACTTTTTGTTCGATTATAGAAATGCTGAACATTGCACGACAAATCGTTCACCATCTATGTTAATGTTTGGCCGAAACACACGCACTCGATTTGATTTATTGAAACCTGATAAAATTTTAAAGAATAATATAGAAAAGGCACAGGATAAACAGAAGGTGCATTTTGGGGGGAAGGATAGATCTGGTTATTTTAAGATTGATGATAAAGTAATGGTCAGAGATTACAGAACTCAAAATAAAGTATCTTGGATACCAGGGACTATTAAGAAACTTATTGGAGCTACCACAGCTATTTGTCATATACCTAGCATTAATAAAGAATGGAAACGTCATTTCAACCAATTGGTTAGACCTGATATTCAGGGTGTGTTACCATTTGCGAGTTCATCTGTGATTCCCGAAGCTAATGGCATTGCTGAAGAAGTTTCCGACATTGCCACATCCGAGCACCAACCTAGCGAAACTACTGATGTTCAGGAAAGGGAAGATAGACCCCGAAGAATTGTAAAACCACCTGATTACTTGCGATATTAACTTGCGATTGTTGTATAGAAAGGATTCTTTTGATTTTAGTTGTTTTATAATCACATGTATGTAATTAAAAATTAAAGAAGGGAAATATGTAATGTATTTGAATATGTGCGGGATTATATTTATGTTGCTATACCGGTCCAGTTTTTATGTTGTCCGTATGTAGGCATTGAGCGCACCATTCGTATACGAACTATCGTGTGTAATAGTTGAGTTTAGAATAAAGTGTATCTTGGAACTGAGATGTACGATGTAGTTATTTATTACCTGCCACCGTAATATATAACAGTAATAAAAGAACGATTGGTAATATTTTTTCAAACATTAAGGACCAAACCCCCCAAGTGTTGAAGTCCAATGTCATCTATTGCATTCCGTGCGGTGATTGTGCCTTGAAATATTATGGTCAAACCAGTCAATGGCTCAAGTCACGCATTTCATTGCATAAAAGTGATACTAAATTACAAAGAAAAAACTGTGCAGTTGCACTGCATTCCATTGATTGTGACCATACTATGAAATGGGACGATACCCAAATTATTGCCACGGAAAATAATTATAAAGCCAGACTTTTTCTTGAAATGTACCACATTCAAACCAACAACAATCTTTGTTTAAATTTTAAGTCTGACACAAGCAAATTAAGCAATATTTATTCATTTTTAATTAACCACAATTTTAGAACTTCACATGGGGCGGTTGGTGTTGGGGTTGGTGGCCCTGACGTTCGAGTTTGATTTGTCTTGTTGTTTGGCGCGTTTTCATAACCAGTTGTCGCTCATACAGGAGACATGTGTCCGCATAGTGTCTTCTTGATTTTAAATTGTTAATATTTTTATAAAACACCCTGTATATATAGTGTATATATATATATATATATATATATATATATATATATATATATATATATATATATATATGTTACGGTTAAAGTGATAAATGTGGTTTGTATTAATAATTACCGGCTATTATTAATAATAACCGCATCATTTGGTCAATGTGATTAAAAACACTTAAATAATCACTTGGACCGGCTATTATTAATAATTTCCTAACGGGCACGGTAAAAGTGATAAAACCGTTCCTTTTTACAAAAGATCATTTGTATACAGTCTTCAAAGAAGTTAGCTAAGTTATTTCGATTACTATGTAAGCTATCATATTTATTTTATTTATTTACTCGACGCAAATCATCAGTACGGCTAGCCCACTGACCAAAATTACGAATAATACAAACCATTTATAATGCAGAATGTTTTCTTTTGTCTCCCTCGTACTTTAGAAACTACTGGATATAATTGGTAATAATATTTAGTATACACCCAGGGATGGCTCAATAACCATAAAAAGGAACATTTTATACAAAGTGTTCAAAACAGCCCATTTTTATATGAGTAGTTTTTTGTAAATGTGCAATTACAATTTATTAAGTAAATTCTCAAATCCCAATTATCTTGAAATTTTGCACATTTAATTATAATTTTTTCAATATTGTACTTTCATGCAAATACATACAATAATAGGCGAGACTAGTTTAGTTATTTAGTTACATAGATGTTTTTACAAAAATTGCACCGCACAAATGATTGCAAACATTTTTGTATGCTTTTATTCCCAACACGGTATTTTTACTTTTGGTGTTAGACAATAAAGTCCTATTTTATAAATAAAAGATTAAACATTGTAACAACTTGCCCCAATCTTCCCTACATTAGGTTGTCCATTACCTATTACCTATACTAGAATTGCGCAAATAAGCATGACCCAAAGAGTTACACACTCGTTCATGAAATTAGTATGGATTGGCAGTATTGTAATCATGCCGAAAAAAATGAGATTTTAGCGGAAATATGTCCTTTTGGTTCCCCTGAATAATATTTGACCAAGGTACAAAAGAATGTCTGTGTGTGTGTGTGTGTGTAGCTGCATGAGCAAATTCTATTTCATCGAGATCGGTCAAAATGTCTGTGTGTGTGTAGCCGTTTTTTGTGGCGACGATTCCTGAGAAACTACTAAAAAGGGACGAAACTTCATACTTAGAAGTTTTATGACCAAACTTGGAGCTGAAACGCTTCCTGTTGAAAACGGTACAATTTTTATATATATTTGTATATATTTGTAGGTATGCAATTTTTGAAATAAAAAAATTAAAGATTTTGCAAATAAACCGCCATTTCTGGAATTTTGTCGAAATAGTTAAATAATAAATTAACTAAGAGGAAATTTTGAATAATTTATGACTATGAAATTGTTTGGTACAATCAATAGTTTAGCTGCATGAGCAAATTCTGTTTCATCGAGATCGGTCGTACTGCATTAAAAGTAGTAGCCAGGATATGCCAGATATTTTGATTCTAATGACAGTAGGTAGTGTCAAACGCTAATATTTTGACAATACCTACTGCCAATATAACCAAAATATCTGTCAAATCCTGGCTAACTCGTTTTATTTTAACGCAGACGCGGTCGATCTCGATCAAAAAGAATCTCATGTCTCAGTCATGTGCCTGGTCACATCAGATTTATTGTCTCGTTTTGATAATCTTCCTCATTTTAGTCTTGAGTAGTAACTAAATAAGTTAATCAGGACTAACGTCACTAAAGGCCAAACACTAAAAACCCAGTAAATAGATTCGTTGTGTAGCGATTATGTAGATACTAACAGAACTCCAAATCTGAGGCTCTATAATAATGTAGCATCACCTTAATGCAATATCGAATTGAAATATATCACATTGACCACAGCATGCTGGAAATTATTAATAATAGCCGGTTCATGTGATAAATTCTTCACTTTAACCTCGCCCCTTGGCTATTATTAATAATTACCGGTTATTATTAATAATAGCCTATAATAGCCTATCACTATGACCGTAACATATATATATATATATATATATGTATATATATATATATATATATATATATCAAACTAAAGAAGCGAATGATAATTAACCCAGGTGAGGATAATTTTTGGAAAAAACACCTCCGCCTGGATTTGAACCAGGAACCCTCCAATTGCCGGTTGAAAGCTCTCCCAGTTGAGCTACAGAGGCGATGGAAATTTATAGGTTTTATTTGTCACTTCAGGACCTGCATAGGTGTCACGACGGGTTTGTTTAATTCGAAAACTCGGATTGCAGGTCCTGAAGTGACAAATAAAACCTATAAATTTCCATCGCCTCTGTAGCTCAACTGGGAGAGCTTTCAACCGGCAATTGGAGGGTTCCTGGTTCAAATCCAGGCGGAGGTGTTTTTTCCAAAAATTATCCTCACCTGGGTTAATTATCATTCGCTTCTTTAGTTTGATTCAATATTACTGACGAGTTTACGTAATAACCATTTTCCCTTGAATTTATTCATCTATATGAGCTGTTTAGCAATAAACATTAGCGATTCCTAGTTACCAAACTTCCATCTAGCCCCAATAGGTGTCACGACGGGTTTGTTTAATTCGAAAACTCGGATTGCAGGTCCTGAAGTGACAAATAAAACCTATAAATTTCCATCGCCTCTGTAGCTCAACTGGGAGAGCTTTCAACCGGCAATTGGAGGGTTCCTGGTTCAAATCCAGGCGGAGGTGTTTTTTCCAAAAATTATCCTCACCTGGGTTAATTATCATTCGCTTCTTTAGTTTGATTCAATATTACTGACGAGTTTACGTAATAACCATTTTCCCTTGTATATATATATATATATATATATATATATATATATATATATATAGATGGAAAACAGGTTTATCGACGGTAAGATATTAACGGAGAAAGGTAATTTGTCGGGCAATTCCGTCACACGAAGAAGCAACCGTAGACACGTGTTTCGGACTATTAGTCCTCATCAGTACGGACACGTAAACACGTGTCTACGGTTGCTTCTTCGTGTGACGGAATTGCCCGACAAATTACCTTTCTCCTTTATATATATATCTTTATATCGTTATATCTTAGTAACATTTGTTGGTGATATACCACAGTATACCACATGGCTCTCGAGTAACACGTGTTTCACGTCGCTCCGTTGTAAAGGTTATATAGTGTATTTATTCTGTGCTGGTTATCCAACTTATTGTGCTAACTTATCAAGTGCTGCTGTGCCCTGTATCTACTCGAGATGACCCGCTTAAATGCCGAAAAGAAAGATCTAATTAAATCTTGTATTACGGACCTGTTAAAAAATGAAGAATTCCTCTCCGATTTGACAACAAGGATAGTTATAGAAGTCGAAAAATACTTTTGTGAGAAAATTAAAGGTCTGGAAGGGCGGATTTTGAGCCTTGTCAAGGAAAACCAGGACCTCGGTGCTAAGTGCTCCTCGCTAGCAGTTAAAAGTGATGGTTTAGAGCAGTATTCTCGTCGAAACAACTTGAGAATACTTGGTGTGGAAACCGTGGCCGGAGGAAAAACGGAGGAGTTGGTGATGGATTTATTCAATACAAAGCTCGGAGCAGACATTGAATTGGACCATATCGACCGATGCCATCCGGTCGGCACCAGGAAGGACTGAAAATCCAATATTCTGGTAAAATTCACCAGCTACCGTCATCGAGCCAGGGTCCTGCGAAAAAAGAAGTTGCTGACTGGTTCAAAGATCAGCGTCGTGGAAGATTTAACAGTAAGTCGTTACAAATTACTTTTATTGTCTATCAAGAAATTCGGTAACGGGAATGTATGGGTCCGCGATGGAAACATAAATGTTATAGTGAGCGGGGCCCACTCGATAGTGCAGTGCGATGCCGATTTTCAGGCGCTGTGCGGTGCCGGCGGGGAGGGTGTTACTGATGAGTCTGATGACATCGGTGCGCCGGTTGATGGGTCACAACAAACTCATTAACTTGCTCTGTAGCACTTGTTAAAATTCTATTATTTTTGTTTTGTTGATTTTATGGATATTTCAGTGCGTTTATATTCTGTTTACATGCGGAGCGACTGACGGCGTCTCACTATTGATATAATATACACTCTTTTTATTGGAAGTTGTTTAAACATTTTTGCTGCTACGGTCTTGGGCTGTTTTTCGATTGTTGTGTGGTAGAGTGTAGTTTGAACATATATCTCATTTTCACGTTGAGTTTTCTTTAGATTATTGTTAATTATACTATCTCGTTTATTATTCGGATTTGGCTGATATTTATATGTATATTATATTGGATGTTTAGCCGTTGTCTCAATTTTTCTTATTCGTCCTTTGCAGTAGTTGCAACTACACAGCTTGTAGCACTTGTTCATTTATTTTTGGAATTTATAATTTTACCTAGACTACGAGGAAACTTATAGTGGGAATTCAGTCAAAGATTTTTGGTTTTTAAGTTTTTATTCCTTAACCAATATTTCGGACAATATTTTGTCCTTCTTCAGGGTTCTAAAAAGTTAACAATACATTAAAACTATAAATAACTATTTATATCTAATACAAACCGGAAAAGTTAATATATAAATATAAAATACATGAAACGTGTCAAAAGTTTAGAAAAGTTTATAAACAATTAAAGCCTACCTCAAAAAATTTATAAATAGGACAATTGACAATAAAAGCTAACCTCAATAAATGAAAAATGTCATAAACTATGCCAAAAATGCCAAAAAAGTCAGAACTGATTTAAAGTTGTCGGATGGATGTCTTTAAATTTCAAAATGTAACTATAAATTGTGCTTAGATTATTGACATCAGTTCTGGCATTCATCGCGCTACGGCAATCATTAATATGACACATCTCAATAAACGATCCTTTGAAAAAATTACTGTCAGAGTCTAGTACTTGTACATTTTGATAATCCATATGGTGTCCGAAAGAGTTCACATGTGTTGCCAAAGCACAAGCGTTAGGTCTTAGTCTAGAATCACTTTTATGTTGAGAAATTCCTTGTAGAGAGTGCCATAAGGAATATATTGGACAGACGTCACAACACTTGAAAAGTAGAATTTCTCAACATAAAAGTGATTCTAGACTAAGACCTAACGCTTGTGCTTTGGCAACACATGTGAACTCTTTCGGACACCATATGGATTATCAAAATGTACAAGTACTAGACTCTGACAGTAATTTTTTCAAAAGATCGTTTATTGAGATGTGTCATGTTAATGATTGCCGTAGCGCGATGAATGCCAGAACTGATATCAATAATCTAAGCACAATTTATAGTTACATTTTGAAATTTAAAGACATCCATCCGACAACTTTAAATCAGTTCTGACTTTTTTGGCATTTTTGGCATAGTTTATGACATTTTTCATTTATTGAGGTTAGCTTTTATTGTCAATTGTCCTATTTATAAATTTTTTGAGGTAGGCTTTAATTGTTTATAAACTTTTCTAAACTTTTGACACGTTTCATGTATTTTATATTTATATATTAACTTTTCCGGTTTGTATTAGATATAAATAGTTATTTATAATTTTAATGTATTGTTAACTTTTTAGAACCCTGAAGAAGGACAAAATATTGTCCGAAATATTGGTTAAGGAATAAAAACTTAAAAACCAAAAATCTTTGACTGAATTCCCACTATAAGTTTCCTCGTTTAATAACCAACAGTCATTAAATTTTGAAAATATATATATATATATATATATATAAATATATTTTTTATTTTTTTATTTAGCAAAACTTGGTGCCGCTGTTTCCCATTTTTTATATCGTACCCTTATATATATATATATATATATATATATATATATATAATAATGCCTTTATTAACTTCACCATTTGCATGTTATTGGTACATCATTAAATAGCCTTCTTGTGGTGGTTAATAGGCGCAGGCCAGCAGACTATTTGGCCAATGGCCGTCTGATTATATATATATATATATATATATATATATATATATATATATATATATATATATATATATATATATATATAAATTGAATCTATGGACATATAATGTACGCGCTCGAATTTGCGATGTCAGATGTCAGGCTCGTACGGACACCACTGACACCGGTTCGAGTTTGTAGGCATACCGCTTGATTGCATTGCTAGTATAGGGATCGGCATAACCTCTGTAAAACATAGCTTGACCAACCTTGGTCACAGGCATCACTCTACCAACCATTAGCTTGCCAAAGTTTAACAGTGCTTATGACGGATGGGTTGAATTTAAAGACACATTGTCGGCTTTGATTCATGATAATATTAACGTTACTAACATTCAAAAATTTCATTATGTAAGATCATCATTGACGCTTTAGAGCTTATAAAGCCAATAGAATTTTCCGCCAACAGCTATCACATTGCATGGGAGCATGGGAGGTATTATATGAACGTTATGATAACTCCACACTTATTACTCACAATCATGTTAAAGCTCTTTTTGAATTGGAACGCATACAAAAGGAATCGGTACAACAATTAAGGAAATTATTAGATGATGTATGTAGACGTTTTAGATCATTAGAAGCAATTAGAAGCCTTAAAAGAGCCAGTCAACCATAGGGATACGTTATTAGTTTATTTAATTGTGTCAAAACTAGATATAAAAACTTCAGATCGATGGCATGAATATAAATTTAAAATCAAATATAGGTACAAAATTCAATTATTTAAAACTATTTTTGAGACAGCGCGCAGAGTTATAGAATGTAAATCGAATATGTTCGAATCACATGTTAAGAAAGTTTGAAAACTACAAACTACACGTGCACTTTTGACCAAAAATCGAGATTGTCCAATATGCAAAGAAGAACATACATTAGGGTATTGTCAAGTATTTTTAAAGATAAAACTGCAAAGGTCAAAGAGTTAAAATTGTGCTTAAATTGTTTAAAGCCTGGTCATTTTTTGATGCAATGTCATTCTGGACGTTGTAGAAAATTCAATCGAAAGCACCACACTTTATTACATGTTCAATACAAACCACAGCAGCACAATTCCATTACGGCACAGGCCAATGAAAATAAACCCGAAGCCAATGATACTAAAGAAAATCCAATAACCAATTGTATTCATGCTAATCTAAAAACACAAGTCCTCTTAGCGACTGCACTTGTACAAATTTTAGATGTTAATCAGAAACCTCATTTGGTCAAAGCGCTATTGGACCGTGGATCCCAATCTAGTTTTATAAGAAAGAAGCTATGTCAACGTTGATCATTAGAAACAATTAAAATTAATCATGCAGTAGGTGGAATAAATGAACGTAATATAACATATAACATATAACATATAACATATAACGTATAACGTATAACGTATAACGTATAACGTATAACGTATAACGTATAACGTATAACGTATAACGTATAACGTATAACGTATAACGTATAACGTATAACGTATGACGTATAACGTATAACATATAACGTATAACGTATAACGCATAACGCAAAACGTATAACGTATAACGTATAACGTATAACATATAATATAAGTAATTTAAAAAAAAAAAAAAATTACATTCCTCATTTTACCAACAATCACTGGATATTTACCAACAGTTGGATTTAACTCAAAACTTCTAAACATTCGTCAACCCATACGTTTAATACGTTAACATTGGAGACCCTGGCTGACGATTTTAGAAGCTTTCAGCTGCGAACATTGGGCGTCCTAGACCAATTAAGTAAGCAAATCGACTTGAACTCGAAGAAACTGGATGATCTCGAATGTTATTCTCGTCGCAACTGTCTTCTGATTCACGGAATCCCTGAATCGAGCACGGAAACGCATACCGAGCTCGAAGTCAAGGTGTTGGATACCGTCATGAAACTCAACATTGCGGAATGGGCACCTGACGGTTCTATTATTGACCGCTGTCATAGATTGGGGAAGAAGAACAGGAGCGGTGAAACAGGAAAGGTCCGACCAGTAATTGTAAAACTAGCTTCCTATAAATATCGAAGTAAGATCTGGTTCAACAAAAAGCACTTGAAGGGCACGAGGATCTCTATAAGTGAGTCACTGTCAGCAAAACGTTTTGCATTGTATCAGGAGGCCAAAGGTCTCGTTAGAAAGGAGAATGTTTGGACAACGGATGGGAAGATTTGTATGAGTGTGAACGGGGTGACCTACAGGATTCAACACAGAGATGAGTTGGATGTGCTGCGACCGCGACTTCTGGCTGGTGATGGTGAAGTGGGTGATGATGTGCGAATTACCAGAGCGAAAAGTCGTAAGGGGACGAATAGAAGATAACAAATATGTTCCAGGACTACTAAGCGGAGCTAAACGGTTAAGTACCTACTCAGTCTTTGCATATTTGTGCTTTGTTGTGCTTCGTTTTCTCTAGCTTAAAATTAGTACGCTCATTATTTTTCTTTTTATTGTCGTGTCACTGTTGTCGCTGCTTATTTATTGAAGCTCTTTCGTTTAAAATTTCATTATATACCTGACAGGACCACTGCTCGGGCATAGAGATACATTTTTTTGCTATAAGAATTCCGTTCGGTGCGTTTTTTCCTTCATTTCTGCTGTATAGTTTTAAGAGGCAATTATTGGCTCTCGCCAAGTAAGCGTATCCGACTGCTCGACCATCTCCTGAAATGTTTAGTTTTAAGTAAAACGTGCTTACTTTTTCTGGTCGCGGGATGAGGGTAAATATAAAGTTGGCTCATGTTAACGCTGGTTCCAGATGGTTGCAGATGTTTTTTACTGTGTTGGAGACGGTAACATCGACTTTTTTGAAACGGACAACTTTTATACAGGAAAGTTTAATGAGCTTCTCGATGAGATGGCTACCCATAAACTCATAGACTCCCCAACCCGTATTACCTCAAATTCGACCAAATTAATTGATTTCATAATAACTAATGACAATTCGGTAAATAACATAAACTCTGGTATCGTACAGGCACATATTGCTGACCATGAAGTTGTTTTTTATGAAATTCCCCATAAAAGGGAAAAAATACCACCTACAGTTAAAACATATAGAAATCTCAAATATATAAATATTGAGTATCTTCAACACGATCTTAGCATGCTGCCGCTGCATTTCATATTTCGTATTCCTGATATTAATCACAAGGTTCAATTTCTTAATGAACAGCTGTTACTATTGTTGAATCTTCACGCTCCCATACGCACGTCTAGATTTACAAAGCCTTTTGCTCCGTGGTTGACTGATACAGTACGGTTGATGATCAAATTGCGAGATACAGCTTTTTCGAGATTTAAAGCTAGTAAGCGACCGGTTCTACTTAACCTCAATAAGCACAAAATAAACGATAGTCCTAATCGCACTATGACACGCTGCAAAACTCGAAGATATCAGAAATAATTACCAATTAATCCCACCACCCGCTCGATCGCACATCCGACTGCACCACCGACCAATTCCCGAACACATGGGTGTTGGCATGGGCTAACATTACGGATTTAGCTGGTTTTGCGAACCCTGGTAGACACCACGCATCCTGCGCTTAAAGGCCGACACTGACAAGGTCCTAAATTCATGTGGACATTCATTGTATAGAGCTGGAACGTTGTAGGAGAAAGATCTCTTAAAGGTAGCAGTTTTGTGGGAGGGTATGGTTATACTGCTCTTATGTCTAAGGTTCAAATGGTGAACGTCTGTCCGAAATTTGATTTTTTCATACAGATACGGTGGAGTCTCTGTAGTAATTATCTTATGGATAAGGCACAGCAAATGCAATCGTCGCCGGTTTGTCATATTTAGCCAGTTTGCACTCTGAAGGGCGTGCGAAATGCGGTCATATTTACGTATTCCATAGATAAACCGCAAACAACTATTTTGTACTCGCTGGATTCTATATGAATCCGCCTGTAGTAAACATGGCCCGTAGACCGTGTCTGCATGCGTAAATTTTGACAGTATCAAGCTTTCACAAAGGGTTTTCTTCACTACAACATCCAGCATATGGCGGTGAGGATACAAAGTCTTCAGCATTCCGTATGCGTACCTTATGCTTTTCGATATATGGCTTCTGAATCTAAGATTACTATCCACGGACAACCCCAAGTTTTTGCCTCCGAACAAACTGGTATGGTTTCATTGTTTAAGGTAATATTGAGGTCCTCCGCATCTACCGGACCGAAAGCAAGCACCTTTGACTTAGATGGATTGAGAGTCAGCGACATTTTACCGGAATATTCGTGAATAGATCTCAGATCAGAGTTAATGTTATTGCAAGCCGAAAGTAAGTTACTTTTATAGAACGTTAAATACAGTTGTGTATCGTCGGCATACATGTGTAATGAGCAATGTTCTACTTGTTTGGGCAGCCGAGAAGTATATATCGAAAAAAGTATAGCTGCCAAAACTGACCCTTGGGGCACACCCGTTGTTATTGGTAAGTAATTACTTAAACTGCCGTTCATGCTAACCGATTGCCTCCTTCCGATAAAAAAAACATGGAAAAGCTGTACTGCCGATTCAGAGAGGCCCAAATATTTTAATAAAGCCAAAAGCATGTCATGGTTTACCTTGTCAAAAGCCTTACTGTAGTCAAGGAGAACGAGTACAGCACACTCGCCCTTATCTTTAGCGATAAAAATGTCATCCGTTACCTTAAGAAGGGCCGTGGAGCAACTGTACGCAGGCCGAAATCCCGACTGTGTCATGGGCAGTATATTGTTAACCATAATATATTTTCGTAGTTGTGTCTCCATGCACTTCTCCATAATCTTTGAGAATGTGGGCAAAATACTAATGGGGCGCAGATCTTCAAGTCTATCGGGCTTGTTTACTTTAGGCAGCGGGGTTATTAAAGCTGTCTTCCAGATGTCCGGAAAGACGCATTGTTCGAAGCAGCAGTTGATTACATGTGTTATGAATGGTAAGATATATGGACAACAAAGCTCAATAAAAGTTATATTGAACTCGTCGATGCCAGAAGCAGGGGACTTAAGCTTGGATATAATTTGAGCTATCACAATTGTATCTACAAAGTGAAAACTAAATTCCTTCTGCAGTTCGGGATTAAGCTTATTAGTTTGATAAAAATTGCATAGTTTATCATCTATGGACTTGCCAGGAATATTTGCAAAAAATCTATTAAGTTCATTAGAATCCCTGAGCTCATCTGGGATTGTAGGTCTAGTTTTATTTACCACATTCATTTTATTTAGCGTACGCCAGATCTTTTTTGAATCTTTCTCATCCACCACTGTTTTAATGTACACTTTCTTTTCTTTCCTGACAGCAGACGTGGTCAAATTCCGCAGCGTTTTATAATAACTCCAGTGTTCCGGTCGCTTACTAGCTTTAAATCTCGAAAAAGCTGTATCTCGCAATTTGATCATCAACCGTACTGTATCAGTCAACCACGGAGCAAAAGGCTTTGTAAATCTAGACGTGCGTATGGGAGCGTGAAGATTCAACAATAGTAACAGCTGTTCATTAAGAAATTGAACCTTGTGATTAATATCAGGAATACGAAATATGAAATGCAGCGGCAGCATGCTAAGATCGTGTTGAAGATACTCAATATTTATATATTTGAGATTTCTATATGTTTTAACTGTAGGTGGTATTTTTTCCCTTTTATGGGGAATTTCATAAAAAACAACTTCATGGTCAGCAATATGTGCCTGTACGATACCAGAGTTTATGTTATTTACCGAATTGTCATTAGTTATTATGAAATCAATTAATTTGGTCGAATTTGAGGTAATACGGGTTGGGGAGTCTATGAGTTTATGGGTAGCCATCTCATCGAGAAGCTCATTAAACTTTCCTGTATAAAAGTTGTCCGTTTCAAAAAAGTCGATGTTACCGTCTCCAACACAGTAAAAAACATCTGCAACCATCTGGAACCAGCGTTAACATGAGCCAACTTTATATTTACCCTCATCTCGCGACCAGAAAAAGTAAGCACGTTTTACTTAAAACTAAACATTTCAGGAGATGGTCGAGCAGTCGGATACGCTTACTTGGCGAGAGCCAATAATTGCCTCTTAAAACTATACAGCAGAAATGAAGGAAAAAACGCACCGAACGGAATTCTTATAGCAAAAAAATGTATCTCTATGCCCGAGCAGTGGTCCTGTCAGGTATATAATGAAATTTTAAACGAAAGAGCTTCAATAAATAAGCAGCGACAACAGTGACACGACAATAAAAAGAAAAATAATGAGCGTACTAATTTTAAGCTAGAGAAAACGAAGCACAACAAAGCACAAATATGCAAAGACTGAGTAGGTACTTAACCGTTTAGCTCCGCTTAGTAGTCCTGGAACATATTTGTTATCTTCTATTCGTCCCCTTACGACTTTTCGCTCTGGTAATTCGCACATCATCACCCACTTCACCATCACCAGCCAGAAGTCGCGGTCGCAGCACATCCAACTCATCTCTGTGTTGAATCCTGTGGTCACCCCGTTCACACTCATACAAATCTTCCCATCCGTTGTCCAAACATTCTCCTTTCTAACGAGACCTTTGGCCTCCTGATACAATGCAAAACGTTTTGCTGACAGTGACTCACTTATAGAGATCCTCGTGCCCTTCAAGTGCTTTTTGTTGAACCAGATCTTACTTCGATATTTATAGGAAGCTAGTTTTACAATTACTGGTCGGACCTTTCCTGTTTCACCGCTCCTGTTCTTCTTCCCCAATCTATGACAGCGGTCAATAATAGAACCGTCAGGTGCCCATTCCGCAATGTTGAGTTTCATGACGGTATCCAACACCTTGACTTCGAGCTCGGTATGCGTTTCCGTGCTCGATTCAGGGATTCCGTGAATCAGAAGACAGTTGCGACGAGAATAACATTCGAGATCATCCAGTTTCTTCGAGTTCAAGTCGATTTGCTTACTTAATTGGTCTAGGACGCCCAATGTTCGCAGCTGAAAGCTTCTAAAATCGTCAGCCAGGGTCTCCAATGTTAACGTATTAAACGTATGGGTTGACGAATGTTTAGAAGTTTTGAGTTAAATCCAACTGTTGGTAAATATCCAGTGATTGTTGGTAAAATGAGGAATGTAATTTTTTTTTTTTAAAATTACTTATATTATATGTTATACGTTATACGTTATACGTTATACGTTTTGCGTTATGCGTTATACGTTATATGTTATACGTTATACGTTATACGTCATACGTTATACGTTATACGTTATACGTTATACGTTATACGTTATACGTTATACGTTATACGTTATACGTTATACGTTATACGTTATACGTTATATGTTATATGTTATATGTTATATGTTATATGTTATATTACGTTCTTTATTCCACCTACTGCATGATTAATTTTAATTGTTTCTAATGATCAACCTTGACATAGCTTCTTTCTTATAAAACTAGATTGGGATCCACGGTCCAATAGCGCTTTGACCAAATGAGGTTTCTGATTAACATCTAAAATTTGTACAAGTGCAGTCGCTAAGAGGACTTGTGTTTTTAGATTAGCATGAATACAATGTTATTGGATTTTCTTTAGTATCATTGGCTTCGGGTTTATTTTCATTGGCCTGTGCCGTAATGGAATTGTGCTGCTGTGGTTTGTATTGAACATGTAATAAAGTGTGGTGCTTTCGATTGAATTTTCTACAACGTCCAGAATGACATTGCATCAAAAAATGACCAGGCTTTAAACAATTTAAGCACAATTTTAACTCTTTGACCTTTGCAGTTTTATCTTTAAAAATACTTGACAATACCCTAATGTATGTTCTTCTTTGCATATTGGACAATCTCGATTTTTGGTCAAAAGTGCACGTGTAGTTTGTAGTTTTCAAACTTTCTTAACATGTGATTCGAACATATTCGATTTACATTCTATAACTCTGCGCGCTGTCTCAAAAATAGTTTTAAATAATTGAATTTTGTACCAATATTTGATTTTAAATTTATATTCATGCCATCGATCTGAAGTTTTTATATCTAGTTTTGACACAATTAAATAAACTAATAACGTATCCCTATGGTTGACTGGCTCTTTTAAGGCTTCTAATTGCTTCTAATGATCTAAAACGTCTACATACATCATCTAATAATTTCCTTAATTGTTGTACCGATTCCTTTTGTATGCGTTCCAATTCAAAAAGAGCTTTAACATGATTGTGAGTAATAAGTGTGGAGTTATCATAACGTTCATATAATACCTCCCATGCTCCCATGCAATGTGATAGCTGTTGGCGGAAAATTCTATTGGCTTTATAAGCTCTAAAGCGTCAATGATGATCTTACATAATGAAATTTTTGAATGTTAGTAACGTTAATATTATCATGAATCAAAGCCGACAATGTGTCTTT
Source organism: Melinopterus prodromus (assembly GCA_964023965.1). Taxonomy (NCBI): domain Eukaryota; kingdom Metazoa; phylum Arthropoda; class Insecta; order Coleoptera; family Scarabaeidae; genus Melinopterus; species Melinopterus prodromus. The sequence goes on along the minus strand of OZ030391.1, from coordinate 43,392,545 downwards.
AAATTCAACCCATCCGTCATAAGCACTGTTAAACTTTGGCAAGCTAATGGTTGGTAGAGTGATGCCTGTGACCAAGGTTGGTCAAGCTATGTTTTACAGAGGTTATGCCGATCCCTATACTAGCAATGCAATCAAGCGGTATGCCTACAAACTCGAACCGGTGTCAGTGGTGTCCGTACGAGCCTGACATCTGACATCGCAAATTCGAGCGCGTACATTATATGTCCATAGATTCAATTATATATATATATATATATATATATATATATATATATATAATCAGACGGCCATTGGCCAAATAGTCTGCTGGCCTGCGCCTATTAACCACCACAAGAAGGCTATTTAATGATGTACCAATAACATGCAAATGGTGAAGTTAATAAAGGCATTATATATATAAGGGTACGATATAAAAAATGGGAAACAGCGGCACCAAGTTTTGCTAAATAAAAAAATAAAAAATATATTTATATATATAGGCGTAAAGGTATTTGATCGTGATGTAGACAATTAAGTGGTTAGTTAGGTGTTCGATCAATCAGAAATAAAACTCGCTATTTGTGACGGTACTATATTTCGGTCCTTGATGGGACCTTCTTCAGGTACTCATAACATCTAAAAATTTAGGCATAATTACAGACTATTCAGCACCGTACTTCACATGAAACGTGATACAATTACAATCAAAAGACAATTACAAGACTTACTTGGAGTTAACTGACCAGGATGACCAGACCGAATCACGACTTACATGCGGCAACATGAGGCATTCTCCTTTCAATTATTTAACATATTTAAAAGATTTTAAACACTAAACGGCACTGACACGTGCGTGTTTCACAATACGGGACATACTGAACGCAATGAAATGACGACCACAGATGTATGTTAGCCGTACGTATGTTGCCCCTACGAGAAAATTAATAAATAAAGTACTATTTAGCACCAACACCAATGCACAACCACATAGGAGCATTTTTGATCCTCCCCTACAAGTACAGCCCGCCTTTGTTAAGTTGATGCATTTACCGGTTTTAACAAATAAACTGAAAAAGGTTTTTCGGCCATTGTTGTCGAATAACGTAAAAATTGTGCACCACTACCCCCGCAAATTGTCATTAATATTCGGTAAATTAAAAGACACCACACCACTTCTTTATAAGTCAAATGTTATTTATTCCATATGCTGTAATGAGTGCCAAGGCAAATATGTGGGTGTCACCACTCAGTGGCTGCGGAGCCGATTGAATTTGCACAAGAGTGACTGTAGAACTCGCAAGAATAGATGTGCTCTTGCTTGTCATGCCATAGAAAACGACCACACTTTCGATTTTGATGGGGTAAAAATTCTTGAGTCGGAAACCATCTACCGAAACAGAATGTTTTTGGAGATGTATCACATAAACCGTTGTCTCAATTTTTCTTATTCGTCCTTTGTAGTAGTTGCAACTACACAGCTTGTAGCACTTGTTCATTTATTTTTGGAATTTATAATTTTACCTAGACTACGAGGAAACTTATAGTGGGAATTCAGTCAAAGATTTTTGGTTTTTAAGTTTTTATTCCTTAACCAATATTTCGGACAATATTTTGTCCTTCTTCAGGGTTCTAAAAAGTTAACAATACATTAAAACTATAAATAACTATTTATATCTAATACAAACCGGAAAAGTTAATATATAAATATAAAATACATGAAACGTGTCAAAAGTTTAGAAAAGTTTATAAACAATTAAAGCCTACCTCAAAAAATTTATAAATAGGACAATTGACAATAAAAGCTAACCTCAATAAATGAAAAATGTCATAAACTATGCCAAAAATGCCAAAAAAGTCAGAACTGATTTAAAGTTGTCGGATGGATGTCTTTAAATTTCAAAATGTAACTATAAATTGTGCTTAGATTATTGACATCAGTTCTGGCATTCATCGCGCTACGGCAATCATTAATATGACACATCTCAATAAACGATCTTTTGAAAAAATTACTGTCAGAGTCTAGTACTTGTACATTTTGATAATCCATATGGTGTCCGAAAGAGTTCACATGTGTACCCAAAGCACAAGCGTTAGGTCTTAGTCTAGAATCACTTTTATGTTGAGAAATTCCTTGTAGAGAGTGCCATAAGGAATATATTGGACAGACGTCACAACACTTGAAAAGTAGAATTTCTCAACATAAAAGTGATTCTAGACTAAGACCTAACGCTTGTGCTTTGGCAACACATGTGAACTCTTTCGGACACCATATGGATTATCAAAATGTACAAGTACTAGACTCTGACAGTAATTTTTTCAAAAGATCGTTTATTGAGATGTGTCATGTTAATGATTGCCGTAGCGCGATGAATGCCAGAACTGATATCAATAATCTAAGCACAATTTATAGTTACATTTTGAAATTTAAAGACATCCATCCGACAACTTTAAATCAGTTCTGACTTTTTTGGCATTTTTGGCATAGTTTATGACATTTTTCATTTATTGAGGTTAGCTTTTATTGTCAATTGTCCTATTTATAAATTTTTTGAGGTAGGCTTTAATTGTTTATAAACTTTTCTAAACTTTTGACACGTTTCATGTATTTTATATTTATATATTAACTTTTCCGGTTTGTATTAGATATAAATAGTTATTTATAATTTTAATGTATTGTTAACTTTTTAGAACCCTGAAGAAGGACAAAATATTGTCCGAAATATTGGTTAAGGAATAAAAACTTAAAAACCAAAAATCTTTGACTGAATTCCCACTATAAGTTTCCTCGTTTAATAACTAACAGTCATTAAATTTTGAAAATATATATATATATATATATATATATATATATATATATATATAAATATATTTTTTATTTTTTTATTTAGCAAAACTTGGTGCCGCTGTTTCCCATTTTTTATATCGTACCCTTATATATATATATATATATAGTATATAAATAGTATATATATATATATATATATATATATATAATAATGCCTTTATTAACTTCACCATTTGCATGTTATTGGTACATCATTAAATAGCCTTCTTGTGGTGGTTAATAGGCGCAGGCCAGCAGACTATTTGGCCAATGGCCGTCTGATTATATATATATATATATATATATATATATATATATATATATATATATATATATATATATATATATATATAGGAAACTGGTTTAATCGGTTTAAATATACTATATATGGAATATGACGTAAATAGAATCCAAATGAGAAGTAATTTTTAAAATTAATTAAAAGGATACGGTCTCAGCCCGGATTCGAACCGGGGCCTTCTTCCTTGCCGGGGAATTGCTCTACCGCTGAACTACTGATTCTATTTACGTCATATTCCATATATTATATATATATATATATATATATAAATTGAATCTATGGACATATAATGTACGCGCTCGAATTTGCGATGTCAGATGTCAGGCTCGTACGGACACCACTGACACCGGTTCGAGTTTGTAGGCATACCGCTTGATTGCATTGCTAGTATAGGGATCGGCATAACCTCTGTAAAACATAGCTTGACCAACCTTGGTCACAGGCATCACTCTACCAACCATTAGCTTGCCAAAGTTTAACAGTGCTTATGACGGATGGGTTGAATTTAAAGACACATTGTCGGCTTTGATTCATGATAATATTAACGTTACTAACATTCAAAAATTTCATTATGTAAGATCATCATTGACGCTTTAGAGCTTATAAAGCCAATAGAATTTTCCGCCAACAGCTATCACATTGCATGGGAGCATGGGAGGTATTATATGAACGTTATGATAACTCCACACTTATTACTCACAATCATGTTAAAGCTCTTTTTGAATTGGAACGCATACAAAAGGAATCGGTACAACAATTAAGGAAATTATTAGATGATGTATGTAGACGTTTTAGATCATTAGAAGCAATTAGAAGCCTTAAAAGAGCCAGTCAACCATAGGGATACGTTATTAGTTTATTTAATTGTGTCAAAACTAGATATAAAAACTTCAGATCGATGGCATGAATATAAATTTAAAATCAAATATAGGTACAAAATTCAATTATTTAAAACTATTTTTGAGACAGCGCGCAGAGTTATAGAATGTAAATCGAATATGTTCGAATCACATGTTAAGAAAGTTTGAAAACTACAAACTACACGTGCACTTTTGACCAAAAATCGAGATTGTCCAATATGCAAAGAAGAACATACATTAGGGTATTGTCAAGTATTTTTAAAGATAAAACTGCAAAGGTCAAAGAGTTAAAATTGTGCTTAAATTGTTTAAAGCCTGGTCATTTTTTGATGCAATGTCATTCTGGACGTTGTAGAAAATTCAATCGAAAGCACCACACTTTATTACATGTTCAATACAAACCACAGCAGCACAATTCCATTACGGCACAGGCCAATGAAAATAAACCCGAAGCCAATGATACTAAAGAAAATCCAATAACCAATTGTATTCATGCTAATCTAAAAACACAAGTCCTCTTAGCGACTGCACTTGTACAAATTTTAGATGTTAATCAGAAACCTCATTTGGTCAAAGCGCTATTGGACCGTGGATCCCAATCTAGTTTTATAAGAAAGAAGCTATGTCAACGTTGATCATTAGAAACAATTAAAATTAATCATGCAGTAGGTGGAATAAATGAACGTAATATAACATATAACATATAACATATAACATATAACGTATAACGTATAACGTATAACGTATAACGTATAACGTATAACGTATAACGTATAACGTATAACGTATAACGTATAACGTATAACGTATAACGTATGACGTATAACGTATAACATATAACGTATAACGCATAACGCATAACGTATAACGTATAACGTATAACGTATAACATATAACATATAATATAAGTAATTTAAAAAAAAAAAATTACATTCCTCATTTTACCAACAATCACTGGATATTTACCAACAGTTGGATTTAACTCAAAACTTCTAAACATTCGTCAACCCATACGTTTAATACGTTAACATTGGAGACCCTGGCTGACGATTTTAGAAGCTTTCAGCTGCGAACATTGGGCGTCCTAGACCAATTAAGTAAGCAAATCGACTTGAACTCGAAGAAACTGGATGATCTCGAATGTTATTCTCGTCGCAACTGTCTTCTGATTCACGGAATCCCTGAATCGAGCACGGAAACGCATACCGAGCTCGAAGTCAAGGTGTTGGATACCGTCATGAAACTCAACATTGCGGAATGGGCACCTGACGGTTCTATTATTGACCGCTGTCATAGATTGGGGAAGAAGAACAGGAGCGGTGAAACAGGAAAGGTCCGACCAGTAATTGTAAAACTAGCTTCCTATAAATATCGAAGTAAGATCTGGTTCAACAAAAAGCACTTGAAGGGCACGAGGATCTCTATAAGTGAGTCACTGTCAGCAAAACGTTTTGCATTGTATCAGGAGGCCAAAGGTCTCGTTAGAAAGGAGAATGTTTGGACAACGGATGGGAAGATTTGTATGAGTGTGAACGGGGTGACCTACAGGATTCAACACAGAGATGAGTTGGATGTGCTGCGACCGCGACTTCTGGCTGGTGATGGTGAAGTGGGTGATGATGTGCGAATTACCAGAGCGAAAAGTCGTAAGGGGACGAATAGAAGATAACAAATATGTTCCAGGACTACTAAGGGGAGCTAAACGGTTAAGTACCTACTCAGTCTTTGCATATTTGTGCTTTGTTGTGCTTCGTTTTCTCTAGCTTAAAATTAGTACGCTCATTATTTTTCTTTTTATTGTCGTGTCACTGTTGTCGCTGCTTATTTATTGAAGCTCTTTCGTTTAAAATTTCATTATATACCTGACAGGACCACTGCTCGGGCATAGAGATACATTTTTTTGCTATAAGAATTCCGTTCGGTGCGTTTTTTCCTTCATTTCTGCTGTATAGTTTTAAGAGGCAATTATTGGCTCTCGCCAAGTAAGCGTATCCGACTGCTCGACCATCTCCTGAAATGTTTAGTTTTAAGTAAAACGTGCTTACTTTTTCTGGTCGCGGGATGAGGGTAAATATAAAGTTGGCTCATGTTAACGCTGGTTCCAGATGGTTGCAGATGTTTTTTACTGTGTTGGAGACGGTAACATCGACTTTTTTGAAACGGACAACTTTTATACAGGAAAGTTTAATGAGCTTCTCGATGAGATGGCTACCCATAAACTCATAGACTCCCCAACCCGTATTACCTCAAATTCGACCAAATTAATTGATTTCATAATAACTAATGACAATTCGGTAAATAACATAAACTCTGGTATCGTACAGGCACATATTGCTGACCATGAAGTTGTTTTTTATGAAATTCCCCATAAAAGGGAAAAAATACCACCTACAGTTAAAACATATAGAAATCTCAAATATATAAATATTGAGTATCTTCAACACGATCTTAGCATGCTGCCGCTGCATTTCATATTTCGTATTCCTGATATTAATCACAAGGTTCAATTTCTTAATGAACAGCTGTTACTATTGTTGAATCTTCACGCTCCCATACGCACGTCTAGATTTACAAAGCCTTTTGCTCCGTGGTTGACTGATACAGTACGGTTGATGATCAAATTGCGAGATACAGCTTTTTCGAGATTTAAAGCTAGTAAGCGACCGGTTCTACTTAACCTCAATAAGCACAAAATAAACACAAAATAAACGATAGTCCTAATCGCACTATGACACCCTGCAAAACTCGAAGATATCAGAAATAATTACCAATTAATCCCACCACCCGCTCGATCGCACATCCGACTGCACCACCGACCAATTCCCGAACACATGGGTGTTGGCATGGGCTAACATTACGGATTTAGCTGGTTTTGCGAACCCTGGTAGACACCACGCATCCTGCGCTTAAAGGCCGACACTGACAAGGTCCTAAATTCATGTTGACATTCATTGTATAGAGCTGGAACGTTGTAGGAGAAAGATCTCTTAAAGGTAGCAGTTTTGTGGGAGGGTATGGTTATACTGCTCTTATGTCTAAGGTTCAAATGGTGAACGTCTGTCCGAAATTTGATTTTTTCATACAGATACGGTGGAGTCTCTGTAGTAATTATCTTATGGATAAGGCACAGCAAATGCAATCGTCGCCGGTTTGTCATATTTAGCCAGTTTGCACTCTGAAGGGCGTGCGAAATGCGGTCATATTTACGTATTCCATAGATAAAGCGCAAACAACTATTTTGTACTCGCTGGATTCTATATGAATCCGCCTGTAGTAAACATGGCCCGTAGACCGTGTCTGCATGCGTAAATTTTGACAGTATCAAGCTTTCACAAAGGGTTTTCTTCACTACAACATCCAGCATATGGCGGTGAGGATACAAAGTCTTCAGCATTCCGTATGCGTACCTTATGCTTTTCGATATATGGCTTCTGAATCTAAGATTACTATCCACTGACAACCCCAAGTTTTTGCCTCCGAACAAACTGGTATGGTTTCATTGTTTAAGGTAATATTGAGGTCCTCCGCATCTACCGGACCGAAAGCAAGCACCTTTGACTTAGATGGATTGAGAGTCAGCGACATTTTACCGGAATATTCGTGAATAGATCTCAGATCAGAGTTAATGTTATTGCAAGCCGAAAGTAAGTTACTTTTATAGAACGTTAAATACAGTTGTGTATCGTCGGCATACATGTGTAATGAGCAATGTTCTACTTGTTTGGGCAGCCGAGAAGTATATATCGAAAAAAGTATAGCTGCCAAAACTGACCCTTGGGGCACACCCGTTGTTATTGGTAAGTAATTACTTAAACTGCCGTTCATGCTAACCGATTGCCTCCTTCCGATAAAAAAACCATGGAAAAGCTGTACTGCCGATTCAGAGAGGCCCAAATATTTTAATAAAGCCAAAAGCATGTCATGGTTTACCTTGTCAAAAGCCTTACTGTAGTCAAGGAGAACGAGTACAGCACACTCGCCCTTATCTTTAGCGATAAAAATGTCATCCGTTACCTTAAGAAGGGCCGTGGAGCAACTGTACGCAGGCCGAAATCCCGACTGTGTCATGGGCAGTATATTGTTAACCATAATATATTTTCGTAGTTGTGTCTCCATGCACTTCTCCATAATCTTTGAGAATGTGGGCAAAATACTAATGGGGCGCAGATCTTCAAGTCTATCGGGCTTGTTTACTTTAGGCAGCGGGGTTATTAAAGCTGTCTTCCAGATGTCCGGAAAGACGCATTGTTCGAAGCAGCAGTTGATTACATGTGTTATGAATGGTAAGATATATGGACAACAAAGCTCAATAAAAGTTATATTGAACTCGTCGATGCCAGAAGCAGGGGACTTAAGCTTGGATATAATTTGAGCTATCACAATTGTATCTACAAAGTGAAAACTAAATTCCTTCAGCAGTTCGGGATTAAGCTTATTAGTTTGATAAAAATTGCATAGTTTATCATCTATGGACTTGCCAGGAATATTTGCAAAAAATCTATTAAGTTCATTAGAATCCCTGAGCTCATCTGGGATTGTAGGTCTAGTTTTATTTACCACATTCATTTTATTTAGCGTACGCCAGATCTTTTTTGAATCTTTCTCATCCACCACTGTTTTAATGTACACTTTCTTTTCTTTCCTGACAGCAGACGTGGTCAAATTCCGCAGCGTTTTATAATAACTCCAGTGTTCCGGTCGCTTACTAGCTTTAAATCTCGAAAAAGCTGTATCTCGCAATTTGATCATCAACCGTACTGTATCAGTCAACCACGGAGCAAAAGGCTTTGTAAATCTAGACGTGCGTATGGGAGCGTGAAGATTCAACAATAGTAACAGCTGTTCATTAAGAAATTGAACCTTGTGATTAATATCAGGAATACGAAATATGAACTGCAGCGGCAGCATGCTAAGATCGTGTTGAAGATACTCAATATTTATATATTTGAGATTTCTATATGTTTTAACTGTAGGTGGTATTTTTTCCCTTTTATGGGGAATTTCATAAAAAACAACTTCATGGTCAGCAATATGTGCCTTACGATACCAGAGTTTATGTTATTTACCGAATTGTCATTAGTTATTATGAAATCAATTAATTTGGTCGAATTTGAGGTAATACGGGTTGGGGAGTCTATGAGTTTATGGGTAGCCATCTCATCGAGAAGCTCATTAAACTTTCCTGTATAAAAGTTGTCCGTTTCAAAAAAGTCGATGTTACCGTCTCCAACACAGTAAAAAACATCTGCAACCATCTGGAACCAGCGTTAACATGAGCCAACTTTATATTTACCCTCATCTCGCGACCAGAAAAAGTAAGCACGTTTTACTTAAAACTAAACATTTCAGGAGATGGTCGAGCAGTCGGATACGCTTACTTGGCGAGAGCCAATAATTGCCTCTTAAAACTATACAGCAGAAATGAAGGAAAAAACGCACCGAACGGAATTCTTATAGCAAAAAAATGTATCTCTATGCCCGAGCAGTGGTCCTGTCAGGTATATAATGAAATTTTAAAAGAAAGAGCTTCAATAAATAAGCAGCGACAACAGTGACACGACAATAAAAAGAAAAATAATGAGCGTACTAATTTTAAGCTAGAGAAAACGAAGCACAACAAAGCACAAATATGCAAAGACTGAGTAGGTACTTAACCGTTTAGCTCCGCTTAGTAGTCCTGGAACATATTTGTTATCTTCTATTCGTCCCCTTACGACTTTTCGCTCTGGTAATTCGCACATCATCACCCACTTCACCATCACCAGCCAGAAGTCGCGGTCGCAGCACATCCAACTCATCTCTGTGTTGAATCCTGTAGGTCACCCCGTTCACACTCATACAAATCTTCCCATCCGTTGTCCAAACATTCTCCTTTCTAACGAGACCTTTGGCCTCCTGATACAATGCAAAACGTTTTGCTGACAGTGACTCACTTATAGAGATCCTCGTGCCCTTCAAGTGCTTTTTGTTGAACCAGATCTTACTTCGATATTTATAGGAAGCTAGTTTTACAATTACTGGTCGGACCTTTCCTGTTTCACCCCTCCTGTTCTTCTTCCCCAATCTATGACAGCGGTCAATAATAGAACCGTCAGGTGCCCATTCCGCAATGTTGAGTTTCATGACGGTATCCAACACCTTGACTTCGAGCTCGGTATGCGTTTCCGTGCTCGATTCAGGGATTCCGTGAATCAGAAGACAGTTGCGACGAGAATAACATTCGAGATCATCCAGTTTCTTCGAGTTCAAGTCGATTTGCTTACTTAATTGGTCTAGGACGCCCAATGTTCGCAGCTGAAAGCTTCTAAAATCGTCAGCCAGGGTCTCCAATGTTAACGTATTAAACGTATGGGTTGACGAATGTTTAGAAGTTTTGAGTTAAATCCAACTGTTGGTAAATATCCAGTGATTGTTGGTAAAATGAGGAATGTAATTTTTTTTTTTTAAATTACTTATATTATATGTTATACGTTATACGTTATACGTTATACGTTTTGCGTTATGCGTTATACGTTATATGTTATACGTTATACGTTATACGTCATACGTTATACGTTATACGTTATACGTTATACGTTATACGTTATACGTTATACGTTATACGTTATACGTTATACGTTATACGTTATACGTTATACGTTATACGTTATACGTTATACGTTATACGTTATATGTTATATGTTATATGTTATATTACGTTCTTTATTCCACCTACTGCATGATTAATTTTAATTGTTTCTAATGATCAACGTTGACATGGCTTCTTTCTTATAAAACTAGATTGGGATCCACGGTCCAATAGCGCTTTGACCAAATGAGGTTTCTGATTAACATCTAAAATTTGTACAAGTGCAGTCGCTAAGAGGACTTGTGTTTTTAGATTAGCATGAATACAATGTTATTGGATTTTCTTTAGTATCATTGGCTTCGGGTTTATTTTCATTGGCCTGTGCCGTAATGGAATTGTGCTGCTGTGGTTTGTATTGAACATGTAATAAAGTGTGGTGCTTTCGATTGAATTTTCTACAACGTCCAGAATGACATTGCATCAAAAAATGACCAGGCTTTAAACAATTTAAGCACAATTTTAACTCTTTGACCTTTGCAGTTTTATCTTTAAAAATACTTGACAATACCCTAATGTATGTTCTTCTTTGCATATTGGACAATCTCGATTTTTGGTCAAAAGTGCACGTGTAGTTTGTAGTTTTCAAACTTTCTTAACATGTGATTCGAACATATTCGATTTACATTCTATAACTCTGCGCGCTGTCTCAAAAATAGTTTTAAATAATTGAATTTTGTACCAATATTTGATTTTAAATTTATATTCATGCCATCGATCTGAAGTTTTTATATCTAGTTTTGACACAATTAAATAAACTAATAACGTATCCCTATGGTTGACTGGCTCTTTTAAGGCTTCTAATTGCTTCTAATGATCTAAAACGTCTACATACATCATCTAATAATTTCCTTAATTGTTGTACCGATTCCTTTTGTATGCGTTCCAATTCAAAAAGAGCTTTAACATGATTGTGAGTAATAAGTGTGGAGTTATCATAACGTTCATATAATACCTCCCATGCTCCCATGCAATGTGATAGCTGTTGGCGGAAAATTCTATTGGCTTTATAAGCTCTAAAGCGTCAATGATGATCTTACATAATGAAATTTTTGAATGTTAGTAACGTTAATATTATCATGAATCAAAGCCGACAATGTGTCTTTAAATTCAACCCATCCGTCATAAGCACTGTTAAACTTTGGCAAGCTAATGGTTGGTAGAGTGATGCCTGTGACCAAGGTTGGTCAAGCTATGTTTTACAGAGGTTATGCCGATCCCTATACTAGCAATGCAATCAAGCGGTATGCCTACAAACTCGAACCGGTGTCAGTGGTGTCCGTACGAGCCTGACATCTGACATCGCAAATTCGAGCGCGTACATTATATGTCCATAGATTCAATTTATATATATATATATATATATATATAAAAATTAAGGACGAGTCTTTGCCGTTGAAGATAAAAAGTGAAAGACTTTTAAATTGGGGAATCCAGCAAACAATAATTGAAACGACTATATGTTTAGTACGTTCTTTATTATTTCACCAATATTTCGCATCAAACAACAACAACTTGAACAGTTGTCAACAGCTTGAATGTCGGTTATTCATACATCTTGAGTTTGAATCGTGCTAATAACAGCAATGTAGTTTAGATGCCTTCAGCCGTATAATTCTCTCTAAATTGTTTATAGATTCTTTGCCCTTGTTATGTTTATGTAATCCTTTCATTTTTAAAAATTGTAATCTCTTTTTATTCGTTCACTATAGTTTTTCAAACCACTCAAATTTCCCCCTTTATGGTTGTTCGGATTACTCGTCTTATGTCGGCGTGGCTCTTCGTTTTATTGTTGATAGCTGAAGGCGGGCCTCGAAGCGCATAGGCAGTGTATCAGTTGGCTGTAGAGGTTTGCCGATTTTTTATATTTAACCGTTGTCGGGCCGAAAACTCGACTTCAGCTGTGTAGCCGTGATTGTTAATTTATTTTGTGAAAGTCCTGTTCAACGCTTTACCAGCCATCCACGTAACGTTCAATTGTAAGTACCTTGTTACTTTTTAAGATTGTATACTTAATTATCTTTGTCCTTCAGATGACCCTGATGAAGCATACTGTTTGATGCGAAATATTGGTGAAATAATAAAGAACGTACTAAACATATAGTCGTTTCAATTATTGTTTGCTGGATTCCCCAATTTAAAAGTCTTTCACTTTATATATATATATATATATATATATATATATATAATCAGACGGCCATTGGCCAAATAGTCTGCTGGCCTGCGCCTATTAACCACCACAAGAAGGCTATTTAATGATGTACCAATAACATGCAAATGGTGAAGTTAATAAAGGCATTATATATATAAGGGTACGATATAAAAAATGGGAAACAGCGGCACCAAGTTTTGCTAAATAAAAAAATAAAAAATATATTTATATATATAGGCGTAAAGGTATTTGATCGTGATGTAGACAATTAAGTGGTTAGTTAGGTGTTCGATCAATCAGAAATAAAACTCGCTATTTGTGACGGTACTATATTTCGGTCCTTGATGGGACCTTCTTCAGGTACTCATAACATCTAAAAATTTAGGCATAATTACAGACTATTCAGCACCGTACTTCACATGAAACGTGATACAATTACAATCAAAAGACAATTACAAGACTTACTTGGAGTTAACTGACCAGGATGACCAGACCGAATCACGACTTACATGCGGCAACATGAGGCATTCTCCTTTCAATTATTTAACATATTTAAAAGATTTTAAACACTAAACGGCACTGACACGTGCGTGTTTCACAATACGGGACATACTGAACGCAATGAAATGACGAGCACAGATGTATGTTAGCCGTACGTATGTTGCCCCTACGAGAAAATTAATAAATAAAGTACTATTTAGCACCAACACCAATGCACAACCACATAGGAGCATTTTTGATCCTCCCCTACAAGTACAGCCCGCCTTTGTTAAGTTGATGCATTTACCGGTTTTAACAAATAAACTGAAAAAGGTTTTTCGGCCATTGTTGTCGAATAACGTAAAAATTGTGCACCACTACCCCCGCAAATTGTCATTAATATTCGGTAAATTAAAAGACACCACACCACTTCTTTATAAGTCAAATGTTATTTATTCCATATGCTGTAATGAGTGCCAAGGCAAATATGTGGGTGTCACCACTCAGTGGCTGCGGAGCCGATTGAATTTGCACAAGAGTGACTGTAGAACTCGCAAGAATAGATGTGCTCTTGCTTGTCATGCCATAGAAAACGACCACACTTTCGATTTTGATGGGGTAAAAATTCTTGAGTCGGAAACCATCTACCGAAACAGAATGTTTTTGGAGATGTATCACATAAACATCACCGATGATACTGTAAATTTTAGACAGGATACGGAAGGCCTGAGCGTCGTTTACTCCAACATCATTAACTTAGATAAACACAGACGGGAGGGAACCATGAATAGGAGCGATGATTGCTCGCTCTTTTTTTAAATTGTTTAATTCACTGTATGTGCTAGCGTTTGTTTTGTATCGGTTTTGTCTTGTTTGTAAATTGAGTAAATCGACGCGGTTGTTTGATGGTTGGGGTTGTTACCACCAGGGGCAACATACGTACGGCTAACATACATCTGTGGTCGTCATTTCATTGCGTTCAGTATGTCCCGTATTGTGAAACACGCACGTGTCAGTGCCGTTTAGTGTTTAAAATCTTTTAAATATGTTAAATAATTGAAAGGAGAATGCCTCATGTTGCCGCATGTAAGTCGTGATTCGGTCTGGTCATCCTGGTCAGTTAACTCCAAGTAAGTCTTGTAATTGTCTTTTGATTGTAATTGTATCACGTTTCATGTGAAGTACGGTGCTGAATAGTCTGTAATTATGCCTAAATTTTTAGATGTTATGAGTACCTGAAGAAGGTCCCATCAAGGACCGAAATATAGTACCGTCACAAATAGCGAGTTTTATTTCTGATTGATCGAACACCTAACTAACCACTTAATTGTCTACATCACGATCAAATACCTTTACGCCTATATATATAAATATGTTTTTTATTTTTTTATTTAGCAAAACTTGGTGCCGCTGTTTCCCATTTTTTATATCGTACCCTTATATATATATATATATATATATATATATATATATATATATATATAATGCCTTTATTAACTTCACCATTTGCATGTTATTGGTACATCATTAAATAGCCTTCTTGTGGTGGTTAATAGGCGCAGGCCAGCAGACTATTTGGCCAATGGCCGTCTGATTATATATATATATATATATATATATATATATATATATATATATATATATATATATATATATATATATATGATGTACCAATAACATGCAAATGGTGAAGTTAATAAAGGCATTATATATATATATATATATATATAAGGGTACGATATAAAAAATGGGAAACAGCGGCACCAAGTTTTGCTAAATAAAAAAATAAAAAATATATTTATATACAGGGTCCTGCAACTAAGCTCCCGTCTTCTGTAGCTCACTTACTCGTTAAGCTAAGAGTTTGACATTTTGCAGGCTTACCCTGTACTTCAAGGTACAATTCAAGAAATTATTTTTTATTATACAGGCTGTTCCAAAAATGTGCAACGCCATGGTAATATATTTTTTTAAATTGCATGCTATACATTTTTCTACACATTTGGAAGCGTTTTATGGTTGCCTACATATCACCAAAATTTTATTGAAATCGGTTGAGTGACCGCAGCGGAAAAAAATAAAAACCAAAAAAAAATTGATTTTGCATCGTAGGCTTTAAAAATCAATAAAAACCACAAAATGCACCTCGTTAATAAAAGTTTGCGACGTGCTTATTAAGTTAGATGTGATAGTCTCGTTAACCAAGCGGCATTGTTCCAAATTATACAGGGTGACCAAAATCGAGTGTCAAACTTGTCAAACTTCAAAGCGTGTTATTGTTCTTATTTTAAATTGGAACCCATAAATTTTTTTATGCGAAATGATGCAGAATTAAAAAATAAACATTGTTTCTAAATACAACCCCATCACAATTCCCAATATTTTAAAAGTTATTCGCCAAAAACTCATTTTTCAACGTTTCCAACGGCAATTTTAGATAATAAATATCGTACGTGACGTTGAAAAACAATTTATTTCATAAAAAATAATAGATCTATTTTAGATTTGAGTGTACTTAATTAAGTAGTTATTCAAATGCTAAATTTACTGCATAATTTACCTATAGCGGTAAGGACGGAAATGTGGCTATAGGTAAATTTTGCAGTAAATTTAGCAATTGAATAACTACTTAATTAAGTACAGTAAAATCTAAAATACCTCTCTGCGTTATATTTTATGTAATAAATTGTTTTTCAACGCCACGTACGATATTTATTACCTAAAATTACCGTTGGAAACGTTGAAAAATGAGTTTTTGGCGAATAACTTTTAAAATATTGGGAATTGTGATGGGGTTCTATTCAGAAGCAATATTTGTTCTTTAATTCCGCATCGTTTCACCTAAAAAAAAATATGGGTTCCAATTTAAAATAAGAACAATAGCGCGCTTTGAAGTTTGACAAGTTTGACACTCGATTTTGGTCACCCTGTATGATTTGGATCAATGTCACTTGGTTAACGAGACTATCACATCTAACTTAATAAGCACGTCGCAAAATTTTATTAACGAGGTGCATTTTGTGGTTTTTATTGATTTTTAAAGCCTACGATGCAAAATCAATTTTTTTTGGTTTTTATTTTTTTCCGCTGCGGTCACTCAACCGATTTCAATAAAATTTTGGTGATATGTAGGCAACCATAAAACGCTTCCAAATGTGTAGAAAAATGTATAGCATGCAATTTAAAAAAATATATTACCATGGCGTTGCACATTTTTGGAACACCCTGTATAATAAAAAATAATTTCTTGAATTGTACCTTGAAGTACAGGGTAAGCCTGCAAAATGTCAAACTCTTAGCTTAATGAGTAAGTGAGCTACAGAAGGCGGGAGCTTAGTTGCAGGACCCTGTATATAGGCGTAAAGGTATTTGATCGTGATGTAGACAATTAAGTGGTTAGTTAGGTGTTCGATCAATCAGAAATAAAACTCGCTATTTGTGACGGTACTATATTTCGGTCCTTGATGGGACCTTCTTCAGGTACTCATAACATCTAAAAATTTAGGCATAATTACAGACTATTCAGCACCGTACTTCACATGAAACGTGATACAATTACAATCAAAAGACAATTACAAGACTTACTTGGAGTTAACTGACCAGGATGACCAGACCGAATCACGACTTACATGCGGCAACATGAGGCATTCTCCTTTCAATTATTTAACATATTTAAAAGATTTTAAACACTAAACGGCACTGACACGTGCGTGTTTCACAATACGGGACATACTGAACGCAATGAAATGACGACCACAGATGTATGTTAGCCGTACGTATGTTGCCCCTGGTGGTAACAACCCCAACCATCAAACAACCGCGTCGATTTACTCAATTTACAAACAAGACAAAACCGATACAAAACAAACGCTAGCACATACAGTGAATTAAACAATTTAAAAAAAGAGCGAGCAATCATCGCTCCTATTCATGGTTCCCTCCCGTCTGTGTTTATCTAAGTTAATGATGTTGGAGTAAACGACGCTCAGGCCTTCCGTATCCTGTCTAAAATTCACAGTATCATCGGTGATGTTTATGTGATACATCTCCAAAAACATTCTGTTTCGGTAGATGGTTTCCGACTCAAGAATTTTTACCCCATCAAAATCGAAAGTGTGGTCGTTTTCTATGGCATGACAAGCAAGAGCACATCTATTCTTGCGAGTTCTACAGTCACTCTTGTGCAAATTCAATCGGCTCCGCAGCCACTGAGTGGTGACACCCACATATTTGCCTTGGCACTCATTACAGCATATGGAATAAATAACATTTGACTTATAAAGAAGTGGTGTGGTGTCTTTTAATTTACCGAATATTAATGACAATTTGCGGGGGTAGTGGTGCACAATTTTTACGTTATTCGACAACAATGGCCGAAAACCCTTTTTCAGTTTATTTGTTAAAACCGGTAAATGCATCAACTTAACAAAGGCGGGCTGTACTTGTAGGGGAGGATCAAAAATGCTCCTATGTGGTTGTGCATTGGTGTTGGTGGTAAATAGTACTTTATTTATTAATTTTCTCGTAGGGGCAACATACGTACGGCTAACATACATCTGTGGTCGTCATTTCATTGCGTTCAGTATGTCCCGTATTGTGAAACACGCACGTGTCAGTGCCGTTTAGTGTTTAAAATCTTTTAAATATGTTAAATAATTGAAAGGAGAATGCCTCATGTTGCCGCATGTAAGTCGTGATTCGGTCTGGTCATCCTGGTCAGTTAACTCCAAGTAAGTCTTGTAATTGTCTTTTGATTGTAATTGTATCACGTTTCATGTGAAGTACGGTGCTGAATAGTCTGTAATTATGCCTAAATTTTTAGATGTTATGAGTACCTGAAGAAGGTCCCATCAAGGACCGAAATATAGTACCGTCACAAATAGCGAGTTTTATTTCTGATTGATCGAACACCTAACTAACCACTTAATTGTCTACATCACGATCAAATACCTTTACGCCTATTTCAACTTTACCATGGGTTTCTACATCGATATTAGGCGGCAGTACGGATATTCTACTGTCACCAGCATGAAGCAATTGAACAATGCCAACACTAGGCTGGCTAGATTGAAGAACCGACTTACTTTCTTTATGCGATGCAAGAGGATGAATTTGACACCGAGACATATCAGCAATGGAACAAGGACCACCGCCGCTCTTCTGCAAACAACCGATCGCAGACTCCTCGGGAAGATAAATGGATTTACCGAGAGATTTAGGACGTCAATAGTGAATCTTGAAATTCAAATCACCTTAAGTAGTATCCGGATGTTGGAGGGAACGATGCATGATTTGAGCGAACAGTTGAGGTCAGTTTTACCTTTTCATGTGTGCTCGGGATTTTTTGATTCGTTAAAGTTAAGTTATAAAAAAGAATTTTCCGGAGCAAGAAATAACAATAAAAAGAAGTTTCAAGAATTGCTCAGACAGTCGCATAGTAGTGGTCGTATAATGTTTAAAAATAATAATAGGTGGATCGTCAATCTGTCCTCCACGGAGGTACCGTCCGATGTCATGGACCTTTTGTCATTGGGTCCCAAATTTTGCATGCCCAGCAATGGTAATAACTTGAACATTGGAAGGTTTTTGATGGAAGTTGAGGGTATTTTAATGCAGTGTCCGGTAATTAACAGAGATGTGGTGAGGGCTCAGTCCACCAACATCATAACCAATTTTTTAAATACACCCAGTATTAACTCTGCTCTGGATTCACATTTAATTAATAACTGGAAAAGGACTAAAACCTTTCTAAAGCAGAATCCAAACTTACTGGTCACGCGCGCGGATAAGGGGGCAACCACTGTGCTTATGAATAGGGATGAATATGTGTCAAGGGCCATTGAAATGCTGAACGATGCCGATACTTATAAGAAAATTAACACTAATATTCTTACATCCACTCAAAATAAACTCAATAAATTGCTGAAAGATTTAAACACCAATAATCACATCACTGATGGAGAAGTAAAAAGACTGACAATCACAAATTCAGTCATGAGTAAGGCGTACTTTCTACCCAAAATACACAAGGACAACATACCACTCAGACCTATCATTTCCGCATCAGGTTCAGCCACGTACGATCTCTCAAAGTTTATAGCAGATATTTTGTCTGTTTCTTTCCTCAATGACAGTAACTATAACGTTATTGATTCCTTTGATTTTGCGGATAGGGTTAGAAATGTGGTTGTCCCGCCTGGCTTTTCTCTAGTCTCCTTTGATGTGGTTAGTCTTTTCACACATATACCACTCGGTCTAGTAACCGATATAGTGAGGGATGGGTGGGACAAGATACGGGTTAATTGTAGTTTTACCTTGGAGGCGTTCATTGACACATTGCAATTTCTGTTCACTAGCGTTTACTTCACTTTTGGTGACCAGGTTTATTTGCAACAGTTTGGCACCCCGATGGGTTCTCCTTTGAGTCCCATTT
This sequence comes from Melinopterus prodromus, assembly GCA_964023965.1. Lineage (NCBI taxonomy): Eukaryota > Metazoa > Arthropoda > Insecta > Coleoptera > Scarabaeidae > Melinopterus > Melinopterus prodromus. Next base: position 43,372,891 of record OZ030391.1, on the reverse strand, counting down.
TAGCTCTCATGGTGATGGATAATGCTTTGAACTGGAGCCTTCCGAATCTCAATTTTGACGTTCCTTTCATATATAAGTTTGTAGACGATATTATTACCTGTGTTCCATCTGATAACGTTGAGGACAGTTTGGCGATATTTAATGGCTTTAATAGCAACATACAGTTCACGGTCGAGTTGGAGACCAATGATTGCATCACTTTTCTGGATTGCAGAGTTGTTGATTTGAAGAACGGTTCTGTGGCCATTGACTGGTACACCAAACCCACTTATTCGGGCCGTTACATTAACTTTTACTCGGCACATTCGTTTGCCCACAAGATCAACACCATTACAGCAATGAAAAACCGTGTCTTGAGATTGAGTGACCCACAGTTTCATCTTTCAGCGTTAGAGAAACTACGGGATGTGTTCGGCAACAATGGCTTTCCGAGAAAATTAATAAATAAAGTACTATTTAGCACCAACACCAATGCACAACCACATAGGAGCATTTTTGATCCTCCCCTACAAGTACAGCCCGCCTTTGTTAAGTTGATGCATTTACCGGTTTTAACAAATAAACTGAAAAAGGTTTTTCGGCCATTGTTGTCGAATAACGTAAAAATTGTGCACCACTACCCCCGCAAATTGTCATTAATATTCGGTAAATTAAAAGACACCACACCACTTCTTTATAAGTCAAATGTTATTTATTCCATATGCTGTAATGAGTGCCAAGGCAAATATGTGGGTGTCACCACTCAGTGGCTGCGGAGCCGATTGAATTTGCACAAGAGTGACTGTAGAACTCGCAAGAATAGATGTGCTCTTGCTTGTCATGCCATAGAAAACGACCACACTTTCGATTTTGATGGGGTAAAAATTCTTGAGTCGGAAACCATCTACCGAAACAGAATGTTTTTGGAGATGTATCACATAAACATCACCGATGATACTGTGAATTTTAGACAGGATACGGAAGGCCTGAGCGTCGTTTACTCCAACATCATTAACTTAGATAAACACAGACGGGAGGGAACCATGAATAGGAGCGATGATTGTTCGCTCTTTTTTTAAATTGTTTAATTCACTGTATGTGCTAGCGTTTGTTTTATATCGGTTTTGTCTTGTTTGTAAATTGAGTAAATCGACGCGGTTGTTTGATGGTTGGGGTTGTTACCACCAGGGGCAACATACGTACGGCTAACATACATCTGTGGTCGTCATTTCATTGCGTTCAGTATGTCCCGTATTGTGAAACACGCACGTGTCAGTGCCGTTTAGTGTTTAAAATCTTTTAAATATGTTAAATAATTGAAAGGAGAATGCCTCATGTTGCCGCATGTAAGTCGTGATTCGGTCTGGTCATCCTGGTCAGTTAACTCCAAGTAAGTCTTGTAATTGTCTTTTGATTGTAATTGTAATTGTATCACGTTTCATGTGAAGTACGGTGCTGAATAGTCTGTAATTATGCCTAAATTTTTAGATGTTATGAGTACCTGAAGAAGGTCCCATCAAGGACCGAAATATAGTACCGTCACAAATAGCGAGTTTTATTTCTGATTGATCGAACACCTAACTAACCACTTAATTGTTTATATATATATATTTATATATATATATATATATATATATATATACAAAGAAGCACAACTAAAGTCTAGGTAAAATTATAAATTCCAAAAATAAATGAACAAGTGCTACAAGCTGTGTAGTTGCAACTACTGCAAAGGACGAATAAGAAAAATTGAGACAACGGCTAAACATCCAATATAATATATATATATACATATAAATATCAGCCAAATCCGAATAATAAACGAGATAGTATAATTAACAATAATCTAAAGAAAACTCAACGTGAAAATGAGATATATGTTCAAACTACACTCTACCACACAACACTCGAAAAACAGCCCAAGACCGTAGCAGCAAAAATGTTTAAACAACTTCCAATAAAAAGAGTGTATATTATATCAATAGTGAGACGCCGTCAGTCGCTCCGCATGTAAACAGAATATAAACGCACTGAAATATCCATAAAATCAACAAAACAAAAATAATAGAATTTAACAAGTGCTACAGAGCAAGTTAATGAGTTTGTTGTGACCCATCAACCGGCGCACCGATGTCATCAGACTCATCAGTAACACCCTCCCCGCCGGCACCGCACAGCGCCTGAAAATCGGCATCGCACTGCACTATCGAGTGGGCCCCGCTCACTATAACATTTATGTTTCCATCGCGGACCCATACATTCCCGTTACCGAATTTCTTGATAGACAATAAAAGTAATTTGTAACGACTTACTGTTAAATCTTCCACGACGCTGATCTTTGAACCAGTCAGCAACTTCTTTTTTCGCAGGACCCTGGCTCGATGACGGTAGCTGGTGAATTTTACCAGAATATTGGATTTTCAGTCCTTCCTGGTGCCGACCGGATGGCATCGGTCGATATGGTCCAATTCAATGTCTGCTCCGAGCTTTGTATTGAATAAATCCATCACCAACTCCTCCGTTTTTCCTCTGGCCACGGTTTCCACACCAAGTATTCTCAAATTGTTTCGACGAGAATACTGCTCTAAACCATCACTTTTAACTGCTAGCGAGGAGCACTTAGCACCGAGGTCCTGGTTTTCCTTGACAAGGCTCAAAATCCGCCCTTCCAGACCTATAATTTTCTCACAAAAGTATTTTTCGACTTCTATAACTATCCTTGTTGTCAAATCGGAGAGGAATTCTTCATTTTTTAACAGGTCCGTAATACAAGATTTAATTAGATCTTTCTTTTCGGCATTTAAGCGGGTCATCTCGAGTAGATACAGGGCACAGCAGCACTTGATAAGTTAGCACAATAAGTTGGATAACCAGCACAGAATAAATACACTATATAACCTTTACAACGGAGCGACGTGAAACACGTGTTACTCGGGAGCCATGTGGTATACTGTGGTATATCACCAACAAATGTTACTAAGATATAACGATATAAAGATATATATAAAGGAGAAAGGTAATTTGTCGGGCAATTCCGTCACACGAAGAAGCAACCGTAGACACGTGTTTACGTGTCCGTACTGATGAGGACTAATAGTCCGAAACACGTGTCTACGGTTGCTTCTTCGTGTGACGGAATTGCCCGACAAATTACCTTTCTCCGTTAATATCTTACCGTCGATAAACCTGTTTTCCATCTATATATATATATATATATATATATATATATATATATATATATATATATATATATATATATATGTTACGGTCATAGTGATAGGCTATTATAGGCTATTATTAATAATAACCGGTAATTATTAATAATAGCCAAGGGGCGAGGTTAAAGTGAAGAATTTATCACATGAACCGGCTATTATTAATAATTTCCAGCATGCTGTGGTCAATGTGATATATTTCAATTCGATATTGCATTAAGGTGATGCTACATTATTATAGAGCCTCAGATTTGGAGTTCTGTTAGTATCTACATAATCGCTACACAACGAATCTATTTACTGGGTTTTTAGTGTTTGGCCTTTAGTGACGTTAGTCCTGATTAACTTATTTAGTTACTACTCAAGACTAAAATGAGGAAGATTATCAAAACGAGACAATAAATCTGATGTGACCAGGCACATGACTGAGACATGAGATTCTTTTTGATCGAGATCGACCGCGTCTGCGTTAAAATAAAACGAGTTAGCCAGGATTTGACAGATATTTTGGTTATATTGGCAGTAGGTATTGTCAAAATATTAGCGTTTGACACTACCTACTGTCATTAGAATCAAAATATCTGGCATATCCTGGCTACTACTTTTAATGCAGTACGACCGATCTCGATGAAACAGAATTTGCTCATGCAGCTAAACTATTGATTGTACCAAACAATTTCATAGTCATAAATTATTCAAAATTTCCTCTTAGTTAATTTATTATTTAACTATTTCGACAAAATTCCAGAAATGGCGGTTTATTTGCAAAATCTTTAATTTTTTTATTTCAAAAATTGCATACCTACAAATATATACAAATATATATAAAAATTGTACCGTTTTCAACAGGAAGCGTTTCAGCTCCAAGTTTGGTCATAAAACTTCTAAGTATGAAGTTTCGTCCCTTTTTAGTAGTTTCTCAGGAATCGTCGCCACAAAAAACGGCTACACACACACAGACATTTTGACCGATCTCGATGAAATAGAATTTGCTCATGCAGCTACACACACACACACACACACAGACATTCTTTTGTACCTTGGTCAAATATTATTCAGGGGAACCAAAAGGACATATTTCCGCTAAAATCTCATTTTTTTCGGCATGATTACAATACTGCCAATCCATACTAATTTCAGGAACGAGTGTGTAACTCTTTGGGTCATGCTTATTTGCGCAATTCTAGTATAGGTAATAGGTAATGGACAACCTAATGTAGGGAAGATTGGGGCAAGTTGTTACAATGTTTAATCTTTTATTTATAAAATAGGACTTTATTGTCTAACACCAAAAGTAAAAATACCGTGTTGGGAATAAAAGCATACAAAAATGTTTGCAATCATTTGTGCGGTGCAATTTTTGTAAAAACATCTATGTAACTAAATAACTAAACTAGTCTCGCCTATTATTGTATGTATTTGCATGAAAGTACAATATTGAAAAAATTATAATTAAATGTGCAAAATTTCAAGATAATTGGGATTTGAGAATTTACTTAATAAATTGTAATTGCACATTTACAAAAAACTACTCATATAAAAATGGGCTGTTTTGAACACTTTGTATAAAATGTTCCTTTTTATGGTTATTGAGCCATCCCTGGGTGTATACTAAATATTATTACCAATTATATCCAGTAGTTTCTAAAGTACGAGGGAGACAAAAGAAAACATTCTGCATTATAAATGGTTTGTATTATTCGTAATTTTGGTCAGTGGGCTAGCCGTACTGATGATTTGCGTCGAGTAAATAAATAAAATAAATATGATAGCTTACATAGTAATCGAAATAACTTAGCTAACTTCTTTGAAGACTGTATACAAATGATCTTTTGTAAAAAGGAACGGTTTTATCACTTTTACCGTGCCCGTTAGGAAATTATTAATAATAGCCGGTCCAAGTGATTATTTAAGTGTTTTTAATCACATTGACCAAATGATGCGGTTATTATTAATAATAGCCGGTAATTATTAATACAAACCACATTTATCACTTTAACCGTAACATATATATATATATATATATATATATATATATATATATATATATATATATATATATATATATATATATATATATATATATATATATATATATATATATATATATATATATATATATATATATATATATATATATATATATATATATATATATATATATATATATATATATATATATATATACACTATATATACAGGGTGTTTTATAAAAATATTAACAATTTAAAATCAAGAAGACACTATGCGGACACATGTCTCCTGTATGAGCGACAACTGGTTATGAAAACGCGCCAAACAACAAGACAAATCAAACTCGAACGTCAGGGCCACCAACCCCAACACCAACCGCCCCATGTGAAGTTTTAAAATTGTGGTTAATTAAAAATGAATAAATATTGCTTAATTTGCTTGTGTCAGACTTAAAATTTAAACAAAGATTGTTGTTGGTTTGAATGTGGTACATTTCAAGAAAAAGTCTGGCTTTATAATTATTTTCCGTGGCAATAATTTGGGTATCGTCCCATTTCATAGTATGGTCACAATCAATGGAATGCAGTGCAACTGCACAGTTTTTTCTTTGTAATTTAGTATCACTTTTATGCAATGAAATGCGTGACTTGAGCCATTGACTGGTTTGACCATAATATTTCAAGGCACAATCACCGCACGGAATGCAATAGATGACATTGGACTTCAACACTTGGGGGGTTTGGTCCTTAATGTTTGAAAAAATATTACCAATCGTTCTTTTATTACTGTTATATATTACGGTGGCAGGTAATAAATAACTACATCGTACATCTCAGTTCCAAGATACACTTTATTCTAAACTCAACTATTACACACGATAGTTCGTATACGAATGGTGCGCTCAATGCCTACATACGGACAACATAAAAACTGGACCGGTATAGCAACATAAATATAATCCCGCACATATTCAAATACATTACATATTTCCCTTCTTTAATTTTTAATTACATACATGTGATTATAAAACAACTAAAATCAAAAGAATCCTTTCTATACAACAATCGCAAGTTAATATCGCAAGTAATCAGGTGGTTTTACAATTCTTCGGGGTCTATCTTCCCTTTCCTGAACATCAGTAGTTTCGCTAGGTTGGTGCTCGGATGTGGCAATGTCGGAAACTTCTTCAGCAATGCCATTAGCTTCGGGAATCACAGATGAACTCGCAAATGGTAACACACCCTGAATATCAGGTCTAACCAATTGGTTGAAATGACGTTTCCATTCTTTATTAATGCTAGGTATATGACAAATAGCTGTGGTAGCTCCAATAAGTTTCTTAATAGTCCCTGGTATCCAAGATACTTTATTTTGAGTTCTGTAATCTCTGACCATTACTTTATCATCAATCTTAAAATAACCAGATCTATCCTTCCCCCCAAAATGCACCTTCTGTTTATCCTGTGCCTTTTCTATATTATTCTTTAAAATTTTATCAGGTTTCAATAAATCAAATCGAGTGCGTGTGTTTCGGCCAAACATTAACATAGATGGTGAACGATTTGTCGTGCAATGTTCAGCATTTCTATAATCGAACAAAAAGTTGTTAATTGCCAAATTTATGTCATTGCCCTCATATTTGTTTAAACTTTTAATTAATGCATTCTTTGCTGTCTTAACCGAATTTTCGGCAGCACCATTAGATTGTGGATAAAATGGCGGAGAAGTAACATGATTAATTTTATATTTCTTTAAAAATTCTGAAAATTCAAAACTACAAAAATATTTTGCGTTACCCGAAACTAATGTTTTCGGTAACCCAAATCTTGAAAATGTCGCATGTAATGCCTTGATAGTGAAATTTGATGTCATAGTCTTTGTTGGAAAGATTTCCAACCATTTTGAATGTGCATCCAAAATAACTAAAAAGTAGTGATTAAAAATAGGTCCAGAATAGTCGACATGAACTCTATCAAACACTTCCATTTGCCATTACCAAGGTTTTAAGGTTGACTTTATTGGATATTTTTGTTTGCTAAACAACTTTCGCAGCTGTTTGTTAAATGTTCAATGTCCTTATTAACTCCTGGCAAAAAGAAATGATTTCTAGCTATACTTTTCATCTTTGCAGTACCCAAATGTGAAATATGCAACTGAGATAACATCGATTTCTTTAACCCCTGTGGTATAACGACTCTATGATTCCAGAGTAAAATATTATTTTCAATTGTTAATTGATGACGAATTAAGTAAAATTGCTTAAATTCCATTTTATGCTTGGCAGATTTTGGCCATCCATGTTTAACATAACTGATGATCTTACACAATGCTTCATCTTTCATAACATGGTCCAAAACCAAATCAAAGTCCACAAGATCATTAACAGAATATAATTGCTTGTAATCCACATCGACATTTTCCCAATATTCATTTTTGTTATCAACAGGAGCTCTAGATAAAAAATCACCTATGTTCTCCTTTGATTTAACATACTCAATTTTATAGTTATAATTTGACAATATTACAGCCCATCGACGCAGTCTATTTGCAGAAAACTGAGGTATTCCTTTAGTTGGTGAAAACATTGCAATTAATGGTTTATTGTCTGTCGACAAAATAAATTCTTGGCCATACAAATATTGATGGAATTTTCCTAAAGCATAAATTATCGCAAGACCCTCCCGTTCAATTTGACTATAATTGCTTTCTACAGTTGAAAGACTTCGCGAGGCGTAAGCAATCGGTTTTTCTACTTTGTCAGGTAATATATGCGAAATTACACATCCCAAGCCATGCGGACTTGCATCTGTTATCAATTTCATAGGGTAATTTGGATTATAATGAGTCAACACTGGGGCTGATGATAATAGATTCTTAACTGTATCGAATGCACTTTGGCAACCATTATCCCAAACAAAGCTAGAATTTTTCTTTAATAACTTGTGCAATGGGTATAATACAGTGGCTAGTTTTGGAATAAACTTCCCATAATAATTTATCATTCCCAAAACCGATTTAAGCTCTAAAACTGAACGCCGCGTTCAGCTTTCTGAATAGCTAAGACTTTGTCTTTTGATGTATGCAAACCATCACGATCAATGACATAGCCCAAATACTTGATTTCCGTCTGATAGAAACTACATTTTTCCACTGAAACCTTTAACCCTGAATCCTGTAAACAATCAAGTACTTGTTCTAGCCTTGTATTGTGCTCAGATCTATCCTTACCGCAAACTAAGATATCGTCCAAGAAGCAAATGACGCCCTCAATTTTACACAATAAAGTCTCCATTATTCTCTGAAACTTACTCGGAGCATAGGTTACTCCATAAGGTAACCTTTGATAACTAAAAAGACCCTTATGCGTCGAAATAGTCACTAATTCCCTTGATTTCTCATCTAAACTATTTTGAGCATAAGCTTGGGAAAGGTCTATTTTAGAAAAAATGCAACCACCCTGCAACCTAGAAAACAAATCTTCGATACGCGGTAGAGGGAAATGATCTACTTTTAAGTGTGGATTTATAGATGTTTTAAAATCGCCACAAATTCTTATCGAACCGTCTTTTTTAATTACAGGCACAATAGGACTAGCCCAATTTGAATACTCTACACTTTTAAGTACGTTTGAATCGACAAGTCTTTGTAGTTCTTTTTCCACCCCGTCTCTTATACCATAAGGAAGCGGTCGTGCTCTAAAAAATTTTGGTGTAACTTTGCTATGTTCAAATTCCAATGATATAACAGCTCTGTTAAAATTTCCCAATCCAGACTCAAAAACTTTAGAATATGTTTTTGTTAAATTTGAAATATAATTATCCCCTGAATTGAAATTGACCAATGAAAAAGAAATATTAAACAATTTCATAAAATCACGACCTAATATTGGTGGGCCACCATTTTTGATCACGTACAAATTTAAATCTTGAATGGTATTCAAATAATTTAATCTTACGACTATCTTACCAAGCGGTTTCATCTGTGCTCCCGTATAACATATAAAAATTCTTTCTGATCGATGCAATTCATGTTTCTGTAAGTTGTTCCTCCAATAGTCTTCCGAAATTGCCGACATGCCAGATCCTGAGTCCAACTGAAAAGTCACAACAAAATTATTAATTTTAGCGTCTATTAAAATAGGTTTATCAGATGAAATCAATGAAAATAAATTATCTGAATTTTCTATAAAATTTTGTGAATTACGATTGTTATTAGAAAAAGTTTTACCGACTCTTTTTTGGGTATTTTTCTTTTCCTTCTTCTTACAAACCGTGGCTAGGTGTCCTTGTTCGTGGCAAACATGGCAGGTGAAGGACTTGTAGCGACATTTTGCAGTGAGGTGGTTTTGTCTTCCACAAACTTCACAGCACGCTTGCGTACCATTGCTGCTTGACCGAACTGCTACTTCGGACCCTCTGACGTATGCCTGTGACGTAGTATGACGTCGGACATGATGTACACCAACTTCCGTCTTCACCAAGAGGGCGGAAGTCGAACCTTGTCTAGCAGCCATCTTGTTTGAGGCTACTTCTATAACGTCTGCGAATGTCGTTGCTAACTTTTCCTCGAATAAACGGTCCTGTACTGGTCCTTTTTCGAAACCAACAATGAAACGATCTCGCATGAGTATTTCCAGCATTTCGGCAGAAAACTCGCAACGTACCGCTAAACTTCTTATCCTCGTGGCCCAATCGGGTGAACTCTCATGTACAGCTTTGGTCGCGTTGTAGAATTTACTTCTTGATACAAAAACCGATTCACTTATCTTGAAATGACCGTTGAATAACTTGACTAAATGGTCGTAGCTCTTTTCTTCCGGGTTTTCTGGCAAACATAAATTGTACAGTAACTTGTACGCTTCCTCACTTAGCGCGTTTAACAAATAAGCTCTCTTCATTTCATTCGTTTTGATCTTGTTAACGATGAAATAATTATCTAGTCGGCGTACATAGATTGTCCAATCACTATCTTGAGGATTGTATTCTCGAACTTGCCCATAAACTCCAGTGTTTGCGTCAGTCATCTTGAACAAGACGCGTGGACTGCGTATTTCTCAATTTCCAGAAAAATTGTTAATTATCCTCGTCGCCAATTTGTTATATATTACGGTGGCAGGTAATAAATAACTACATCGTACATCTCAGTTCCAAGATACACTTTATTCTAAACTCAACTATTACACACGATAGTTCGTATACGAATGGTGCGCTCAATGCCTACATACGGACAACATAAAAACTGGACCGGTATAGCAACATAAATATAATCCCGCACATATTCAAATACATTACAATTACCTCTAACAATACTAAAATCTTCACCCTTGAACAAACTAACCAGTTTGGAAGACTCAATCTGAGTGAGTTTTTTTTTTTTTTTTTTTTATTTTTTTTTTTAAACTGACTTGGGCAACACTACAGCCATCATCAGTCGCATATTCGCGAAAAGGACTATTAAAAATTAGCTTCTGCACTAAAGATCCTGGGTACGTTCGAGTTTGATTTGTCTTGTTGTTTGGCGCGTTTTCATAACCAGTTGTCGCTCATACAGGAGACATGTGTCCGCATAGTGTCTTGATTTTAAATTGTTTATATTTTTATATATTTTAAATTGTCGTGATGTGTTGATGTGTCGTCAATTCATTGTTGGATCGGGTGCTTGATCGTGTTGCCTCTGACAATGTTTATTTCTCCGAGCGGGCTTTCATCCAACTCTGTTTGTAAGTAGAGGCAATTTTATATTTATTTTTATTTTTGTACACTGTTTATGGATATGATGGATGGACTAAATACTGACTGAAGCTTTTGTTTTGTTATAATCAGCATGTTCCTGAAGAAGTTTTTAATAAAAACGAAAATTCGAACCTAGAAAAAAGGAGTTTCCTTTACATCGCCCACCTGACCGGATTGCCCACGATATTGCTTACGTTTGAATTCAATTCGAAGTCGGTCGTTATCTCACCTCAACTATATATATATATATATATATATATATTTAAATTGCTGACTAATGGGAATTCGACTGGGAGACGTAATAATACTACTCTTTACTCATTGAGCCAAGCTTTCGGCGTGTATTTCTATCGCCTTTTTCAGGGCACTATAATGATGTTGCTGATGTTAGCTGATGTTGAACAAATCTTAAGCAATGTTGAAAATCACAAAAGATATATATATAGAGCGAGAGTTACTAACGTGATAACCAATCATTTATCTCATAATAATAAAGTAACACCAGAATTAAACTCAGACTATAATTTAACGAGACATTTTTTAAAGGAACATAAGGAATTGATAGTACTTAAAAGTGATAAAGGTGGAACAACAGTGGTAATGTACACTGAGGAATACAATCAAAAAATGCTCAACTTATTAGAAGACAAAAAGGTATTTAAAAAAATTAAAACAGACCCAACTTCAAGTATAGAAACAAATACATTGATTACAGAATTAGTAACTAAAGAAATTATCACACCAGAACAAGGAAAAAAATTTAAAACCTACAATTCAGTATGTCCGAGAATTTATGGAAACCCAAAAATCCATAAAGAGAACATCCCTTTACGTCCTATAGTCTCAGGAATTCAAAGCCCTACAATGTACATAGCTAAGTTTATTGCACAAATTTTAGATAACGCGTACAACACGGAAAACCAGTATTATACAGGGGACACATTTAAGTTTGCCGAATTTATGAAAAATAGAAAAATTCCATTAAATTATAGAGTAGTATCATTGGACGTAATAAATTTGTTTGGGAATATTTCGAAGGAATTAACAATTAAAGTTATTAAGGAGAAATGGGATAGTATTAAGAACTTTACAAACAACATGACCGAAACACATTTTATTAAACTTATGACGTTTGTGCTAGATAACAATTATTTTTCATACAGGGACAGTCACTATTTACAAATATTTGGTTGTGCTATGGGGTCGAGGCTGAGTCCAATTCTTTCTTAATGGATTCACTATGGATTCACTACTTGATGAGTGTTTACCTAAGTTGTCTTTTGAGGTTCCCTTTATAGAAAAATTTGTTGATGATCTGATAGCAGCGGTACCTGAGAATGGCATTGAAGAAATGTTGAAAATATTCAATAAATACGACAATACCTTAAAGTTTACTCTAGAAAGGGAAGATAAAAGCAGTAGTGTGACATTCTTAGATACTAAAGTAATTAGAGATCCAGAAGGAAATTTAAAGCTAGACTGGTCAAAACCAACTTCGTCAAACAGATATATAAATTACTATTCACAGCATAGCATGGGAGTAAAGGTGAATTTTATAAAGCAACTAAAAAAACGCATAACGCTTATAAGCAATCAGGAATATGTAGAAAATTTTTTTAAAAGATTGGAGTCGGTTTTGGCAAAAAATTCATACCCAAGAGCACTAATCACAAATATACTTTACAGAACGTCAAATTTGGAAAATAATACAATAGCCAATGAAAATATGAATAGAAGTCAAAGTGTTAATAATTTACAAAACAAGAAATATGAGTCAATTATCGACGTAACAAATTTAACTAACAAAATTATAAGAATCTTTGGTCAAGAAAATATAAGGATAGCAAAGAAAAGTATCAAGACAGTAAATGCATTATTCAGTAAACTTAAAGACAAAACCCCTCCCTTAATGCAATCAAATGTGATTTATCGGTTACAATGTTCGGATTGTCAGTTGTTTTATATCGGACAAACCTCACAACTTGTCAAATCAAGAATATCAGGACACAAAAGTGATAGTAAACACAATCAGCAGAGATGTACTTTGGCGGCACATGTCAATGACAACGACCACAAAATAAATTATGATGAGGTAAAGATATTGGATAGAGAAACAAATTATTTTAAAAGATCGTTTTTAGAAATGTATTATATACATAAACATAAAGACTCAATGAATAAAAGATCAGATATAAAGAATTTGAGTAACATCTACACTTATCTATTGGAATATAAAACAAAAAAAGATAACAATAACAGCTTGTTTGAAAGCGCAATCACTTTTTAATTGTCAATGGTTAACAACCTTTTAGTTAGTTCTGTAAACAAAGTCACCAGGGTTGAAGTGTTGGCAATAATATTTGTATTTAAAGAAAAAAGACCATATATCACTGATATTTTTAGTTTTAATACACCGACAAGGAATTTCACTCCAGTAAAATATTAATAAATTTAGTTCATGTCAGTATTGTTAGTTTTAAAACCGTGTTTACAACAAATTGTACAACAGAAACAACGTGAGGAAGTGTTGGTTGGTAAATGCTAGGATGGCCAGTTTATAACGTAACCTCAAAAATCATGTAAGTCTTTTTAGCCTATTGTTTAGTAGTAGCTGGTGCCATCAACACGGCCAGTTTGGTGACAACAGCTCCAATATGTCATGTACATTGTACATAATAATAATAATAATAATAATAATCCACGCCTTAACATCCCCCAACAGCTTTCGCCACTACGGGGGCATCGGTAGGCCCGAATTATCATTATTATGGCCCGCGTCTACCCTGGGACTATCTCCGATTCCCAGGTAACGTTATATTTTGACAAACTCGGTCGTAACCCAAACGCGCCTTTAATAAAGCTCTAAAACCTTCTGCTAATGACCAAAATTTGCAATATGGCTGCTAGTCAGTAATAAAACTAAATATTACAAAAATTCCTAGATGATAATAATAAAAGTGGATTGAGATGTAAATATTTCCGTCTCACATTACAAACCAGGCGCCTCCACATTACCCGCTGCTGAACTTACTGCTTAATTACAGTAAGATTAACAAGGAGACGGATAGATAACTCTAATACTTTTGTAAATTTTAGATAAGTCACCAAAAGTTATAGTCGGCAGTTTTTGTTTTTTTTTTCGGAAACAATTAACAATAAATTAGCTAATAATATTAACATACGTAGAAGATAGTTTAATATTAGCTTTATTATGATCATAGGAAGCTAATTTGGAGTTAATAATTTGAATTATCGTTTGTTGAAACAAACCTTTTTATGTGGGAGAAATAAAATTTTGCTGTTTATATCTCTAAAAATCTACAATGTATTATTTATGAGACGAGGCTGTAATATAATTACAAGATCAAACGAACTTACCTAAGTGAAGTTCGATCTTGATTATATGAAGCCTCGTCGAAATAAATAATCACCCACCACTCCCTAATAGCCCCTTAAGTAACAGCAAACATTTTTTTCGCAGACTCTGAAGAAATGACATAGTGAATCAGGCATTGCCCGCAGCCGGCGCAGCAGGTAGTTTTTTCAGTTTTTTACTCTAAACGTGTGATTCAGTACAAGAATAGAAGGCACTACAATGTATTATTTATTTCGACGAGGCTTCATATAATCAAGATCGAACTTCACTTAGGTAAGGTCGTTTGATCTTGTAATTTTATATAGGCCCAATCACTATCAAAAGTTAGGTTGTCCGGCTTGCGTTTTGCAAGCGTTGTTTCTTTACCGTGTGGCGTACAAACAAAGAATTGAAATAAACCATCTTTTTGTTAATTTTTATATTTATTTGCGTAAGTATAATTTCTATTACGTTCCATTTGGTGTACAACGAACTATCAACCTTGGCCATTTTGCCCATGTAATTTTATTTTTGTAGAACGGGGTACACCAGCGGCGCGGTGTACCATCATAGGGCCCTGGGCAATTTTGAATTTGGGGGCCCCCTATATACAATGCTAAATTAAGAAAAATTACTTTTTTATACAGAAATAATATATACTAATAATACTGATATAACATTTCGGACAATTAACAAAAATCAAACCTTTTTGCAACAACATTTAATATGAGTACCTACATAATTATTTAAAGTAACAATAGATTATTCTTAAGAATTACAAAATAACTAATAAATACCTTAGCAATTTAAAAACCAAAACTCGTAGCAAGTAAAATATATTATGTTAATAAATAAAGGATATTATTAACAAATAAATATACTTTTAATATTTTAAATATTTCAAAAACTGCTATATAGTTTTTTCTTAAATACACCATCATTAATATATACATCCTCTGAATATGTACTATCGTGGCCATATATTATGTCCCTTCTTTTGACGTCCATTTTCTCCGATACCTAGGGGCGAAAAAATTTGAAAAAATTCTGGTGCTGTCCTTTTTTAATATGGTACAACTCATAAAAATTAGAAAGCTGTATGTGTTGGTGTTTTCCCGATTTTTCCAAATTAAGAAGAATTGGCGCTGTTTTTGCCACGTAAATTTTATTCGTTTAACTTTTGCAATTAATTACTCCGGAAATAATACATATATTTGAACGAACTAAAAAGGAAAATCACCTGCGGAATGCTAGCCCAATGTGCATTTTTGTAAAATCATTGGATTAGTGCTTGACCCACAAAGAGCTATATTATGCAATGCCTGCAATTCCTTTATTAGAAGAGCTAGAATAATGAAATATAGACTATAGGCTACCCACAAATTGATAGGTTTAAAGTTTATTACATAATCATGGTTTATCTTGCATTTTCCCTACAAAAGATCGAGTTGAAGCATCTCATGATTGCTGCAGTTGACGCGGCGCTCTACGGTCCGAGGGGGCGAGCGGGGCAAGGGATTGACAGCGACGCTGCCAGTAGTTGCGGATCGCACGTGCATTACTATTAGTTACTAGTGTTTACGGACACACTACATAAAATGATCTGCAAAATATTCTATGTGTCTACAAATTTACGATGCTAAATTTGTAAAAGTTTTTTGATATTTTTAAGTTTTATACGCTCAGAGCTGACGTTTGTAATATATGTAATATATCAAGAGTTGTATTTATTTTATATTGTTTCTGCATGTATTTAAATATTCTTAATAAATAAGCAGTTGAAACTGTTATAATAGTTTGAATATTTATATAACAAAATCGGGCATACTTTTTAAATAGTTTTAGGTTTATCAAGCATGCTTAATTTAGTATTCACCACTAATCGGAAAATCTACTAACCCCATCAAAATCTTGTTTACAACCTTATTGTATAAAAACTGAAGGAAACATAAACGCCAATCGATAGAAGAGATTTCTCTCGTACCGTGTCACATATTATAATCAAAATTATGCAAATATTAAGAATTGAATTGTTAATTAAAATTGCTACCTTGTCAAGTTATGGTTCTTTTTGTGTATTGATAATAAGCTGCCCCGGTTCTCCCAGCTGTGTCGGTTCTCTCCGACATGACTGCACCGCTAACGCCTCTCTTCCCCGCAGCCCCTCAAAGAACGTAGAGCGTCGGAATTCACGCGGAGTTTCAGCACGATCTTTTGTATAAAAAAATGCAAGATAAACAATGATTATGTAATAAACTTTAAACCTATGAATTATTGGGTAGCCTATAGTCTATATTTCATTATTCTAGCTCTTCTAATAACGGAATGGCTGGTATTGCATAATATAGCTTTTTGTGGGTCAAGCACTACTCCAATGATTTTACAAAAATACACATTGAAAGCTAGCATCCCGCAAGCGATTTTACTTTTTAATTCGTTCAAATCTATGTATTATTTCTCGAGTAATTAATTGCTAAAGTTAAACGAATAAAATTTAGGTGGCAAAAACAGCGCCAATTCTTCTTAATTTGGAAAAATCGGGAAAACACCAACACGTACAGCTTTATAATTTTTATGAGTTGTAGCATATTAATCAAGGACAGCACCACAATTTAAAAAAAAAAATTCGCCCCTAGGTGTCCGAGAAAATGGACGTCAAAAGAAGGGACATAATATATGGCCACGATAGTACTTATTAAATTTGTACCGCAGTTTTATAGTTTTTGGAGATGTTACTTTTATTAAAATGTAGTTTCATATTTCTTTTCCTAGCATTACCTAAGATTCCGATTCCATATCATCAAAAAAAATACAATCATGCCGAATGACTACTGCTATATTAGTTTTAATAAAAAGAAACGTAACGTGTTATAATCTGGTCCTCAAAGTTTAGAAGAAAGTAACCAAATAAAAGGTTTAGGAAAAGACTTAAGGCTAGAAACTTAAATAACGTAGGAATATACAGGGTTATGTATTTGTAAGAAGCACACCAAATTCCGGGTTTTAAATTAGCATCCTGTATATTCTTCCTGTTTTTTTACTCTTGTGAATTACAAATTGAACAGTGAAAAACGCATGTCCCTGCGGTCAGTGGTGTATATGTAACAAGACGATTAAATGTTAAAAGGAAGCAATTAAATAATGGTAAAAGGATATCTACCATGTCAATATCTCGTCGTTTTTGAAAATGTCTTAAGTGATAAATACGAAATAATTTTAAAATGTAAAGTGTGTTTGATTCTAAGCATGAAAAATTACTATTCTTGTCAACTTTTTAAAAAGAAATATATTTGCTGGTTACGTTTCTTTTTATACACACTGTGTAATAATAACGACTTTGGAAGATTTACAGCAAGTTGCAGATCGCAATTATTTTTTTAAATCAAAAATAGGAAAAGTGTTGACTGAAAATCTTCGAAGAATTCATAGTTTTTCTCCTTTAACTTAGTCAAGAGTTTCTCACTAGTCTCGTACAGTATTAGATATAGTTTCTTTTATTGCAAAAAACATGACTTTAACTGCCAAAACTCGATCCACTATCTTTGGGGCGCCTTAGGCAAGAATACTCTAAAGTCCAATTTCATATTCTTACTACGGTAATTTATTAAGTACCTAACTAATTTATAGTTTATACAAGATTGATTTTGATTCATAAGCGGCAAGAGCGCAAATATAAAATTCACTATTCTTGAGAAATTTATAAATTACTTAAAGATTAGTTGGGACCTCGCTGAGAGGAGCCTAAATCTGTTTTCAAAATACTGCTTTGGAAGCCCCCTGTTATTAGGGGCCCTGGACAAATGCCCATTTTGCCCATGGGTTAACGCGCCGCTTGGTACAATATAATTCGCCAAAATATACAACAAAAATTATAATGTTATTATTAGGTACATAAATGAAAGACATGCACAAACATTTATTTTATTAATTGTACTTCTTTACAAATAAATATATTTTTAATATTTTAAATATTTCAAAAACTGCGATAGTTTTTTCTTAAATACACCATCATTAATATATACATCCTCTGAATATGTACTATCGTGGCCATATATTATGTCCCTTCTTTTGACGTTCATTTTCTCCGATACCTAGGGGCGAAACAATTTGAAAAAATTCTGGTGCTGTCCTTTTTTAATATGGTACAACTCATAAAAATTAGAAAGCTGTATGTGTTGGTGTTTTCCCGATTTTTCCAAATTAAGAAGAATTGGCGCTGTTTTTGCCACGTAAATTTTATTCGTTTAACTTTTGCAATTAATTACTCCGGAAATAATACATATATTTGAACGAATTAAAAAGTAGAATCACCTGCGGAATGCTAGCTTTCAATGTGCATTTTTGTAAAATCATTGGATTAGTGCTTGACCCACAAAGGGCTATATTATGCAATGCCAGCAATTCCTTTATTAGAAGAGCTAGAATAATGAAATATAGACTTAAGGCTACCCACAAATTGATAGGTTTAAAGTTTATTACATAATCATGGTTTATCTTGCATTTTCCCTACAAAAGATCGAGTTGAAGCATCTCATGATTGCTGCAGTTGACGCGGCGCTCTACGGTCCGAGGGGGCGAACGGGGCAAGGGATCGACAGCGACGCTGCCAGTAGTGGCGGATCGCACGTGCATTACTATTAGTTACTAGTGTTTACGGACACAATACATAAAATGACACGGCGATTATGCCTCGCCAAAGAAATGGATATCCGGCGGCAGATTACCGAATTAAAAAATAATGGCAAAATAAGTCAATAAGATAACAGAACCACGAACTTAAATCGAATTTAAATCGGGTTTCGGGTTTAGCATTTAAAATTAATGAGTGATCTGCAAAATATTCTGTGTCTACAAATTTACGATGCTAAATTTGTAAAAGTTTTTTGGTATTTTTAAGTTTTATACGCTCAGAGCTGACCTTTGTAATATATGTAATATATCAAGAGTTGTATTTATTTTATATTGTTTCTGCATGTATTTAAATATTATTAATAAATAAGCTGTTGAAACTGTTATAATAGTTTGAATATTTATATAACAAAATCGGGCATACTTTTAAAATATTTTTAGGTTTATCAAGCTTAATTTAGTATTCACCACTAGAAACGGGGCAGACCTAATAGGTCTGCGCATCGCCTAGACGGGTAGATCGCTGATGCCGGTAGAACGCCGAAGCGGGTAGATTCCGGGTAGATCGCCGATCTGGGCAGATCGCCGATCCGGGTAGAACGCTGATCCAGGTAGATCGCCGATCCGGGTAGATCGCCGAATCGCGTATATCGCCGGTTCGGTAGAGTAAATACGCGACGAAAGGCAAAGTCGCGACGAAGTCGCGACTTTGCAGATTGTGTATATAAAATCTGTAGGTTCTCTACCGGTCTGACGTACTGGACAAAGTCGCACAAGCGCAACTTTGCTGTATACACTTCTCACAATAATTGATTATAAAAATTTTTGAAAAATAAAAGAACACAAATCTAAAACAACCAACCAATATATGTTATGAGTAAAAAGTTTCATATGTTTTTTTTTGCTTTCATTCAAAGAGTAAAACAAATGTGTTGCTGTTTTTGTCAGGGGATAACCTTCAAAAGGCCCCGGCTACGGTTAAATATATGATACTATAAGCTACCGTTTAAATATACTTGTAATATACAGGTGTTCATTTTGTTCTGGATATTTGATTTCTTTTTTCAAATATAACTATTTGAAATATTTTTACAGTTCTTAATTCTAAGATTAATTTCAAAAATTCAGAATCATTTCATTTATAAAATGAATTATTTTGTAATTATAAATAGGGATGTTATAAAAACATTTTGTGTTATTTTGAACGAAACAAACATGTTTTTTTTTATAAAATGATGTTTTTTAACGGAACAATGTTTTACAACACTACGCAAAAAAATCATGTTCTAAACATGAAATAAAACATGTATTAAATAACATACAAAAAAACAGAGAATAAAAACATATTTTAATTCACGCAAATATTTCATTAGTCAGTATTTTAATCGGCGTCTTTTCATTCCTTATTTAACGTGGTACAACTGATATTGTATAACCATACTTTCTGAAAAACTACAAAAGCTGAGATTAATTTCAAAAATTAAGAACCGTTTTAAAACAATCTGTTTTAACTGTTTTTTTTTGTTTTTTATATCGTTGGTATAACCAAAAAATCAAAATTTGTCAGAAGTGCCATAACAATAAGACGTAAAGAAGTTTTAAAAAAACAGGTTCTTTTAAGAAGCTATCAGCTAAATGTATTTTATATACAGTGTGTCATATACAGTGTTATATACAGTATACAAATAATATACAGTGTATCTCACGGGACGTTGGATTGTATGGGTACTTTTGTTATTATTAGAGATAGAAAGTGGGTTAAATGGGCAAAGTAGTGCACATTTATGTGCTCTTTCATAATCTGTTCAGAAAACAGTTGAATTTCTTCCAAGCTATTTTGAAAATAGCAAAAAAGCATTTTTACAGTATAAAAGTACTTTTAAGTCTACAATTTCATTATGTCAGTTTAAAATTTTTTTCACCAATGAATTCGTCAGAAACAAACGATGCCTTTGTTTTTCTTATGGTCTATGGACGTATGGTTGGTTTTGTCCATGCTTGGATTCAGATTTTTTTTGTTATTAGGTATGCCACATGCCATAATTAGAACACAATAAGCCGACAAAATTGAAGTTCTACTTCAATATCTGAAACTCGCATTGTGCCATGAAAAATACATTTGAGTGATACAGGATTTATGTGCCCATAGTCGAGTTACAGTAAAATTTTGGAATGTATTTATCTTAATTTACTAAATTTCAGATCATGAAGTAACAATTGGTTGGATTTTCGCGACTTTCTTCGCGAAAATCGCAAAACCGCGGCCGCGGCCGCGGTTTTGCCTTTAAAATGCCGTTTCGCTGCTGTGTAGACTCGTGAATCGCGGATTTAGCGCCCATTTCTCTTAATTTTTAGCGAAAAATCGACGTACGGCAATTTCGCCGTTTGAATTACATTGCAAAAATTTTTTGGAGTGGGTACACTCCGTTCGGATCTTGCCCGAAAATTTTACCCGTTGTGTCTTCAAAGGATCCTAGGAGAAGCAACGATGGGCGGTCAACCGCGGCATTTATTGCTAGAAATTGAAACCTTTATCGCGTAGGCCAATCTATTTGTCGATATTTTGCCAAGTTTTCGAATTTATTTCCTTCAATTTGAGTAAATTTATGCATATCGATTTGTGGCTGTACTTCTACTAGAGTCTCCATGACGACGGCTCAATAAACTGACAGTTCCTCTGTATCATGCTCAAAATGACAACGCTATTCGTCTTACTGCTATCGTTTTGGTCGAAATGGCTAAAAAAGCGGCCAGAAAATGTTATAAAATGTTGTCGCAGGGGTTCCCGGGTAACTACGCAACTATAATAAGGTTTAGTTTGAAGAATTTCCAACGGAAAATAATGGACATGTGCCGGGGAAAAGCATGGCTTTTCGTAGCGTAAAAATGTAGGTATTCCACCCGACCTCAATCATATTTCGTATTTTGATATATGTTTAACTAAACCGAATGTTTTTTGCGATTTTAGGTACGTTAGGGATTTTAGAGAATGAATGCCTTTTAGGAGCTCGATTTGACAACTATCATTGCATATGAAAAGGCCCTAAGTTAAGTCGGTTGGTACTACCGATCTGTCAAAGCAATAATCATACCATGCAAAATGTAAGGCAAGGCCGCGTGACAAAGCTAAGATCCCTCTGTGCTTAGATCATACAAGGCATATACGGTATACCGCGTATACAAGGTATTACAATGTATATAAATATTCATCTACATTGGCTGCGACTGCCGTTTGAATGGTAATTCATGGGTAATTCAACAGGGTCCATATAACAAAGAAGAAGAAGAACCATTAAGATGACGTTTGTGGTTCAAGACCAAGTGCGTATCAATACAACAACGTATAAGTAGCCGATGGTGTTTAGAGCCTTTTCTAGGTGTTTATTACTGGTTACCGGGCATCTTAATTCAAGTGATACGTTAAAAGACAGTGACTTGTGTCAGAGAGAAGCCTGATTTGGCTTAAACACCATTTTCCTGCACGGAAGAAGTTTGAGGTTAGATTACCTGTGGATTTTGTTTTGTTGTATTAAATAAATATGCAAGTACGACCATCAATAGAACCAATTCCTTTTTTTCAGGTTCGTTTGGCTATAGCAAAGCTTGTGCAAAAGATTTACATACAGACGAGGAATAGCTCTCGGAACGGTATTGCCCAAAAGGTAAACCTTGGACCAGATTCTATTTACACGGTAATAGACTTTCCGAGTGAAATCGATGATAACCCTACGAGAATTGGTGGCCTAAACAAAGATCGCACGTTCATGATTGTAGAAATCGGCGAAAGCAAGTTCTTTCACCGAAAGTGCCATCGTAGACTATATCGAGATGGCCGTTGGGTGTTTAGAGGGGCGGAAAGTGATAGTGGAGTGAATATATTCTGGTGGAAGGGCCTAACCGAAGAGGGACATTTATGCGCTTAGTTAAAGTTGACGTTGTCGATGTGACGATGACACTTCGAAGAGCATCTCCACGCGTAACGTTCACGGTAACCTCTCCGGAAGGCACCAAGGAAGTCGCACGAAGGCAAAGTTCAAAGTGCATCCCAGAATTGACCGAGAGAATGAATGCGTTGAAAATGAATTGTCAAAAGCGAAAGATCAACAAATGGTATAATATAATACGTCGAAGAGTCTAACCTTCAAAAACCTTGAGAAGAGCGTGGAAATGGTATGTATTTTGACGTGTAATTTTTTTGATAGAAAAAAAAAACAATAGAATTTACATATTTTGTTCATATTTATTCATATTTATCGACTTATTTGTTTTAAAAATTATTATTTTTATGGTTTTCTTTTTTATTTATTTTGTTTTCGCTTTTGCATAGTTTGATATGAATTTCCATTTTGTATTTTCCTTTGTTTTGCTAATATTTCAAACTTTTGTAACAAAATAACTTTATATCAAACTTTTAACTGAGAAAAAACAAACAAAAAATCATGGGGATTTATTTGTTTATTCAATTCATCTTTTAATTTAATTTTTTTACCAATTTATTAGGTAGCCAGTTCAACAAATATCCACAATGAAGACTGTGGCCCAATGCAAGATCAAGAGGGGAGTACGTGGAAAACATGCTTGAAAAGTCTGCGATTTGGACCAGACAATATGAATAGAAATGTTTGAGGAACACGAAAACAGCAGTATTGGAGTAATATGAAGAAAGAGAGAAACAAATCCATGGAAAAGTGTACGAGCGAAAACCTTTAAAAAGTAATTATTATGGGACATTAAAATGGTGACAGAAATATGTAGATTATAAAAGTAAATTATAATATGGGCTGGAAATTAATTTTCCAAAATTAAAATTAATTTGTGCAGCAAATGAGTATCAATAGATTAATTGAAATAATCACTGCCAGTTAAAGTTTAGTTCAGTTATTGTTTTTATAAATTATATTAAACTTATTCCATTATAGTCTTACGAAGATGAAAAACGTGGAAGTTTTACATAATATCAATTCATTTGAAGTAGAGATAATTTATTAACTTATACAAATTTCAGCGACATAGTGTGGTAAATAATTAATTGCCTATCCTCTTTACCACATCATGTTCACATCAGGTTTGACCTACCAAAAACTTGCATAAATTTAGAAAAGAGAGAAAGTATAAAATAAACTGTTTGATAAAGAGCATCTCCTCTAGCATTTTTTTTTTTAGTAAGGACGAATTCTTAAAAATATTAAGATATATAGAAAAGGTGAACAGAAAACATTGCTTAGAATATTTTTAAATAGGGTGTAATTATTTTGTATTGAGGAACGGTGTGGCTGGTTGAGTATATTGATTTAAGTATTTTTGAGATTTCTATTTTGGTAATATTTTTAATGATTAACTTTTTATGGAATTGAGAAAGCAAGCTATTTTTTATTGCAGCTAGCATTTCTGTCTTTATAGTAATCTGATTTTATAAATTAAAACAAACTTAAATATTAAACTTTTATTGCAGTATTTGTTAATATTCACTTTTTGAAAATTGTATTAAATTTTTTTCTAATCAAATGCTCACATTCAAGTTTTTACTCAGTAAAAAGTTTTAGTTGAAAGTTTATTTATGGATTTCTTTATTTATTCTTAAATTTATTTATTTTTTGTTATTTTTATGGCTCTCATGTGTTATTTTATCTTTGTTTTTGTATATATCATCTCAGTCATATATATCATATGAATTTTCATTTCATTTGTTTTGCTAATATATCATACTTCTGTAATTTTATGAATAATCATACTTCACACAGAATGACATGTACTTTCTAAAAAAAGAACACTTAAAGTTCCATGGGATTTCTTTGTACTTTTATTGTTTGTGATAAATTTCAATTTGTTATTTTCTTTGCTTTATTAGTAGTTTACATTTCTGTGACTCTATAAAGAATTGAAAAACAAATACTTAACTTCAAAGGAAACTTTTTATTTGGAATAAGTATAATTTATATACTTTGCTAAAAAAAAAAAAAACAGTAAATAGTAATGTTTCATACGGACTAATTTGATTTTTTTATTTTTATTCGATTTATTTTTGCATTTAATTTCTGTTCTTTAGTTTATTTACTTTTTATTATTGTATTTCCCATTGTTTGATATGTGTTTTAAACTTTTACTCAAAATGATATTTAATTGGCAGAAAATTCAAAGGTAGCAAATGTTTTATTAATTAAATGTTCAAATTTATGATATATTGATTTCCGGGTGGAAACCGCGTTGAGGACTTTGAAGTAGTCGACGTTTCGCGCTCTGTTGCAAGAGGCATCTTCAGGACTAAGTTATCAAACCAAGCGCTAAGAGCTCTACAATTTAGATGTTCAAATTTAAATGTTAAAAGTGTTAGTTGAAAGTTTATTTATGGATTTGTTTGTTTATTCCTACATTTATTTATTTTGTATTTTTATGGCTTTCGTATATTATTGTTTCTTCGTTTTGGCATTGTTTTTTATGAATCTTAATTTATTTTTGTGTTCTATATGATACTTTACTCAAAATGGCATGTACTATGTGCGCAAAAAAAGTCTTGCACCACATATGCAACCAAATATACTAAACTTATTTTTGTTAGCTTTGTAAATGGTTTTTTATAACCTATACATTCTTACATTAACAGTGGTTTGATTCAAATAGAGCGGCAACCAGCAATATTTACATTTGATTTCATGGCATACTTCGACTACAAGCATTTATAATGACCCTATGTTTATCTGAATTAATGTTTTTATAATTGCATACAATCTTTACAATGGAACTTTTTCAAATAAACATCTAATAAATTTTTAAATGCTGTTTTTTTTATATTCTTTGATATTATGTTCTCATGAAATTAATACAGGATGTATTCAGATTTTCTACAAACATTGTCAAACTTGCATTAAACAAATAGTAGTTTATGCATCACATTAGTAAATTAATACAATAGGTAAGTATGTATAATACTCTTGGTTATGTAATTCGACCCATGTACCGAAGACTATAGTAACTACATAGGGATTGCACTTGAGTTACGATAGTCTTTGTTGCATGGGTCATTATTATGGTATAATCAAGGATAATACCATTATCACTAAACAGTGATCTACTTTCCTTCAAGGACAATAATTATTGTTATCAAAATCCAGTTGGTTGGTAAAGAACATGTTATTTATTTTAATATTGTGTTTCTTTATCAAATGAAACTAACACTTTACTATAATGTTTATTGTATTCGCTTCACTTAGTTACGGAACAACATTCGGTTCCGCATGTCCTATGCTACATACATACGGTCGGTAACTAAGATAGTGCAGTTACCTGTAATATCTGTAGTTACAGTACATAACAGTCGGTAACGCACGTATTACAGGTAACTGCAATACACAAATGTTTATATTCGGAGAAATCACGGACTATAGGTGGCGCTGCGATTCATCAATATGGCGGTTCTGTGATAGATGGGTTATTTGTTACCTTATTGTGTTTATTACGAAAACAGTACATTCGGTAAGTTTACTTGATTGTTATATCTTTATAACAAAGTTAAGGGTGCTGATCGACGTTGTTTTTGGTTATTATTACCCCTATCATAGTTGTTGTGATAGTTGTAAACAATAAACACAACATAACCTCATTTATCTATCACAGACAAGTTCAGTTTTCTCCACTGTGGGCCGCCACCGTCGCTGGTTTTATGTCTATGGTTTTGCCGAATGCTTGTTTGGTTATCTTATTAGTAGTAATAATTTTAATACAGATCATTGTATTAATGGTGGAAACATGGTGGAAACTCTCAATTTATGCAACTAGATTATTATTATTATTCGAACAAAAGGACATATTTGTCATTTGTGTGTTTTAAATTTTAAACTGACATAATCAAATTGTAGGCAAAAAAAGTGCCTTTATAATAAAAAAAAATGCCTTTTTGATAGGATCACAAATAAAGAAGTTAAGACCATAATTAAAAAATAACGTTTTTTGGTTTTTCAAAGTAGCTTGGAAGCCATTTGGAACTCAACTGTTTTCTGAACAGATTATGAAAGAGCACATATGCACTACTTTGCCCATTTAACCGACCTTCTATCTCTAATAGTAACAAAAGTACCCATACAATCCAACGTCCCGTGAGACACATTGTATATTAAAAATACATTTAGCTGTTAGCCACTTTAAAACAAAAAAAAATCTGTTAGAAAATTTAATTGTTTCGGCACAAATTTTGATTAATTGTTTATACCAACGGTTGTTATGTTTAAAACAGTGTTTTTAACATGTTTTAAAACAAATTTAAATTTTTTTTTAAACATGTTTAAACAGTTTGTTGTGTTGTGTTTTAAACGTTTTTAAAACTACCGAAATTTGAACAGCGTTTGTTGTTTTTCAGAAAGTATAGTAATACAATATCAGTTGTACCAAGTAAAATTAGGAATGAAAAGACGCCGATTAAAATGCCGAGAAATAAAATATTTGCGTGATTTAAAATGTTTCTAATCTCTGTTTTGTTTGTGTGTGATTTAAAACATGTTTTATTTCATGTTTTATTTCATGTTTAAAAGTTAGAACTTGCGTACTGTTTAAAAACATTGTTCCGTTAAAAAACATTTTATAAAAAACATAATTTATTGAAGGTATTATTTTTAATAAAATTCGTTATTTTTTAATTATAAGCAAAACCCCAAATTAAGAATGTGTCTCCACATACATACAAATTTATTTTAATTTGGCAGTTTCAACTTTTAATTTAATTCTAATTACTTTTTTTGTTACTTTTTTCTTATTTTTTTAATTTTTAATTCGTTTGGTTAAAATGTAATTTCATGAGTTTTGATTAATTGCTGATAGCTAAAAAATACGTAATTTTATAAAAAATGAAAAATTCTTAGAGTTGATCTTGGAATTAAAAAAATGTAAAAATATACCTACAGCGTGCGCATTAGAAAAAAAAATTACCAAGTTTTTAATAACAATGAACACCGTATATATTATAAATACATTTACCTGATTCCTTCTTTAAAACAAAAAAAAAATTAATTGTTTCGGCACAAATTTTGATTAATTGTTTATACCAACAGTTGTTATGTTTAAAACAGTTTGTTTAAAATGATGTTTTCAACATGTTTTAAAACAAATACTTTGTTTGAACTATTTTGTTTAAATGTGTTTAAACAGATGAAAAGAAGGCGATTAAAATGCTGACAAATAAAATTTTTGCGTGATTTAAAATATGTTTTTATTCTGTTTTTTTTTTGTATGTGATTTAAAACATCTTTTATTTCATGCTTAGAACATGTTTTTTGCGTAGTGTTTAAAAATTGTTCCGTTGAACACATCATTTTATAAAAAAAAAACATGTTTATTTCGTTAAAAATAACAAAAATGCTTTTATAACATCCCTGCTTATAATTCAAAAATAATACATTTTATAAAAAAAGTGATTCTTAATTTTTGAAAATAATCTTGGAATTACGAAATGTAAAAATATTTCAAATATGTAGTTATATTTGAAAAAAAAATCAAATATCCAGAAGAAAATGAACACCAGTATATTACAAATATATTTAAACGGTAGCTTATAGTATCATATATTTAACCGCAGCCGCGGCCTTCTGAAGGTTATCCCCTGACAAAAAAGGTCACACATTTGTTTTACGCTTTGAATGAAAGAAGAAAAACCATATGAAACTTTTTACTCATAATATATATTGGTTGGTTGTTTTAGATTTTGTGTTCTTTTATTTTTCAAACTTTTTGACAATCGTACTGAGCAAAGTCGCGTTTGCGCGACTTTACCGCGCGACAGTACGACAGCTCGGTTGAGAACCTATAGTTTTCGGTGATATAGACAATATGCAAACTCGCGACGAAGTCGTGACTTTGCTGTACCGAATCAGCGATATACGCGGATCGGCGATCTATCCTGATCGGCGATCTACCTGGATCAGCGAACGACCCGGTTCGGCGATCTGCCAAGATCGGCGAACTACCGGATCGGAGATCTACCCAGATCGGCGGTCTACCCGGATCAACGAACTACCCGGATCGGCGATCTGCCCAGATCGGCAATCTGCCCAGCTCGGCAATCTGCCCAGATCAGCGATCTGCCCGCATCAGCGATCTACCCGGTTCGGCGATCTACCCGGAGCGGCGATCTGCCCGGATCGGCGGTCTACCCGGATCGGAGATCTACCGACTCGGCAATCTACCCGGATCGGCGTTCTTCACGCATCGGCGATCTACCCGCATCGGCGTTCTACACTAATCGGCGATCTACCTGTCTAGGCGATGCGCAGACCTATTAGGTCTGCCCCGTTTCTATTGTGTTCTAATTATGGCATGTGGCATACCTAATTACAAAAAAAAATCTGAATCCAAGCATGGACAAAACCAACCATACGTCCATAGACCATAAGAAAAACAAAGGCATCGTTTGTTTCTGACGAATTCATTGGTGAAACAAATTTTAAACTGACATAATGAAATTGTAGACTTAAAAGTACTTTTATATTGTAAAAATGCTTTTTTGCTAGGAACACAAATAAAGAATTTAAACTGCTTCCGGGTTATGCCGTGTGTCAAGATTTGTTAATGCTGACGTTTCGCGAACCATGTTGCTCGCTTCTTCAAAGCTAATTGAATACTGGTAGTATTCAATTAGCTTTGAAGAAGCGAGCAACATGGTTCGCGAAACGTCAGCATTAACAAATCTTGACACACGGCATAACCCGGAAGCAGTTTATTTTCTAAATGATTCTGGCCGTGAAAGCCTACGTACTTACAAATAAAGAAGTTATGACCATAATTAAAAAATAACGTTTTTTGGTATTTTCAAAATAGCTTGGAAGAAATTCAACTGTTTTCTGAACAGATTATGAAAGAGCACATAAATGTGCACTACTTTGCCCATTTAACCCACTTTCTATCTCTAATAATAACAAAAGTACCCATACAATCCAACGTCCCGTGAGATACACTGTATATTATTTGTATACTGTATATAACGCTGTATATGACACACTGTATATAAAATACATTTAGCTGCTAGCTTCTTAAAAGAACCTGTTTTTTAAACTTCTTTACGTCTTATTGTTATGGCACTTCTGACAAATTTTGATTTTTTGTTTATACCAACGATATAAAAAAAACAAAAAAAAAACAGTTAAAACAGTTTGTTTTAAAACGGTTCTTAATTTTTGAAATTAATCTCAGCTTTTGTAGTTTTTCAGAAAGTATGGTTATACAATATCAGTTGTACCACGTTAAATAAGGAATGAAAAGACGCCGATTAAAATACTGACTAATGAAATATTTGCGTGAATTAAAATATGTTTTTATTCTCTGTTTTTTTTGTTTGTTATTTAATACATGTTTTATTTCATGTTTAGAACATGATTTTTTTGCGTAGTGTTGTAAAACATTGTTCCGTTAAAAAACACCATTTTATAAAAAACATGTTTGTTTCGTTCAAAATAACACAAAATGTTTTTATAACATTCCTATTTATAATTACAAAATATTCATTTTATAAATGAAATGATGCTTAATTTTTGAAATTAATCTTAGAATTAAGAACTGTAAAAATATTTCAAATAGTTATATTTGAAAAAAGAAATCAAATATCCAAAAGAAAATGAACACCTGTATATTACAAGTATATTTAAACGGTAGCTTATAGTATCATATATTTAACCGTAGCCGGGGCCTTTTGAAGGTTATCCCCTGACAAAAACAGCAACACATTTGTTTTACTCTTTGAATGAAAGCAAAAAAAACATATGAAAGTTTTTACTCATAACATATATTGGTTGGTTGTTTTAGATTTGTGTTCTTTTATTTTTCAAAAATTTTTATAATCAATTATTGTGAGAAGTGTATACAGCAAAGTTGCGCTTGTGCGACTTTGTCCAGTACGTCAGACCGGTAGAGAACCTACAGATTTTATATACACAATCTGCAAAGTCGCGACTTCGTCGCGACTTTGCCTTTCGTCGCGTATTTGCTCTACCGAACCGGCGATATACGCGATTCGGCGTTCTACCCGGATCGGCGATCTACCTGGATCAGCGTTCTACCCGGATCGGCGATCTGCCCAGATCGGCGATCTACCCGGAATCTACCCGCTTCGGCGTTCTATCGGCATCAGCGATCTACCGGTCTAGGCGATGCGCAGACCTATTAGGTCTGCCCCGTTTCTAGTTTGTACTACACAACATAAAAAATCAATAACACTTTTTAACAAACTATCAATGTTTTCAAAATCTCGCTATTTTCACGGAGGCTTTTGTCACAGCTTCCGTTTATCTATTGGCTAAGTTGGGAGAAGTGTCAACCAAATTGACAAATAATATCTCCTGTTATGTTAAAATAATTGCATGAATTGTATCCACCATTACTACAGTCATCTGTATTAAAATTATTACTATTCATAAAATAACCAAACAAGCAAATATTATATACCAATATAACCAATAAATATTTGTTGTGTATTGCAGTTATCTGTAATGCGTGTGTTACCGACTGTTATGTATTGTAGTTACCTGTAATATCTGCGTACCGACCGTACGCATGTAGCATCAGTAGCATTGGTAGCATAGGACGGGATATGCAGACGCTAGAAGATTATTGTTTTTGAAGGAAAGTAGTTTAAAGCACTATTTAGTATTATCCTTGTTTATACCATAATAATGACCCATGCAACGAAGACTATCGTAACTCAAGTGCAATCCCTATGTAGGTAGTTACTATAGTCTTCGGTGCATGGGTTGAATTATATAACCAAGAGTATTATACATACTTACCTATTGTATTAATTTACTAATGTATGCATAAACTACTATTTGTTTAATGCAAGTTTGACAATGTTCGTAGAAAATCTGAATACATCCTGTATTAAGTTCATGAGAACATAATATCAAAGAATATAAAATAACAACATTTAAAAATTGATTAGACGTTTATTTGAAAAAGTTCCATTGTAAAGATTGTATGCAATTATAAAAACATTAATTCAGATAAATATAGGGTCATTATAAATGATTATAGTCGAAGTATGCCATGAAATCAAATATAAATATTGCTGGTTGCCGCTCTATTTGAATCAAACCACTGCTAATGTAAGAATGACAGTGTATAGGTTATAAAAAACCATTTACTAACCTAACAAAAATAAGTTTAGTATATTTGGTTGCATATGTGGTGCAAGACTTTTTTTGCGCACATAGTACATGCCATTTTGGGTAAAGTATCATATACAAAACAAAAATAAATTAAGATTCATAAAAGAATAATGCCAAAACGAAGAAACAATAATATACGAAGGCCATAATTCAAAATAAATAAATGTAGAAATAAACAAACAAATCCATAAAGAAACTTTCAACTAACACTTTTAACATTTAAATTTGAACATTTAATTAATAAAACATTGGTTACCTTTGAGTTTTCTGCCAATTGGCAGAATGATATTTTAATTAAATATCATTTTGAGTAAAAGTTTAAAACACATATCAAACAATGGGAAAACCAGCAATGTACACCAAACAGTATAATATTACAATAATAAAAAGTAAATAAACTAAAGAACAGAAATTAAATGCAAAAATAAATCGAATAAAAATAAAAAAATCAAATTATTCCATATGAAACATTACCATTACTATTTACTGTTTTTTTTTTCAAAGTAAATGTTATAATAATAATAATAATAATAGTAGTGTCTTTCTTGTCCAACAGAATTCCAGTTACATGACAAAAATATTAAGCATTCAATAAGATACAATAAGTATACATAAGATACAATAAGAATAATAAGATAAACACAAATATAAATTGAAAATACAATACATATACAAATACATAAATTACGGAACAATGTCGTAAACATTTCCGATCCTCAACATAAGCGCAACGGGACGAAAAATAGTTGCAGATCGTGAGTGCAATCGCGGTACATTAAAATCAATTTTGGACATCAAATACGGTGAATCAATCCTGTTGGCAAGCAGACCCTCCACCAACTTAACACAATGGAGATCCCTGCGGTTTGCAAGGCGCAGGGATCAGCCATTAATACAGACATATCAGCACCTCCGTTATTCCAAATAAAAAGTTTCCTTTGAAGTTAAGTATTTGTTTTTCAATTCTTTATAGAGTAACAGAAATGTAAACTACTAATAAAACAAAGAAAGTAACAAATTAAAATTTATCACAAACAATAAAAGTACAAAGAAATCCCATGGAACTTTAAGTGTCCTTTTTTTAGAAAGTACATGTCATTCTGTGTGAAGTATGATTATTCATAACATTACAGAAGTATGATATATTAGCAAAACAAAGGAAAATGAAAATTCATATCACACTACAAAAACAAAGATAAAATAACACATGAGAGCCATAAAAATAACAAAAAATAAATAAATTTAAGAATAAACAAAGAAATCCCTAAATAAACTTTCAACTAAGCTTTTTACTGAGTAAAAACTTGAATGTGAGCATTTGGTTAGAAAAAATGTTAATACAATTTTCAAAAAGTGAATATTAACAAATACTGCAATAAAAGTTTAATATTTAAGTTTGTTTTAATTTATAAAATCAGATTACTATAAAGACAGAAATGCTAGCTGCAATAAAAAAACAGCCTGCTTTCTCAATTCCATAAAAAGTTAATTAATTATCAAAAATATTACCAAAATAGAAATCTCAAAAATACTCAAATCAATATACTCAACCAGCCACACCGTTCCTGAATACAAAATAATTACACCCCATTTAAAAATATTCTAAGCAATGTTTTCTCTTCACCTTTTCTATTATCTTAATATTTTTAAGAATTCGTCCTTACTAAAAAAAAATCTGATGTGGCCAGGCACATGACTTTATCATACAATATATAAAATTAATAGTTTAGCTGCATGAGAATCTATTCTATTGAGATAAATCGTAGGTATTGTCAAAGCATCAGCATTTGACACTACCTACACTACGTCATCAGAATAATAGTTATTTATGTCACAAATGCCGAAAGTACGGAATAGCGCGACGAGCGGTGATGCGGCGCGTCACCGAAGGCGGAGTGTCGCCGTCGCATATGAGCGAGTCGGCTATCTAGTTTTTGGCAGAAGCGACATCAACGTCTATAGTGTTGCTTTTTAAGAAATACGTATTTAAAAAAAATAAATGATGTCTGTATAGTAAATGCTAGGTTGGTACCACTTAGACGAAACGTCAAGTTTAAAGGTGCGTTCCGATTGGTAGGTAATGGTAGCTAATGGCGGTGGTAGAATACGAAATTATAGTATTTCTTACATATCGTGATAATGACACATATTAGTTTGCATGTACATAAACATGAGTCACTATCAATTTTCTATTGGAAATACTATAACGGCGTCGGCTACCACTGCCATCGTCACTAATGAAAACGCACCTTAAAAAGGTAATTCAAATTGTGACAGATTTATATTTGTTCATGACACATCCCTACCAACATACTAAAATAAAACTACACTCATCGCTATACTTTATTTATAATTTTCTCAATGTATCGTTTTTAGAATTAGATATAAAGACGGGTTGATATTTCTTATCAACAGTCAAATTGGTGATCTTACTTTATTTGAAATTTGTATTTTATAATTTGCCGTACTACAGCGGCAACGTTCCATAGTGGTTTTCCAACCTCTGATGAGATCAGCTGTTTTCGAATGTGACAACACAAAAAAATATTTGTCAAAATCCTGGCTACTATGTAATTTCATATCAATGCAGATGCGACCGATCTCGATCAAATAGAATTTGCTCTTGAAGCAAAACTATTAATTTTACCAAAAAATTTCATAGGCATAAATTATTCAAAATTTCCTGTGCTTTAATTTATTAATTAACTAATTTGTCGAAATTACAGAAATGGCGGCTCATTTCCAAAATCCTTCAAATAGGCTTAGAATAAACTGAAAGGCTAAACTATTAATTTTACCAAAAAATGTGATAGGCATAAATTATTCAAAAATTACTCTACTTTAATTTATTTATTAACTATTTTGTCGAAATTACAGAAATGGCGGCTCATTTGCAAAATCCTTCAAAAAGGCTTAGAATAAACTACCAGTTCCTTTGGACCCTTTTCAACCAAAAGCTTTTCAGCTCTAAGTTAGGTCATGAAACTTCTAAATATGAACTTTCGTCCCGATACCTTTAGTAGTTTCTCCGGAATCGTCGTCACAAAAATCGTTTACACACGCACACACACACACACACACACACACATACAGACATTTTTTTGTACCTTGGT
Organism: Melinopterus prodromus; assembly: GCA_964023965.1. NCBI lineage: Eukaryota > Metazoa > Arthropoda > Insecta > Coleoptera > Scarabaeidae > Melinopterus > Melinopterus prodromus. The sequence continues at coordinate 43,337,755 of OZ030391.1, read as the reverse complement.
CAAAAATGTTCAGGGGACCCAAAAGACCTATTTCCGCTAAAATCTCAATTTTTTTTTTCGGCATGATTACAATACTTTATCTTACTGGGTATGATAAAGTAAAAAAAAAAATGCTAGAGGTGACGTTCTTTATCAAACAGTTTATTTTATATTTTCTCTCTTTTCTAAATGTATGCAAGTTTTGAGTAGGCCAAACCTGATGTGAACATGATGTGGTAAAGAAGATAGGCAATTAATTATTTACCACCCTATGTCGCTGAAATTTGTATAATTTAATAAATTATCTCTACTTCAAATGAATTGATATTATGTAAAACTTCTACGTTTTTCATCTTCGTAAGACTATAATGGAATGAGTTTAATATAATTTATAAAAACAATAACTGAACTAAACTTTATCTGGCAGTGATTAATTCAATTAATCTATTGATTAATCTATTGTGACATTTGCTGCACAAATTAATTTTAATTTTGAAAAATTAATTTCCAGCCCATATTATAATTTACTTTTATAATCTACATATTTCTGTCACCATTTTAATGTCCCATAATACTTTTTAAAGGTTTTCGCTCATAGACGTTTTCCACGGATTGCCTATATTCTGCATGGAGCCGATCCATTTCTGTATTCCGATTGTTAGTTTTTCTTCACAGAGATCATATTGCTTCATCAAGATCGGTTGCTTCTATCTTCATATTCCTCCAATGCTGCTGTTTTCGTGTTCCTCAAACATAGTTATTCCTCAAATAAGAAGATGATTCTATTTTGATAATTTTCTTTGACCCTGCGTGTAATAAAAACCTATAAGCAAAGATAATGTCTAATAATTCTAAAAAGAAACATCCTAAATGCAAAAATTTATTAGAATGCAATTATCCGCTTGCATTATTTACTGGGTGGTCTAAAACTACCAAAAACAATAGAGAGTAAAGTTAATTTTCTTTAAAAGCTAAGGAAAAATGTTATTTGAAAAAAGAGTTTAGAATATTAGATGATATTAAAGAAACTGAACATTTGTGACTGACCTAAACGTGCACGGTTCATTTGAGAAAAAAATTAAAAGGACTACCTACCTACGGTCGACGAAAACAGAAACGTCTGTACGTAAATCGCAGTGGCGATCGTACAATTCTCACAGTCTGAACTTGAGTTCTAGATAGAAACAAATTATTTCTTCCGTTAGAGAGAAACGGACCGAAGGTCGTCTGAGTTCAATTCAACCTGCGAACCCACAGAAACAAACGTTCGTCAAACAGAACGCTTCTGGAAAAGTGGCCGCTGCAACGTTTTCGTTTTCGTTTTCCTCAAAAAAATTGGCCCGAAGATGCTGAGAAAAAGTTGATTCGCTCTAGAAACAGCTGTTTCATATCCGATGTGTGCACGGCACATCTTCCAAACTGTCATTTTCGCAGCATCGCAAATTTACCCTAACATTTGCAAGCCGGCACACCGATTTTTTACCACAGCCACAAAAGGTAACAACATTTTCATCGATTATACCCAGTCTTTCTCCTCAGCTTGACTTTACCCCTAAAATATTAAAACATGTTTAGAAATTTGAAACGTGCAATAAATCGTGTTCTTGCCTATTATTATCCAGGGAAATGCTCATTTGCTCTCTACATTTAGGGCACTGGTATTCACCGTCCTTGGGAATGGCACCCCATACACATAAATGCCTTACAAATTATTGAGCATTCTTTGACAGCCATCAACATCACACACCTGCGTTTGCTTACAGCCGCAATTTTAACAGTATCACTCGCGAATAACTTATAAATCACCAAATCATGCAGTTCATATACTGTTGCAAACTAAACTTCCCCAGAAAAATCACTGTTAACAACCTATGTTATATAACTTGCAACGGTTCTTACGAAGGTATTTACCTTTAGAATTATCTTCCCAGGTATTTTTCTTATATGTTTCATTGCTGTACATCATCTAAACACAAAAAGTAACAATATTTCCATCGATTAAGTCTTTCTACACTTTATAAGTTGATCGTGGGTACGTACTACGTATCTCTTCTATTATTCAGCGAACCTCAAATATTATAATAATACAATACGATTTAAAAACGTCCCGTACGTGTTTTTCAACCCAGATCGCGTTGAATTTCTCCGGGAAAGCCAGAGAAGGGCGGTCGCTAGTAGTTAGGTTATCTCTCTCTCTGTACTTTTCTTGGCCTGGACGCAGTGGACGCTCCTGTCGTGTTTAGCCAGCCTCACGTTTCTTGTTGACTATCAGAGCGGCCGCACCTATCGATGCTTCTGAAACCATGTTCACAGCCACTCTTGCTTTTTGTAAACTTATCACTTGTAAGACTAAGTAGTAAGGTTTCTCTTTTAGGTTAACCATGGAGGGTTAACACAGTTTACAAAGGATACATGTCACAATATAAATGATCGCAGATTGACACTGTTATAATTAATGAAGGCCATTAAAATTTGAATAATTTGATGATTTTCCAAATGTAGTATTGCCTGAATATTTATTGGAAGTGGGACTCCCTGTGCTGTTAACTTGGTGTATATATCAAAATTATCTATTCTAGTGATTTGACACTCCAGAAATATGTGATTGAGGGATCCTATTTGGCCACAATTGCAGTAAGGGCGTTGGGCTATTCCTATTGTGTGGAGATGTTCTGGAGTTAGACAGTGTCCGGTACGCATTCTTATCATTGTGGTTATGCTTCTTCTATCCAGATATTTGTATCTTGCAAAGTATGGTTCTCTCGGGAAGCTCTTTTGGATTGAGGAATAGAATTTTCCCTTTGCTGATGTTGTCTCAAGCCAACTCTCTTTCCAATTTCTTCAAATATTTGCTAATGTAGTTAGGTTATCGCGACTTCTGACAGATTCCGATTCTGACCTTAGGGCTCGAAAATTCCCTAGCGTACCTAAAATCCCCTAGAAACATACGGTTTATTTATATATCAAAATATAAGTACGAATTAAGTCTTCGCCGTGCGAATCCATTCCGTAGAGCGGTAGTTTCCAAATTGCTTGCGCTTTGCCCTGTCCTCCCGGTCTTGCTCTTTTCGGCTATCTCAATAACTCCGCTCCAAGGTGCCGCGCCCAACAGTTTGAAAACCACTGCCGTAGAGATTCGAAAGGGTGATTTGGTGATTTTGTACATTTTTAGGCTTCGAAAGCACGCTTGTCCCTGGCGCATATCTATTATTTTCCGTTGGTAATTCTTCAAACTAAACCTAATTATAATCGCGTAGTTGCCAGGGAACGCCTGCGACACCATTTTATCGCTATTCTGGCCGCTATTTCAGCCACTTCGAGCAAAACGATAGCAGTAAGACGAAAATAGCGTCGTTGTCATATTCAGAATGTCAAAAAACACGTAACTGTCATGTTATTAAGCCGTCGTCATGGCGCCTGGAGTAGAAGTACAGTCAGAAATCGATATGCATAAATTTACTCAAATTGAAGGAAATAAATTCGAAAACTTGACAAAATATCGACAAATAGATTGGCCTACGCGATACAGGTTTCTGTTTTGAGCAATAAATGCCGCGGTCGACCGCCCATCGTTGCTTCTCCTAGAATCCTTTGAAGACACAACGGGTAAAATTTTCGGGCAAGTGCCGAACGGAGTGTACCCACCCCAAAAATTCTTGCAATGTAATTCAAACGGCGAAATTGTCGTACGTCGATTTTTCGCTAAAAATTAAGAGAAATGGGCGCTAAATCCGCAATTCGCGAGTCCACACAGCAGCGAAACGGCATTTTAAAGGCAAAACCGCGGCCGCGTCCGCGGTTTCGCTGTTTTCGCGAAGAAAGACGCGAAAGTCCAGCGTTTAGACGTCGTTGATTTTTGTCTTTTAGTTATTAATGACTAATCGGAAAATCTACTAACCCCATATTATTAGATCTATCCGCTTCCATAAAAATCTTGTTTACAACCTTATTGTATAAAAACTGAAGGAAACATAAACGCCAATCGATAGAAGAGATTTCTCTCGTACCGTGTCACATATTATAATCAAAATTATGCAAATATTAAGAATTTAATTGTTAATTAAAATTGCTACCTTGTCAAGTTATGGTTCTTTTTGTGTATTGATAATAAGCTGCCCCGGTTCTCCAAGCTGTGTCGGTTCTCTCCGACATGACTGCAGCGCTAACGCCTCTCTTCCCCGCAACCCCTCAAAGACCGTAGAGCATCGGAATTCACGCGGAGTTTCAGCACGATCTTTTGTATAAAAAATGCAAGATAAACAATGATTATGTAATAAACTTTAAACCTATGAATTATTGCGTAGCCTATAGTCTATATTTCATTATTCTAGCTCTTCTAATAACGGAATGGCTGGTATTGCATAATATAGCTTTTTGTGGGTCAAGCACTACTCCAATAATTTTACAAAAATACACATTGAAAGCTAGCATCCCGCAAGCGATTTTACTTTTTAATTCGTTCAAATCTATGTATTATTTCTCGAGTAATTAATTGCTAAAATTAAACGAATAAAATTTAGGTGGCAAAAACAGCGCCAATTCTTCTTAATTTGGAAAAATCGGGAAAACACCAACACGTACAGCTTTATAATTTTTATGAGTTGTAGCATATTCATCAAGGACAGCACCAGAATTTTTTAAAAAAATTTCGCCCCTAGGTTTCCGAGAAAATGGACGTCAAAAGAAGGGACATAATATATGGCCACGATAGTACTTATTAAATTTGTACCCCAGTTTTATAGTTTTTGGAGATGTTACTTTTATTAAAATATAGTTTCATATTTCTTTTTCTAGCATTACCTAAGATTCCGATTCCATATCATCAAAAAAATACAATCATGCCGAATGACTACTGCTATATTAGTTTTAATAAAAAGAAACGTAACGTGTTCAAATCTGGTCCTCAAAGTTTAGAAGAAAGTAACCAAATAAAAGGTTTAGGAAAAGACTTATGGCTAGAAACTTAAATAACGTAGGAATATATAGGGTTAAGTATTTGTAAGAAGCACACCAAATTCCGGGTTTTAAATTAGCATCATGTATATTCTTCCTGTTTTTTTACTCGTGTGAATTACAAATTGAACAGTGAAAAACGCATGTCCCTGAGGTCAGTGGTGTATATGTAACAAGACGATTAAATGTTAAAAGGAAGCAATTAAATAATGGTAAAAGGATATCTACCATGTCAATATCTCGTCGTTTTTGAAAATGACTTAAGTGATAAATACGAAATAATTTTAAAATGTAAGGTGTGTTTATTTCTTAGCATTAAAAATTACTATTCTTGTCAACTTTTTAAAAAGAAATATATTTGCTGGTTACGTTTCTTTTTATACACACTGTGTAATAATAACGACTTTGGAAGATTTACAGCAAGTTGCAGATCGCAATTATTTTTTTAAATCAAAAATAGGAAAAGTGTTCACTGAAAATCTTCGAAGAATTCATAGTTTTTCTCCTTTAACTTAGTCAAGAGTTTCTCACTAGTCTCGTACAGTATTAGATATAGTTTCTTTTATTGCAAAAAAACATGACTTTAACTGCCAAAACTCCATCCACTATCTTTGGGGCGCCTTAGGCAAGAATACTCTAAAGTCCAATTTCATATTCTTACTACGGTAATTTATTAAGTACCTAACTAATTTATAGTTTATACAAGATTGATTTTGATTCATAAGCTGCAAGAGCGCAAATATAAAATTCACTATTCTTGAGAAGTTTATAAATTACTTAAAGATTAGTTGGGACCTCGCTGAGAGGAGCCTAAATCTGTTTTCAAAATACTGCTTTGGGAGCCCCCTGTTATTAGGGGCCCTGGGCAAATGCCCATTTTGCCCATGGGTTAACGCGCCGCTTGGTACAATATAATTCGCCAAAATATACAACAAAAATTATAATGTCATTATTAGGTACATAAATGAAAGACATGCACAAACATTTATTTTATTAATTGTACTTCCTTACATTAACAAAAATATTGTTGTTTAATACAACATTTTAAATTGTATGTATATAAAAGATACAATATTTAAAAATAGAGAATTACAAATTACAAAAACAAATATTATAAACTAGGTGTGCTGCTGATGCGTTTTAATCTATCATTTTTTTGCCGAATTTCTCGAACTTTTCGTTTTCAATGTGTTGAATTTTTGTTCATATTGTATAATTTAAAAAAATACGTCTAACACATATTCTTTGTCGAATAAACGCTTTTAATACTTCTGTATCAGTGGTAATACTTCTGTATCAGTGGTAGAAAATTTTAATTGAAACTTTTTAAGAAAACCTTATTAATATTTTTACATGTCGGAAGTCCTTTACTTTGAGCTGGTGAATCTTGCCTTGTAGTTAGGTCAGTCTCATTAGAACTAGAAGATGCAACTGTTTCACTAGATATTAGTCCGCTCTCATGTAAAACTATTCCAACAACATAATTTGTTTCATCTTCATCGTCTAGGAGATTTGTATTGTGAGAAGTATTATTTGTTTTACCTAATATTATTAGTCGCGGTCTATTGATGGTATTTAAAGGTATTGGGTGGTCATGGAGACTCTGTATTTTAATTGATAATTTTCTCGTAAGTCCTTGTACAGCATTTTTACCGCATTTGTTGTCATTAATATTCCTTTCTGATATATTTATAAAGTTCTTTTATTTTTGCACAATATGTTAGACGTAAAGTGAATCATTGAATCTAATATTCTGTTCTGTTTGTGCAATTGTAATCCATATGCAGCTTTGGCAACAATTTTGCTGTCTGGTACTCGAGAATTTAGCAGATCAAACCACGCATTTGTGGTTTCAATGAAATCGGCGGTGATAGTAGCTGTCGGATAATTTTTATAATAGTGCTTAAGTGCCGTTTTGCGAAACGTTTTGCCTTCTAAATCCATCACAGGTTCTAAATGTTCTTCAGTCAATTTATGGCAACTGCTTATTTCTATATTGTTTACAGCTTTAACTAAACACTCTAGTAGTTTTTTGTTTATAATTTTACCGTCAAATAAAAATTCTGAATCAATCAGCCAGTTCCTAATAAGTTTTAAAAGATGCGGAGCATTAGCAAAAAAATATTTTTTTCGTGATGGTATTACTGGATGTGGTATGTATAGTTTATTGTGCGTGATACTTAAGACTTTCCATTATCCAACATAACCGCCCCCACAATTACTCACACACGCAATTACCGTAAGCCCAACTTTATGTAATTGGATTAGCACAGATGTTAAAATCTCAGGCCTTTTTTTTTATCAAAATCCACAAATACTGGCTGCTTCCATCTGCCAATTTATCCACTAGCATTGATTACTTGCATTTGTGACAACTTTATCCTCTTCTGGTTATATTCATATGTTGCTCTCACTTTCATCTCGTCGTACTGTCATACGACTTTTCATCTTCAGTCATGTTCTTCCCCCCACACATCCAAAATCCTTAATACGGTATTCAAATCACCTTGACGCATATCTGATTTTGAAGCGTATGTCTGTAGTGCCCGAATTCCAGGTAAAGGGTAATGCAATTGATTTCTTAAATAGACATAACTCCTTTTACTTAAATATCTTAATAAAGTGAACATCCATTATGCAAATTTAAAATAAAAGTCGAAGAAAGTAAAGCCTCTTGGATTTTGCATAAGTTTATTTAGTATACTTGGTCGGTACTAGTTTCGGATCCCCGATCCTTCTTCAGCCAGTCAAATCTAGGGCAATGAACAAACAATTAGAAACAATATCAAACATGAAATTAAAATAGTACTTACAGTCATATGAATTAGTTAATCACGTCTACGTGCGAACATGCTTCCACGAGGTAAGCGTAAAATACGGGCGTCAGGAGAGCAGCAAAAGCTGTAGGCACATCACAGGAGAAACAGGAAGAGTGAGTGAAAATGGGGTTATATTTATATGATTTTTGACGGATGTAAAGAAGCGGGAAGTAAGGAGCATGTCGAACTACAGGATGGGAATTAGGTTGGTAATTGTTATAACATGAAATCGGTCAAATGAAACAGCGAGCAGACGATGATCGTAGACAGTCGGGGTTAAAAACGCTCATAAACAATTAACAAATAAACAAAAGCAAACAACGGGGCTTACAATGTCATGTTAATCGGGAACATGACAAAACGAAAAACACTAGAAGTCACGCAAAGTTATTGTACGTAAAAAGTTCATAGAAATGGTTGAGTTGCAATCTATATTAAAATATGAATTACAATTAAGCTGACAATAACCAAAGGATACAAAACAAACTAAATTATAGCGTACGGAAAAGAATTGTTCGAGCGAGCACACGGCAGGCAACCCACACAGCATAGCATGAAAAATTTAAAACGAAATGGCGGAGATATGGAAAATTCAAAATTTTATCACAAAACTATAAATTAAATATATAAATAACACATATTAGACAATAAACGAGAGGGGTTTAATGTTGAGTGACCCAGACAACAAAATAAATGCAAAAAAGAAATTAAATAGCGTAAGTGAACAAAGGTTTTGTAAAGGAGTTGATTTGATCGTTAATTAAATGAATGCCAGGTGCGTTCTTGTTTTTTTTTCAATTTCAAGCAATTCCAGAAAATCCAACTTGGGGCTCTTTTGACAACTATGAATAAGTTTAGTGTTTTTAAAATCAATGACATGGCCAGTTTCAGTTCTATGTTGGAAAAGGTTAGAATTGCTTTTATTTTTATGTTCAGCGATTCTCTTGGACAGCTTACGGCCAGTTTCACCAATATGAACAGCATTACAATTGCAGCATTTGACGGAGTAGACACCGCATCTGTCTAGGGTGGATTGGGGTGTTTGACGATGGGTAGAAGCAGAGTAATTAATTTGTTATTAGTTTTATAAGCAGGGATGATGTTGTAAGGGGGAAGTAATTTTTGAAGTTTTTTGTTGATGGGGTTATATGAAAAGGGTTTATACATTGACTGAATATTATAATTGAGATTTAAGTAAAGGGGATCTAATTTAAGGGAAGTTTTATCTAGGACAGGGATGGCGAACCTTTCTGTGACGTGGATCAAATTTTGTTCATATTTTTTTTAGTAGTAGCTCGTGGGTCACTAATGGCCGTTAAGTTTTAAGTTTAATTTAAGTTGTGAAGTTTAAAAATTTTAACCGAGTATTTTTAACACCTTTAAAATTCAGTTGGCTTAACGAGTAAAAATTGGCGTGGTTTGACGATTTAAAAATGTTTAGTGGGGTTAAAAATTCTTAAGTGTTTGGTGCAAATGGTAGTAAGTGTTTGAATGAACAAGGAGTAACGAAAATTACATACAATATGACACACACACACATATATACATGTATAACAAAACTGATTACAAAGTATTTAATGAGAAATCTGTTGCTGTTTATCTTCAAATAGTTTTTTAATATTTGGTTCATATTTTGTATTCATTAGTTTAACGCATTTTGCAGTTAATTCCCTGTCAAGTCTATTTCTATTAGAAGATTTTACAAAGTTCATTGAAGAAAACAATTTTTCACACGAATATGTGGACCCAAACATTGTTAAAAGAGCATTAGCTAGTTACTTTATCATACGCAGTATGGTAAAGTATTGTAATCATGCCGAAAAAAAAAATTGAGATTTTAGCGGAAATAGGTCTTTTTGGGTCCCCTGAACATTTTTGACCAAGGTACAAAAAAATGTCTGTGTGTGTGTGTGTGTATGTGTGTGTGTGTGTGTGTGCGCGTATGTGTGTACTCGATTTTTGTGGAGACGATTCCGGAGAAACAAGGTATCGGGACGAAAGTTCATATTTGGAAGTTTTATGACCAAACTTAGAGCTGAAAAGCTTTTGGTTCAAAAGGGTCCAAAGGAACTGGTAGTTTATTCTAAGCCTTTTTCAAGGATTTTAGAAATGAGCCGCCATTTCTGTAATTTCGTCAAAATAGTTAAATAATAAATTAAAGCAGAGGAAATTTTGAATAATTTATGCCGATGACATTTTTTGGTAAAATTAATAGTTTAGCTGCAAGAGCAAATTCTATTTGATCGAGATCGGTCGCATCTGCATTGATATGCTACATAGTAGCCAGGATTTTGACAAATATTTTTTTGTGCTGTCACCACAGAAATGTCTATGGCTGTCACCACACTGTCACACTCGGAGAACCATCGACTATAAATCTGTCAGAATTTGAATTAGCTTTTTAGTTTGTACTGCTGTGCAGTACAAACTGAACTTCGCCTTTGCCATTTTATAATTATTTTTATTCTAAAATGTAATGTTTTTCTTTCCTTTATGGGCAATAAAGTGATTTATTATTATTATTATTATTAATAGCGGAGGGAAGAAAGTCGATGTGACATGGGATGTCATAAGGTATAATGGAGTCATAAGGGAGTCATAAGGTATAATGGAGGGTTTGGAGGTTTGTTTTCGGTAGATGTTATAGGAAAACCAACCTCCAAACCCCCCATTATACCTTATGACTCTTACCATCCCATGTCACATCGACTTTCTTCCCTCCGCTATTATTTCCACAGAGCACTTACTTACCCTATCGACCACAAAGCCAAAACCAATGAAATTAATTACATTTTCCAACTTGCTAACAAACACAAATTTCCCAACAAATTAATTCACAAAGTCCTAGATCAGGGATGGCGAACCTATGACCCGTGGGTCAGACACTGACCCACGCATGATTTTTACCTGACCCACGATTGCTAGGCAACCAATAAACCAACGCTAGTTTATTGAGATTTTCTAATTTGTGTGGATAATTTATATTCTATTTGTATTTTTTAAGGACTGCATTGACACAAAAGCAATTTTAATGCTGTCTATAACTTTTAGTTATGTTTTTTGAAAGAGACTTCCGTAGCACTTGTATCGTCCCCTCTCTGTTTCACGTTGTAAGGCGCCAATCGGTACACCAGCAAGTTTTATGTGCGAAGCATGGTTTAAAAACATTTTCCAGTGTAATTTCAGTTGTAATAAAAATAATCAACTTTATAAACGCAAGAGCTCTTAATAAACGGCAATTTGCAGAATTCTTAAAGGAAATTGAATGCCAATATTCAGGGGTTTTGACATACAACAACGTGCGATGGCTTAGTTTCGGTCAAGTCCTTAATCGCTTTGTAATGTTATTAGAAGAAATTAAGCTTTCTTTAATTGAAAAAGACAATAGTTTCGATGAATTATCCAATATACATTGGTTAAATGATTTAGTGTTTTCATGCGACCTCACTCAGCATTTTAATGAACTGAATAAAAAACTTCAAGGGCATGGACTAATTGTTTTAACGATGTTTGAAAATATTAAAATATTTGTGACGAAACTTGACATCTTTACTAAGGATTTGGAAATGAAAATCATGAAATGTTTTCCTCAATTACAAAAACATTTTCAAAACACAATAATTTTTGCTGGAAATAAAACGAGCTTTTGAGGAGAGATTCAATCAATTTAAAAGTTTGGAAAATACATTTCACTTTGTTTTATATCCATACAAAACAGAATTTGAAACAATGAAGTTATATGTGGCTAGGAATCGATAATTTAGAAATGGAATAAGTCGAATTTCGAAGCAGCGTAGTGTGGAAAACAAAATTTGAAGACTTGATTTCTGAAGTAGAAGGAAAACTGTGTGAAAGTAGCAGATAATATTGATCCCATAGTAAAAATTGAAAATATTATATTAAACGTATGGGATTCTTTACCAAATAATTTTATATCAATGAAAAAAAATCTGATGTGGCCAGGCACATGACTTTATCATACATTATGTAAAATTAATAGTTTAGCTGCATGAGAATCTATTTGACTGAGATAAATCGTGTCTGCATTAAAATTAAACTAGTTAGCCAGCATTTGACAGATATTTTGATAGTCAATAATATCAATCGAAGGTATTGTCAAAGCATCAGCATTTGACACTACCTACTGTCATCAGAATAATAGTTGTTTATCTCACAAGTGCCGAAAGTAAGGAATAGCACAACGAGCGGTGATGCGGCGCGTCACCGATGGCGGAGCGTCGTCGTCGCATGTGTGCGAGTCGCGCTATGTAGTTTTCGGCAGGAGTGACATCAACGTTTTTTGTATTGCTTTTTGAGAAATACGTATTTAAAAAAAAATCAAAAATGGTTATATTTCGGTATAGAAAATGTTAGGTTGATACCACTTCTACGAAATGTCAAGTTTAAAAAGCTAATTCAAATTCTGACAGATTTATAGTCGATGGTTCTCCGAGTGTGACAGTGTGGTGACAGCCATAGACATTTCTGTGGTGACAGCACAAAAAAATATTTGTCAAAATCCTGGCTACTATGTAGCATATCAATGCAGATGCGACCGATCTCGATCAAATAGAATTTGCTCTTGCAGCTAAACTATTAATTTTACCAAAAAATGTCATAGGCATAAATTATTCAAAATTTCCTCTGCTTTAATTTATTATTTAACTATTTTGACGAAATTACAGAAATGGCGGCTCATTTCTAAAATCCTTGAAAAAGGCTTTGAATAAACTACCAGTTCCTTTGGACCCTTTTGAACCAAAAGCTTTTCAGCTCTAAGTTTGGTCATAAAACTTCCAAATATGAACTTTCGTCCCGATACCTTTAGTAGTTTCTCCGGAATCGTCTCCACAAAAATCGAGTACACACATATGCACACACACACACACACACATACACACACACACACACACACACAGACATTTTTTTGTACCTTGGTCAAAAATGTTCAGGGGACCCAAAAAGACCTATTTCCGCTAAAATCTCAATTTTTTTTTCGGCATGATTACAATACTTTGCCATACTGCGTATGATAAAGTAACTAGCTAATGCTCTTTTAACAATGTTTGGGTCCACATATTCGTGTGAAAAATTGTTTTCTTCAATGAACTTTGTAAAATCTTCTAATAGAAATAGACTTGACAGGGAATTAACTGCAAAATGCGTTAAACTAATGAATACAAAATATGAACCAAATATTAAAAAACTATTTGAAGATAAACAGCAACAGATTTCTCATTAAATACTTTGTAATCAGTTTTGTTATACATGTATATATGTGTGTGTGTGTCATATTGTATGTAATTTTCGTTACTCCTTGTTCATTCAAACACTTACTACCATTTGCACCAAACACTTAAGAATTTTTAACCCCACTAAACATTTTTAAATCGTCAAACCACGCCAATTTTTACCCGTTAAGCCAACTGAATTTTAAAGGTGTTAAAAATACTCGGTTAAAATTTTTAAACTTCACAACTTAAATTAAACTTAAAACTTAACGGCCATTAGTGACCCACGAGCTACTACTAAAAAAAAATATGAACAAAATTTGACCCACGTCACAGAAAGGTTCGCCATCCCTGTCCTAGATAAAACTTCCCTTAAATTAGATCCCCTTTACTTAAATCTCAATTATAATATTCAGTCAATGTATAAACCCTTTTCATATAACCCCATCAACAAAAAACTTCAAAAATTACTTCCCCCTTACAACATCATCCCTGCTTATAAAACTAATAACAAATTAATTACTCTGCTTCTACCCATCGTCAAACACCCCAATCCACCCTAGACAGATGCGGTGTCTACTCCGTCAAATGCTGCAATTGTAATGCTGTTCATATTGGTGAAACTGGCCGTAAACTGTCCAAGAGAATCGCTGAACATAAAAATAAAAGCAATTCTAACCTTTTCCAACATAGAACTGAAACTGGCCATGTCATTGATTTTAAAAACACTAAACTTATTCATAGTTGTCAAAAGAGCCCCAAGTTGGATTTTCTGGAATTGCTTGAAATTGAAAAAAAACAAGAACGCACCTGGCATTCATTTAATTAACGATCAAATCAACTCCTTTACAAAACCGTTGTTCACTTACGCTATTTAATTTCTTTTTTGCATTTATTTTGTTGTCTGGGTCACTCAACATTAAACCCCTCTCGTTTATTGTCTAATATGTGTTATTTATATATTTAATTTATAGTTTTGTGATAAAATTTTGAATTTTCCATATCTCCGCCATTTCGTTTTAAATTTTTCATGCTATGCTGTGTGGGTTGCCTGCCGTGTGCTCGCTCGAACAATTCTTTTCCGTACGCTATAATTTAGTTTGTTTTGTATCCTTTGGTTATTGTCAGCTTAATTGTAATTCATATTTTAATATAGATTGCAACTCAACCATTTCTATGAACTTTTTACGTACAATAACTTTGCGTGACTTCTAGTGTTTTTCGTTTTGTCATGTTCCCGATTAACATGACATTGTAAGCCCCGTTATTTGCTTTTGTTTATTTGTTAATTGTTTATGAGCGTTTTTAACCCCGACTGTCTAGGATCATCGTCTGCTCGCTGTTTCATTTGACCGATTTCATGTTATAACAATTACCAACCTAATTCCCATCCTGTAGTTCGACATGCTCCTTACTTCCCGCTTCTTTACATCCGTCAAAAATCATACAAATATAACCCCATTTTCACTCACTCTTCCTGTTTCTCCTGTGATGTGCCTACAGCTTTTGCTGCTCTCCTGACGCCCGTATTTTTCGCTTACCTCGTGGAAGCATGTTCGCACGTAGACGAGATTAACTAATTAATATGACTGTAAGTACTATTTTAATTTCATGTTTGATATTGTTTCTAATTGTTTGTTCATTGCCCTAGATTTGACTGGCTGAAGAAGGATCGGGGATCCGAAACTAGTACCGACCAAGTATACTAAATAAACTTATGCAAAATCCAAGAGGCTTTACTTTCTTCGACTTTTATTTTAAATTTGCATAATGGATGTTCACTTTATTAAGATATTTAAGGGTGCGGAAACCGGGCACATTTTAACTTTGGCCGCGTGATGGCGCCACCCACCCTACATGCTTATTTTTCTGTTTTATTATACTAAATTTCAACATCGAGAACGCCAGCGGCCAGCGCGCCACTTCGGATGCCGTGTTTGTCACGTGTTCGCCCTTCCCCTGCTGGCTGCTCCATACCTGTGCATTTTCATACCTATTCCACACTATTCCTTGTTATTTCATATTTCACAGCGATGTGCGGTCGAAGACTTCGCGCGCCGCGGCACGGCGTAAAAAATATCCTGGAAACGTTATCCATATTTTTTCAACCGATATTTATTATTTATTTATTACTTATTATTTATTTATTATTTATTTATTATTTATCTATTATTTATCTATTATTTATCTATTATTTATCTATTATTTATCTATTATTTATCTATTATTTATCTATTATTTATCTATTATTTATCTATTATTTATCTATTATTTATCTATTATTTATTCTATTATTTATCTATTATTTATCTATTATTTATCTATTATTTATCTATTATTTATCGATTATTTATCGATTATTTATCGATTATTTATCTATTATTTATCTATTATTTATCTATTATTTATCTATTATTTATCTATTATTTATCTATTATTTATCTATTATTTATCTATTATTTATCTATTATTTATCTATTATTTATCTATTATTTATCTATTATTTATCTATTATTTATCTATTATTTATCTATTATTTATCTATTATTTATCTATTATTTATCTATTATTTATCTATTATTTATCTATTATTTATCTATTATTTATCTATTATTTATCTATTATTTATCTATTATTTATCTATTATTTATCTATTATTTATCTATTATTTATCTATTATTTATCTATTATTTATCTATTATTTATCTATTATTTATCTATTATTTATCTATTATTTATCTATTATTTATCTATTATTTATCTATTATTTATCTATTATTTATCTATTATTTATCTATTATTTATCTATTATTTATCTATTATTTATCTATTATTATTTATCTATTATTTATCTATTATTTATCTATTATTTATCTATTATTTATCTATTATTTATCTATTATTTATCTATTATTTATCTATTATTTATCTATTATTTATCTATTATTTATCTATTATTTATCTATTATTTATCTATTATTTATCTATTATTTATCTATTATTTATCTATTATTTATCTATTATTTATCTATTATTTATCTATTATTTATCTATTATTTATCTATTATTTATCTATTATTTATCTATTATTTATTTATTATTTATTTATTATTTATTTATTATTTATTTATTATTTATTTATTATTTATTTATTATTTATTTATTATTTATTTATTATTTATTTATTATTTATTTATTATTTATTTATTATTTATTTATTATTTATTTATTATTTATTTATTATTTATTTATTATTTATTTATTATTTATTTATTATTTATTTATTATTTATTTATTATTTATTTATTATTTATTTATTATTTATTTATTATTTATTTATTATTTATTTATTATTTATTTATTATTTATTTATTATTTATTTATTATTTATTTATTATTTATTTATTATTTATTTATTATTTATTTATTATTTATTTATTATTTATTTATTATTTATTTATTATTTATTTATTATTTATTTATTATTTATTTATTATTTATTTATTATTTATTTATTATTTATTTATTATTTATTTATTATTTATTTATTATTTATTTATTATTTATTTATTATTTATTTATTATTTATTTATTATTTATTTATTATTTATTTATTATTTATTTATTATTTATTTATTATTTATTTATTATTTATTTATTATTTATTTATTATTTATTATTTATTTATTATTTATTTATTATTTATTTATTATTTATTTATTATTTATTTATTATTTATTTATTATTTATTTATTATTTATTTATTATTTATTTATTATTTATTTATTATTTATTTATTATTTATTTATTATTTATTTATTATTTATTTATTATTTATTTATTATTTATTTATTATTTATTTATTATTTATTTATTATTTATTTATTATTTATTTATTATTTATTTATTATTTATTTATTATTTATTTATTATTTATTTATTATTTATTTATTATTTATTTATTATTTATTTATTATTTATTTATTATTTATTTATTATTTATTTATTATTTATTTATTATTTATTTATTATTTATTTATTATTTATTTATTATTTATTTATTATTTATTTATTATTTATTTATTATTTATTTATTATTTATTTATTATTTATTTATTATTTATTTATTATTTATTTATTATTTATTTATTATTTATTTATTATTTATTTATTATTTATTTATTATTTATTTATTATTTATTTATTATTTATTTATTATTTATTTATTATTTATTTATTATTTATTTATTATTTATTTATTATTTATTTATTATTTATTTATTATTTATTTATTATTTATTTATTATTTATTTATTATTTATTTATTATTTATTTATTATTTATTTATTATTTATTTATTATTTATTTATTATTTATTTATTATTTATTTATTATTTATTTATTATTTATTTATTATTTATTTATTATTTATTTATTATTTATTTATTATTTATTTATTATTTATTTATTATTTATTTATTATTTATTTATTATTTATTTATTATTTATTTATTATTTATTTATTATTTATTTATTATTTATTTATTATTTATTTATTATTTATTTATTATTTATTTATTATTTATTTATTATTTATTTATTATTTATTTATTATTTATTTATTATTTATTTATTATTTATTTATTATTTATTTATTATTTATTTATTATTTATTTATTATTTATTTATTATTTATTTATTATTTATTTATTATTTATTTATTATTTATTTATTATTTATTTATTATTTATTTATTATTTATTTATTATTTATTTATTATTTATTTATTATTTATTTATTATTTATTTATTATTTATTTATTATTTATTTATTATTTATTTATTATTTATTTATTATTTATTTATTATTTATTTATTATTTATTTATTATTTATTTATTATTTATTTATTATTTATTTATTATTTATTTATTATTTATTTATTATTTATTTATTATTTATTTATTATTTATTTATTATTTATTTATTATTTATTTATTATTTATTTATTATTTATTTATTATTTATTTATTATTTATTTATTATTTATTTATTATTTATTTATTATTTATTTATTATTTATTTATTATTTATTTATTATTTATTTATTATTTATTTATTATTTATTTATTATTTATTTATTATTTATTTATTATTTATTTATTATTTATTTATTATTTATTTATTATTTATTTATTATTTATTTATTATTTATTTATTATTTATTTATTATTTATTTATTATTTATTTATTATTTATTTATTATTTATTTATTATTTATTTATTATTTATTTATTATTTATTTATTATTTATTTATTATTTATTTATTATTTATTTATTATTTATTTATTATTTATTTATTATTTATTTATTATTTATTTATTATTTATTTATTATTTATTTATTATTTATTTATTATTTATTTATTATTTATTTATTATTTATTTATTATTTATTTATTATTTATTTATTATTTATTTATTATTTATTTATTATTTATTTATTATTTATTTATTATTTATTTATTATTTATTTATTATTTATTTATTATTTATTTATTATTTATTTATTATTTATTTATTATTTATTTATTATTTATTTATTATTTATTTATTATTTATTTATTATTTATTTATTATTTATTTATTATTTATTTATTATTTATTTATTATTTATTTATTATTTATTTATTATTTATTTATTATTTATTTATTATTTATTTATTATTTATTTATTATTTATTTATTATTTATTTATTATTTATTTATTATTTATTTATTATTTATTTATTATTTATTTATTATTTATTTATTATTTATTTATTATTTATTTATTATTTATTTATTATTTATTTATTATTTATTTATTATTTATTTATTATTTATTTATTATTTATTTATTATTTATTTATTATTTATTTATTATTTATTTATTATTTATTTATTATTTATTTATTATTTATTTATTATTTATTTATTATTTATTTATTATTTATTTATTATTTATTTATTATTTATTTATTATTTATTTATTATTTATTTATTATTTATTTATTATTTATTTATTATTTATTTATTATTTATTTATTATTTATTTATTATTTATTTATTATTTATTTATTATTTATTTATTATTTATTTATTATTTATTTATTATTTATTTATTATTTATTTATTATTTATTTATTATTTATTTATTATTTATTTATTATTTATTTATTATTTATTTATTATTTATTTATTATTTATTTATTATTTATTTATTATTTATTTATTATTTATTTATTATTTATTTATTATTTATTTATTATTTATTATTATTTATTTATTATTTATTTATTATTTATTTATTATTTATTTATTATTTATTTATTATTTATTTATTATTTATTTATTATTTATTTATTATTTATTTATTATTTATTTATTATTTATTTATTATTTATTTATTATTTATTTATTATTTATTTATTATTTATTTATTATTTATTTATTATTTATTTATTATTTATTTATTATTTATTTATTATTTATTTATTATTTATTTATTATTTATTTATTATTTATTTATTATTTATTTATTATTTATTTATTATTTATTTATTATTTATTTATTATTTATTTATTATTTATTTATTATTTATTTATTATTTATTTATTATTTATTTATTATTTATTTATTATTTATTTATTATTTATTTATTATTTATTTATTATTTATTTATTATTTATTTATTATTTATTTATTATTTATTTATTATTTATTTATTATTTATTTATTATTTATTTATTATTTATTTATTATTTATTTATTATTTATTTATTATTTATTTATTATTTATTTATTATTTATTTATTATTTATTTATTATTTATTTATTATTTATTTATTATTTATTTATTATTTATTTATTATTTATTTATTATTTATTTATTATTTATTTATTATTTATTTATTATTTATTTATTATTTATTTATTATTTATTTATTATTTATTTATTATTTATTTATTATTTATTTATTATTTATTTATTATTTATTTATTATTTATTTATTATTTATTTATTATTTATTTATTATTTATTTATTATTTATTTATTATTTATTTATTATTTATTTATTATTTATTTATTATTTATTTATTATTTATTTATTATTTATTTATTATTTATTTATTATTTATTTATTATTTATTTATTATTTATTTATTATTTATTTATTATTTATTTATTATTTATTTATTATTTATTTATTATTTATTTATTATTTATTTATTATTTATTTATTATTTATTTATTATTTATTTATTATTTATTTATTATTTATTTATTATTTATTTATTATTTATTTTTATTTATTTATTATTTATTTATTATTTATTTATTATTTATTTATTATTTATTTATTATTTATTTATTATTTATTTATTATTTATTTATTATTTATTTATTATTTATTTATTATTTATTTATTATTTATTTATTATTTATTATTTATTTATTATTTATTTATTATTTATTTATTATTTATTTATTATTTATTTATTATTTATTTATTATTTATTTATTATTTATTTATTATTTATTTATTATTTATTTATTATTTTATTTATTATTTATTTATTATTTATTTATTATTTATTTATTATTTATTTATTATTTATTTATTATTTATTTATTATTTATTTATTATTTATTTATTATTTATTTATTATTTATTTATTATTTATTTATTATTTATTTATTATTTATTTATTATTTATTTATTATTTATTTATTATTTATTTATTATTTATTTATTATTTATTTATTATTTATTTATTATTTATTTATTATTTATTTATTATTTATTTATTATTTATTTATTATTTATTTATTATTTATTTATTATTTATTTATTATTTATTTATTATTTATTTATTATTTATTTATTATTTATTTATTATTTATTTATTATTTATTTATTATTTATTTATTATTTATTTATTATTTATTTATTATTTATTTATTATTTATTTATTATTTATTTATTATTTATTTATTATTTATTTATTATTTATTTATTATTTATTTATTATTTATTTATTATTTATTTATTATTTATTTATTATTTATTTATTATTTATTTATTATTTATTTATTATTTATTTATTATTTATTTATTATTTATTTATTATTTATTTATTATTTATTTATTATTTATTTATTATTTATTTATTATTTATTTATTATTTATTTATTATTTATTTATTATTTATTTATTATTTATTTATTATTTATTTATTATTTATTTATTATTTATTTATTATTTATTTATTATTTATTTATTATTTATTTATTATTTATTTATTATTTATTTATTATTTATTTATTATTTATTTATTATTTATTTATTATTTATTTATTATTTATTTATTATTTATTTATTATTTATTTATTATTTATTTATTATTTATTTATTATTTATTTATTATTTATTTATTATTTATTTATTATTTATTTATTATTTATTTATTATTTATTTATTATTTATTTATTATTTATTTATTATTTATTTATTATTTATTTATTATTTATTTATTATTTATTTATTATTTATTTATTATTTATTTATTATTTATTTATTATTTATTTATTATTTATTTATTATTTATTTATTATTTATTTATTATTATTTATTATTTATTTATTATTTATTTATTATTTATTTATTATTTATTTATTATTTATTTATTATTTATTTATTATTTATTTATTATTTATTTATTATTTATTTATTATTTATTTATTATTTATTTATTATTTATTTATTATTTATTTATTATTTATTTATTATTTATTTATTATTTATTTATTATTTATTTATTATTTATTTATTATTTATTTATTATTTATTTATTATTTATTTATTATTTATTTATTATTTATTTATTATTTATTTATTATTTATTTATTATTTATTTATTATTTATTTATTATTTATTTATTATTTATTTATTATTTATTTATTATTTATTTATTATTTATTTATTATTTATTTATTATTTATTTATTATTTATTTATTATTTATTTATTATTTATTTATTATTTATTTATTATTATTTATTTATTATTATTTATTATTTATTTTATTTATTTATTTATTATTTATTTATTATTTATTTATTATTTATTTATTATTTATTTATTATTTATTTATTATTTATTTATTATTTATTTATTATTTATTTATTATTTATTTATTATTTATTTATTATTTATTTATTATTTATTTATTATTTATTTATTATTTATTTATTATTATTTATTATTTATTTATTATTTATTTATTATTTATTTATTATTTATTTATTATTTATTTATTATTTATTTATTATTTATTTATTATTTATTTATTATTTATTTATTATTTATTTATTATTTATTTATTATTTATTTATTATTTATTTATTATTTATTTATTATTTATTTATTATTTATTTATTATTTATTTATTATTTATTTATTATTTATTTATTATTTATTTATTATTTATTTATTATTTATTTATTATTTATTTATTATTTATTTATTATTTATTTATTATTTATTTATTATTTATTTATTATTTATTTATTATTTATTTATTATTTATTTATTATTTATTTATTATTTATTTATTATTTATTTATTATTTATTTATTATTTATTTATTATTTATTTATTATTTATTTATTATTTATTTATTATTTATTTATTATTTATTTATTATTTATTTATTATTTATTTATTATTTATTTATTATTTATTTATTATTTATTTATTATTTATTTATTATTTATTTATTATTTATTTATTATTTATTTATTATTTATTTATTATTTATTTATTATTTATTTATTATTTATTTATTATTTATTTATTATTTATTTATTATTTATTTATTATTTATTTATTATTTATTATTATTTATTTATTTTATTTATTATTTATTTATTATTATTTATTATTTATTTATTATTTATTTATTATTTATTTATTATTTATTTATTATTTATTTATTATTTATTTATTATTTATTTATTATTTATTTATTATTTATTTATTATTTATTTATTATTTATTTATTATTTATTTATTATTTATTTATTATTTATTTATTATTTATTTATTATTTATTTATTATTTATTTATTATTTATTTATTAAATATATATATTAATATA
>OZ030391.1:43292983-43312983 GCA_964023965.1 Melinopterus prodromus | reverse complement strand
TTAGTTACATAATAGAAAAAATATTAGTGTTAATTGTAGTAGTCAGTTGAAATAATTTTAATTATTGTTCTTAAAGTTACATATTAAAAATGCAGAGTTAAAGATGATGTTAACTTTTGATATCAAGCCACATATTATTAGCCACTTGTAATAAATGTTAGTACAGTATCTGTACTGTTTACAGTATCTGTTTATTCTAACAGACTAATTTTTTATTTGATTACATAAATTCCTCATGGGATTCGTGATTTTAATAGGGTTTTACCCTGTGTATAACTAATATAATGGCATAACTATGCTAGAGCGATTTACCTTTTGTTCATTTACTTAGAGGTGATGACGATTGATATCAAAATCTCAATATGAGGGTAAAATGACAACATTGCATCAGGAAAATTAATAATTTTGTGATAATTCTCAAAAAACGTTAGGAATCATATCAAAATCACGAACCATAGAAAAAATTTACCGAAATTTTCGAAAAGTAGATGAAAATGAGTCATAAGAATCAATGGTAGGTATTAATGAATGAATGAATGAATGAATCTTTATTTGTTTACTATTTACATAGCATATGGCAAGAGAAATGAGTATATACATATACATTTGGAAATATACATAATGATTACACGCTCGCCTACGGCTCGCGTGTAAACTTCATGCTCGGGATTTATATCCATAATTGTGCTCATCAAATAATATACTAATTGAAATAGTTGAAATAGTAGAAATAGTCTTTGGGGTTAAAAATCCTACATTTTTGGCACCACAAGACTTCTTCTTGCTCCAGTAATACAAGCCTAAACACTTCTACCGTCAGCTGATATTTCTTTAGTAAGCTAGCCCGGACTTTATCGTAGTCTTTCGCATCTTCCTCCGACAAACGTGCGATTACTTCACTCGCAGCTGGTGACAAAACACTCGTCAAGCGTATTGACCACGTCTCTCTTTCATACGAAAATTGTGTGGATACTCGTTCAAAATTTTTCAAATATAAGCCCATGTCCCCATCATCTTTGAATGGTTGCAAATTCTTGCCCCTATTAAACGTATTTCCAGATGTATTTGCAGTATTACTTACAACACTATGCTGGCTTCGCGCTTGCGCGATCTTAACTTGGGTGTCCAATTTTGCCAATTCTAACTTTTGTTAATTATGCTAATTCCAACTTTTCCTCTCTTAATTTCTTCTCTTGATCTAACCTTTCTTGATCTAATTTTTGTAACCGACCCTTTTGAGGATTTTTCTCCCACGTATCTATTTCAATTCTAACGTCATTTGCAGTATAACTTTCGTTAACAAATTCTTTGTTTATTTCTGCTTTTTTTTGATGTTCCGGTAGTTGAAACAGATTTGCAACATACTTTAGTTCCCTTACAGTAAAAATATTAAACTCAGACCCCATTGTTACTTCTAACTGAACAATTTCTAACAAGCCAAAATTTACCACACAATCTGTAGATTCCTTGACTTAAGTTCAAGATTTTTTACTTTATCATACGCAGTATTATAAAGTATTGTAATCATGCCAAAAAAAAAATTGAGTTTTTAGCGGAAATAGGTCTTTTTGGGTCCCCTGAACATTTTTGACCAAGGTACAAAAAAATGTCTGTGTGTGTGTGTGTGTGTGTGTGTGTCTGCGTGTGTGTGTAAACGATTTTTGTGGCGACGATTCCGGAGAAACTACTGAAGGTATCGGGACGAAAGTTCATATTTAGAAGTTTCAAGACCTAACTTAGAGCTGAAAAGCTTTTGGTTCACAAGGGTCCAAAGGAACTGGTAGTTTATTCTAAGCCTTTTTCAAGGATTTTGCAAATGAACCGCCATTTCTGTAATTTCGTCAAAATAGTTAAATAATAAATTAAAATAGAGGAAATTTTGAATAATTTATGCTTATGACATTTTTTGGTAAAATTAATAGTTTAGTTTTTTAGTTTATTCTAAGCCTTTTTGAAGGATTTTGGAAATGAGTCGCCATTTCTGTAATTTCGACAAATTAGTTAATTAATAAATTAAAGTAGAGGAAATTTTGAATAATTTATGCCTATGAAATTTTTTGGTAAAATTAATAGTTTAGCTTCAAGAGCAAATTCTATTTGATCGAGATCGGTCGCATCTGCATTGATATGAAATTACATAGTAGCCAGGATTTTGACAAATATTTTTTTGTGTTGTCACATTCGAAAACAGCTGACCTCATCAGAGGTTGGAAAACCACTATGGAACGTTGCCGCTGCAGTGCGGCAAATTATAAAATACAAATTTCAAATAAAGTAAGATCACCAATTTGATTGTTTGTTGATAAGAAATATCAAACCGTCTTTATATCTAATTCTAAAAATGATACATTGAGAAAATTATAAATAAAGTATAGCGATGAGTGTAGTTTTATTTTAGTATGTTGGTAGGGATGTGTCATGAACAAATATAAATCTGTCAGAATTTGAATTACCTTTTTAAGGTGCGTTTTCATTAGTGACAATGGCAGTGTAGCAGACGCCGTTATAGTATTTCCAATAGAAAATTGATAGTGACTCATGTTTATGTACATGCAAACTAATATGTGTCATCATCACGATATGTAAGAAATACTATATATTGTATGATAAAGTCATGTGCCTGGCCACATCAGATTTTTTTACTACACCTAATTACAACTTGACAACTAACTGTTCCGTAATACCCACAATCAGTATAACAAGTCTGACAGATATACTTCAAAATCCACAATAAGACAAGACCGTAAGATTTCGACAGATACAAGCAAGTATTACTCACGCAACCGGATCAGCTAATTCTGCCAAACGTCCTTGCCACATTTGCCTAGCTCCCGTGTACGCCGTTGTTGCCCGCTGTTTATATTGTCTTTCTCCAAACTGCTCGTTTGATTCTACCGACCAATTTCTTGCCGCTACTGGTAAATTCCCAACTTTGAGCTGACGCCTTCTCTTTCCTGGTTTGACGCCGCTCTTCGCTATACTCTCTGCTACCGTTGCTTCTTATCAGGCCCACCTCCGAAACAAAAGCCTTTTCTTTCGCCGTAGAATTTTCTTTTACTTCAAATCCCACCGATCTGCCACCAACTATTATAAATCGTCGAAACGTGGGGAACTGATTTACAACAAGAGTATAAATACAACAAGTTTTATTTCTATTTTCTCTGACTTAACAAATTATGTCATAATAATCATAATCATAATATTCTCTATGGTGACGACTATTCTCGTACATCTCGTTGAATCCAAATCATTGCACCCATTGATCGTCTCAACACTCGGCATTGGTACGCCTGATTCCCAACAGTATATAAAACATTTTGAGATAAAAGTATATTACTTCGGTCTGCGACGAAGTAGAAACCGAGAAAAATGAGTTGTCGGATGTAGTAATCGGTTTGCCTTGAGGCATAATACATACACCGACGTAGCCATGATGATGAAGTATTTTAATATGTGCCTAATTAAAATTTTTACAATTATAACTAACGTTACTATGTATTTTAGTATAAATGAAATAATACTGCAATTGCATATCGGAACAAAAATATTAATGAATAACAATCTTTAGCTACGAGCGGCAGTTTCGCTCCAAATATCGAAAATATATTATATAAATACGAAACTCATATTCATACCATCTATATACAGAAAACTTAAAATGAAATGAAACAGAAGTGACCCTTCGGTTTTATGACTACCAGGTAGTTATACGACGACCGACAATCTCGGACTTACGTTTGGTGTACACTAGCTGCAGTCATGTTACCATATAATTTTCTTCCGCTGTACACTACGTACAGATGGCGCCATATGCCCGCATACGCCGGCAAACGTAAGGCGTTACACGTAGGAGATGAAATTCGTTGCGATCGAAAAAGAACTGTATGGTTTACGTAGCGTCACTATAATCGCGGAGTGGAGATTATGTAGATTGATGTTTTCACGCTACGTTATTACGGTGCGGTTACGTCACTATACTTGATCCTTTATGGCACGTTGCGGATTGCGTTTTTGCGGCACTATACTTGCCGCTTAGGTCAGTATGGATGCTTTTATGTAGTGTTGTTTTGTAGTACACCTCTAGTGATTCCTCTTACCCAATTTATTTATGTGAAATGAATATTTATCCATACTATGTAGTTAACTGAAATGTGAGATCAGTATGTACGATCAGTGAAGGGGATCAGCATAGACCACTAAAAGAACTGATAAAAGTCTGATAAAAATTTTAGTATAGAACGAACGCTTTGACACGACTTTTTTGTTTCAATGGGTACTTTTGCTGGTTTTGAATTTGTTGCACCCTGGATAAATTATCAAAGTATTAATTATGTAATAAAAGCATAACTAATGTTAAAAGATATTTTATAACTAATAGTTAAAATTTAATAAATACCAAAAACAAAAATGCATTGGGGTTATTGAAAATGATTACAAATTACCTCTCTTACTAAGTGTTTATACATAAATATTATTAATGACAATTTCCTCTGTTTTAGGTCCAGAATACACCATCTTGACACTACTTTATAGTCTTAACAGCTGCGTGAATCCCTGGATTTACCTTGCCTTCAATAGGGAATTGCCAAGACTCCTATTGCGTCATTACACCGCTACAAGTAACAACTACAGAGCAGCAGCTGGTAAGCCATTTCAATCACTCTTAAGTTAGCAATCACTCAATATCTGGCCACTCGGAAATGTTCCTCATCCGACAGACAATCTCTTCAGACTGTAGGAATTGCATGCATCTCCGAGTTGAAGTAAAGTTAATTATGGAGGAATGAATGTAACCAGTGGACTGAAAATAATGTTATTACGCCAGCTTCTACTAACCAACTGCAGGTTATTGTTTACGTTAGCATCTTGTTGTTCCCTTTGGCTGATGATTCCGAATAAATTTCCTTAATTACTGCGATGCTACATCTATGTCGCAATTAAATTAGTTTACCTACCCTAAATCTTTGAAGTATTCTTCCTTCATATTAATGTCCTGTATAAACGTTTCCTTTGATGCAATTATATATATTAAAATATTGGTTTTCGGTAAAAAAAAAATCAGGTTGTATCTTCCTTTCGGTCTTTTGTAATTTTACACATATCGAGTACGTACAGCCTGTACCCATCAAAACGGAACAAACCATAACGTAGTTATTACTGAAACAACTATTGAACGTGGTTATTCACTCGATTAGTGCGAAGAAAAAGCTATAGTTCCTATAGTCACCTTATTACTTTACCATACGCAGTATGATGAAGTATTGTAATCGTGCCAAAAAAAGTGAGATTTTAGCGGAAATAGGTCCTTTTGGGTCCCCTGATCATTTTTGACCAAGGTACAAAAAATATCTGTGTGTGTGTGTTGTATGTATGTATGTATGTGTGTGTATGTATGTGTGTATGTGTGTACTCGATTTTTGTGGAGACGGTTCCGGACAAACTACTAAAGGTATCGGGACGAAAGTTCATATTTAGCAGTTTTATGACCAAAGTTAGAGCTGAAAATCTTTTGGTTCAAAAGGGTCCAAAGCAACTGGCTGCTTCCTCTCAGCGCTTTTCAAAGATTTTTTAAATGAGCCGCCATTTCTGCAATTTCGTCAAAATAGTTAAATAATAAATAAAAGTAGAAGAAATTTTGTATAATTAATGTCTATGGCATTTTTTGGTCAAATTAATAGTTTAGCTGTATGAGCAAATTCTTTTTGGTCGAGATCATGTCTTAATTAAAACTTAGCGCGGATTTCATCATTATTTTCATTCTGACAGTAGGTAGTGTCAAAGGCTATCTTTTTGACAATACCTACTTTCAATATTATCCATATACGTATTAGGGATTATACGGAGCTTGTCCTATAGCGCCAATGTGCACTCTCGGTTCCAACAATGTGAGACGGGGATGTATATTTTGTCTATCGATGTGGTGCCCGAGATCAAACTGCGCATGCGTGGCCAGTAGTTATTAGGACCATCGACAGACGGCGCAATTGTAGCTTAAAGTGCGCGGTCGGTATTACCGCGGCCGTTAGCCGGTAATATTCGGCATCACTAACGCCAAACCAGTGACAGTCCAGAAATAACCTTATACATGTGGCAACTCACTAACGCCAAACCACTGACAGCCCATAGATAACCTTGTTGGTGGCAGCACTGTGGCCGCCTGTGGATCCGATCAAATCCAGCCAATCGAACTTGACGCATGCGTAGTGTGTCCAGTGGCACTACGTCGGATGAAATACAAATATATCTTGCAACGCTAGTGTTGGAACAGCCTGCTGTTCTTTACATCATTTTGTATTTATATGATACTATCAAAATATCTGTCAAATCCTGGATAACTTGTGTCATTTTAATGCTGACACGATCGATTGCGATCAAATAGAATCTCATGCAGCTAAACTAATGATTTTATATATTTTTACTTTATCATACGCAGTATGATGAAGTATTGCAATCGTGCCGAAAAAAAAATTCAGATTTTAGCGGAAATAGGTCTTTATGGGTCCCCTGAAAATTTTTGACCAAAGTACAAAAAAATGTCTGTGTGTGTGTGTGTGTGTGTGTGTGTCTGTGCGTATGTATGTCTGTGTGTGTGTGTGTGTAAACGATTTTTGTGGCGACGATTCCGGAGAAACTACTAAAGGTATCGGGACGAAAGTTCATATTTGGAAGTTTTGTGACCAAACTTAGAGCTGAAAAGCTTTTGGTTCAAAAGGTTCCAAAGGAACTGGTAGTTTATTCTAAGCCTTTTTGGGGGATTTTTCAAATGAGCCGCCATTTCTGTAATTTCGACAAAATAGTTAAATAATAAATTAAAGTAGAGGAAATTTGGAATAATTTATGCCTATGGCATTTTTTGGTAAAATTAATAGTTTAGCTTTAAGAGCAAATTCTATTTGATCGAGATCGGTCGCATCTGCATTGATATAAAATTACATAGTGGTCAGGATTATTCAAATTTTCGTTCTAATGACAGTACCGGTAGTGTCAAATGCTGATGTTTTGACAACATCTCACTATATCTACTGTCAATAGTAAAAAGCTTTCATATTGTGATACCGTGTACGGTCCTTGCCTGACGGCGTCGGATAGGCAGCGTGTTCAGCGTGTCCAAACTGCATGTGTTCTGTTTGTTTTTGGTTTGAGGAAGTATGATCATGTATCGAATGGGCTGGGCGACTTGGGGTGGTTAAACATGGATAACAGTAGGGTGTTTCATTCAGCAATATTATCTCATAAGTTGCCATCCAAGAGGATCCCTCAATACCTCATGCGGAAGATACGCTGTAGAACGGATGTCCATGACCTTAATTTAAGATTCAGCTCTTTGTTTGCTCCACCTGCCCATCGCGCTGAGTATAAACGGTATAAACGGTCATTCTCTTAGCAGATCAGTCACATACACTGGGTCTCAGGGAAGATATGAAAAAAATATCGTTAACATGTTTTGGGGGAAAGGTGAAGTTTTATCTCTTTGCTCAAGAGGGGGGACTTTAGGCATTCAGCGCACATCGGAGCCTGTTTTAATTTTTATTTTTTATGGACATGTGCGATGTTTTGTTGAGTTGGATTTGCTGTAATTACGTGTAATTAGACTCTAGAGTAATTTTTTGTTTGTTTTTGTTTTGATAAGTTCTCGGAATTATTGTTATATTATTGATACAACTATGTCTTAGTTCTAGTTTGAGTAAGGGGTTGAGTAGAAGAGCAAGGCAATTTGGAAACAAGTGTGCTGATCTCCGCCCTAAATATAAATATTATTTTGTTGCATTTAATATTGTTTTGTTACTAAAGGAATTATTTATTTATTTAATTATTTATCTGTCAAATCCTGGCTAACTAATTTTATTTTAATGCAGACACGACTGATCTCAATCAAATAGATTCTCATGCAGCTAAACAATTAATTTTATATATTGTATGATAAAGTCATGTGCCTGGCCATATCAGATTTTATTTATTTAGCAACAGAAAAATAGCAAATTTGATTGCGTGCATAATAAAATTGTAAAATTGTAAAATTGTGCCTGGCCACATCAGATTTTTATGATAAAGTAATGTGCCTGGCCACATAAATCTTTTTTATGGGAAACTTTTTTAGATGGGACGGAATATTTTTACTTTATCATACGCAGTATGTAAAGTATTGTAATCGTGCTGAAAAAATTTTTTGAGATTTTAGCGGAAATAGGTCTTTATGGGTCCCCTGAACATTTTTGACCAAGGTACAAAAAAATGTCTGTGTGTGTGTGTGTGTGTATGTGTGTGTGTGTGTGTATGTGTGTGTGTGTGTGTGTGTGTGTGTGTGTGTGTGTGTGTGTGTGTGTGTGTGTGTGTGTGTGTGTGTGTGTGTGTGTGTGTGTGTGTGTGTGTGTGTGTGTGTGTGTGTGTGTGTGTACCCAATTTTTGTTAATTCATTTCCGGAGAAACTACTAAATGTATCGGCACGGAACTTCATATTTAGAAGTTTCATGACCAAACTTAGACTTGAAAAGCTTTTGGTTCAAAAGGGTCCAAAGGAACTGGGTGTTTACTCCGAGCTTTTTTCAAGGATTTTAGAAATCAGCCGCCATTTCTGTAATTTCGTCAAAATAGTTAAATAATAAATTAATGCAGAGGAAATTTTGAATAATTTATGCCTATGACATTTTTTGGTAAAATTAATAGTTTAGCTTTTTAGTTTATTCTAAGCCTTTTTCAAGGATTTTGGAAATGAGCCGCCATTTCTGTAATTTCGACAAAATAGTTAATTAATAAATTAAAGTAGAAGAAATTTTGAATGATTTATGCCTATAACATTTTTTGGTAAAATTAATAGTTTACCTTCAAGAGCGAATTCTATTTGATCGAGATCGGTCGCATCTGCATTGATATGAAATTACATAGTAGCCAGGATTTTGACAAATATTTTTTTGTGTTGTCACATTCGAAAACAGCTGATCTCATCAGAGGTTGGAGAACCACTATGGTACGTGCCGCTGTAGTGCGCAAAATTATAAAATACAAATTTCAAATAAAATAAGATCACCAATTTGATTGTTTGTTGATAAGAAATATCAACCCGTCTTTATATCTAATTCTAAAAATGATACATTGAGAAAATTATAAATAAAGTATAGCGATGAGTGTAGTTTTATTTTAGTATGTTGGTAGGGATGTGTCATGAACAAATATAAATCTGTCAGAATTTGAATTACCTTTTTAAGGTGCGTTTTCATTAGTGATAATGGCAGTGGTAGCAGACGCCGTTATAGTATTTCCAATAGATAATTGCTAGTGACTCATGTTTATGTACATGCAAACTAATATGTGTCATTATCACGATATGTAAGAAATACTATAATTTCGTATTCTACCACCGCCATTAGCTACCATTACCTACCAACCGGAACGCACCTTTCGTCAAAGTGGTACCAACCTAGCATTTACTATACAGAAATCATTTATTTTTTTTAAATACGTATTTCTTAAAAAGCAACACAATAAACGTTGATGGATGTCGCTCCTGCCAAAAACTAGATAGCGCGACTCGCTCATATGCGACGGCGACACTCCGCCTTCGGTGACGCGCCGTATCACCGCTCATCGCGCTATTCCGTACTTTCGGCATTTGTGACATAAATAACTATTATTCTAATGACGTAGTGTAGGTAGTGTCAAATGCTGATGCTTTGACAATACCTACGATTTATCTCTATAGAATAGATTCTCATGCAGCTAAACTATTAATTTTATATATTGTATGATAAAGTCATGTGCCATCAGATTTTTTTTATTGGAAAGGTTTTGCAGAAGGTGCTTATGTCAATGGTGTCCAAATTTTGTGGTTTTACACTAAAAAATCTTCGAAAAGAATGAACAATTGAAAATGCGACTGACAAATGCGTTTGTGAATAGACAGAATGGGATAAATTTTTTTGTTAAATCGTACTATCAAAATTTACTTTTTTGTGATTTTTGGTCCAATTTTATTAAATAGGTTCACGAAGTCTGTGGGAATTATTGTCCTAAAGTTTGTATAGTGTCCCCTGAACAGCTGGGGTAGTATTTGTAACAGTAGGTACATCTCCCATGCGTTCAATGAATAATTCGTACGCCATCATAGTCGACGCATCGTTTTTATTGCCTAGAGCAGTACCTGCAATTACCACAGAACTACTACGCAACATGCGGTTTCCTCGAAAAAGTCAGCATTCAACTACGGGTTGCCATGATCGCGTAAATAATTTGTAAATACTAGTAATTATGGCCAAAAAGTTAAAATGAGGTATAGGTATAGTTCGTACAAGAGAACAGTATAATATTTGAAAGCTGCTTGCATTCCCAAAATCCCTGCCGCTTCTTATAATAAATCCCAGTACTCTACTTGCCCTGCGTACAATATCATCTATATGTGCACCAAATAACATTTTTGAGTCTAGAACGACACCCAGATCTTTAATGCGACACATGCAAGTGATGATCGACACATGCAAGTGATGCGCCATTGATTTTATACGTCGTTGTGACTATGTTTTTATTTCGTGTAAATCTGATGTACTGGCACTTTTCGATGTTTAATGATAATTTATTTTTATAACAGAATGTTGAAAAGCGATCAATATCTTCCTGGAGCAACACAGCGTCAGCCGGGCCGTCAATTCGTCAATTGATATCATCAGCATACATGACAAAACGGGAATTTTCAAAGCAGTTTTTAACATCGTTCACAAAAACATTGAACAGCTGCGGGCCAAGGTGGCTTCCCTGAGGGACACCACACGTAACCGCCACAGATCTAGACTTATAGCCATTAACAACCACACACTGAATTCTACCGCCGAGATATGACGATTATTTTTTTTTTTTTGGGGATGTTGCCATGTGCACAAAGCCAGTGTGGCTTGTCTGTGCGGCAGTCGGGGAGACGGAGTATTTGAAAAATCCCCTGCCTAACCTGGGCTTGAACCCTGGACTTCTGAGTGGAAGGCATACGCCTTATCCACTCGGCCACCTCCGCTCCCTCTCTAAATATAATATTTTCATTTGTAGGTTCTATCTCTATTATCGGATGCATAAAATGAAACATGGATAACCCGGGGTGTTATGAACATAACCAGAAAAATATAATTTGAATTAAAACAAAATCTGATGTGGCCAGCAGTGCCTCGTCATGGCAATCTCGACGCATTTGTGTGTCGAATTCGCGTGTAACCCAAGCGCTGATGTTCTGACAATACCGTCAAAAGAATTAAAAAAAAACAGTCAAATCCTGGCTAACTAGTTTTAATGCAGAGAAGATCTCGAGCAAATAGAATTTACTCATGCAGTTAAACTATGAATATTAGCAAAACATTTTATATACCGGGTGGTCGTTTTAACTTGAGACTCCTAAATATCTCGTGAAATATGCATGGTACGACAAAAGTGTCTTAACTAAACTTGTAGGACTCAAAGGGGGAAATGAGATGACGATATCAGTTTCATTGCAGATGGTGCTGCAATCGGTGAAAATGAGGCTAACTTCATTTTTTTAAATGGGAATACCCAAATTTTTTATCAAATTATGATTTTACGCTAAATAAGAAGAATCTTTTGTCTGAAACTTTTTTTCGTACGATGCATTTTTTTCGTGTGTAAACAAACCCTATGCGCATGACGGCGCAACGCGCAAGTAACCAAAACGTGTCCCGGTTACGCACATACCTTCCTACGTTGTACCATGAGTGTCTACTAAGTCGACGCTTTGACTGCCAGACGGCGAGCGCTTCCCATGCAGTGGCAGCTGTCGTAACTACCGCAGCAGCCACAAACTTCCATCGTCAATAACTTTTAAGAGATGCACCGTACGAAAAAAATTTTTAGACAAAAGATTGTTATTTTTTAGCGTAAAATCATAATTTGATAAAAAACTTGGGTATTTCCATTTAAAAAAATGAAGTTAGCCTCATTTTCACCGATTGCAGCGCCATCTGGAACGAAACCTGATATCGTCATCTCATTTCCCCCTTTGAGTCCTATAAGTTTATTAAAGACACTTTTGTCGTACCATGCATATTTCACGAGATATTTAGCAGTCTCAAGTTAAAACGACCACCCGGTACATAAATTATACAAAATTACCTATAGTTTAATTTATTATCTAACTATCTTGACAAAATTACTCATTTGCAAAATCGTTGAAAAAATACTAAGAGTAAATCTCCATTTTACAAGAAATCCCAACCAATCTTTATGAAATTTAGAAAAGAAGTTTTTTTTCATTAGAAAACAAATGTTTTCATTACTTGTTTATTGTAAAAATATTACATTGTTTTTGGGTTGTTGATGTATGTTTTGTAGGTATAAAAACCCTGCACACGTGTTATGTATGTTTCATGTTATAAAACTAATAAATATTAGATAGCAAGTTAAAATTGTACACGGAATAACCGTATTTGAAACGAAACATACGGCAAAAATAGATGGTACTTATCTACTGAAATACAGCGGAAAAGGTACTACCATTAAACAATGTTGATTGTCATAGCAATCAAAATGAAAAAAATATTGACAAAATTGTACAGCATCTAATTCAACTAAATACGTGTGCAAAAAGAATTTTTATTTATGACGTGTTACGACAGTATCTTAAACAATAAAAAATAAACAAGTATAACAACAAGCAGTACAACAAGACGTAGGATACATAGGATACAACACACATATTCTTATACATATTATAAGGGTTTAAACTATTACTAAAATCGCCTTTCCTCAAACGCGCGCGATTTGGTATATTTGAGGTTATGATTGTAACTAGAATTATATTTACACTATGTACTGATTTATTCAAAGAAAATAAAACAGTTCACTTCCCTGTCAAACCAATTTTTATGACTCAGTTATAAAGTGTTATTTAGCCAAAACCATAGAGCAACAACAGGACTAAGCTGTACGATACACATAAATACGCTACGGGTAGTACGGGTTGCAGAACTTAATGCACACTATAATCTCTCCAGGGCGCATTATAATTTTCTCATGGTACAATTTAGATTATTGAATGCTCTTACCAACTTTTCAAATGCTGACTTATTTAAACTATTGAACATATATATTTTTAATTAATTAATTATTTTTAATGAACAATTATTTTTTGAGAGATATTTTTATACAGGTAACGATTGTATTGCACATTTATTTATTTAAGTGCACAAATATATTATGAAAGGCAGATTCGTATGTATCAATGTACAATTATTTATTCTGATGCACATATTATAAATATATTGCACATTTATTTTTTACTTTATCATACGCAGTATGCTAAAGTATTGTAATCACGCCGAAAAAAAAAATTGAGATTTTAGCGGAAATAGGTCTTTTTGGGTCCCCTGAACATTTTTGACCAAGGTACAAAAAAATGTCTGTGTGTGTGTGTGTGTGTGTATGTATGTCTGTGTGTGTGTAAACGATTTTTGTGGCGACGATTCCGGAAAAACTACTAAAGGTATCGGGACGAAAGTTCATATTTAGAAGTTTCATGACCTAACTTAGAGCTGAAAAGCTTTTGGTTCAAAAGGTTCCAAAGGAACTGGTAGTTTACTCTAAGCCTTTTTGAAAGATTTTGCAAGTGAGCCGCCATTTCTGTAATTTCGACAAAATAGTTAAATAATAAATTAAAGTAGAGGAAATTTTGAATAATTTATGCCTATGATATTTTTTGGTAAAATTAATAGTTTAGCTTTAAGAGCAAATTCTATTTGATCGAGATAGGTCGCATCTGCATTGATATGAAACTTCAAAGTAGCCTGGATTTGACAAATATTTTTTTGTGCTGTCACCACAGAAATGTCTATGGCTGTCACACTCGAAAACAGCTGATTTCATCAGAGGTTGGAGAACCGCTATGGAACGTTGTCGCTCTACTGCGACAAAGTAGAAAATACAAAATTCAAATAAAATAAGATCGCCAATTTGATTGTTTGTTGATAAGAAATATCAACCCGTTGTTATCTAATTGTAAAAACGATAATTGAGAAAATTGTAAATAAAGTATAGCGATGAGTATAGTTACGTTTTAGTATGTTGGTACGGATGTGACATCTACAGTGTCATGAACGAATATAAATCTGAATTTGATTTAGCTTTTTAAACTTGACGTTTCGTAGAAGTGGTATCAACCTAACATTTCCTATCCAGAAATATAACCATTTTTAATTTTTTGTAAGTACGTATTTCTCACAAAGCAACACAAAAACGTTGATGTCACTCCTGCCGAAAACTACATAGCGCGACTCGCTCACATGCGACGGCGACGCTTCGCCTTCGGTGACGCGCCGCATCACCGGTCGCCGCGCTATTCCGTACTTTCGGCACTTGTGACATAAATAACTATTATTCTAATGACGTAGTGTAGGTAGTGTCAAGTGCTGATGCCTTGACAATACCTACGATTTATCTCAATAAAATAGATTCTCATGCACCTAAACTATTAATTTTATATATTGTATGATAAAGTCATGTGCCTGGCCACATCAGATTTTTTAATGCTCAAGGCATTTTTTGCATTGCTCAAATATTTTTTGTATTGGTCAAATGTTTTTTGTATCGGTCAAATATTTTATCAAATGCTTACAATAAATGCACGTTTCATTATATATATTGCGCAAATATTTGTACTAGTTTTTACCCAGAATTCGATGCTTATTTTGCGTATTTCTCACCTTGAGTTACGATGGTATCACCCAGGGCCACCCTAACCACAGGACTAAATGGGCTATAGCCCTGGGGCGCAAAGCTTTTGGGGGCGACAATTTTTATTGTTTTAGTTACATGATTTGTTTGACGCGCTTACAAAACAAGTGATCGAACATATGCTTCTGACAGATCGCCAAAAAAACACTATGCGCCGTGCAACTGTCGTGTTGGCGAGTATTTCTCCGTTTCTCCGCTGCTAGCGCCTAAATCGAAACTCTTCCGGGGGATTTACACAGACACGGTCATCTCTGTGATTTACCGTACTCTTCTATAGTAGTGTGCTATTTCTCAGTTTCGGCATTATGTTTTAATGGCTCATTATATTAATTTTTACAGTATTGTGTCGTGTAGCAGGGGTTACCATGGAACGAAAAAGTTATCTGGCTCCGCCAATCGTAAATTGAAGGAAGATAAAGAAGCGAGGCAAAAAGCCTTTTTGGAAAAAGTGCATACATTAACAAATGTCTTTAAAAAGAGTGAAACAAGTTCCAAGGAAATTACACAGCATGAACAACACGAAAAAGGGAAAGAAGAAAATCAACAACAGTATGATCTTAATGCCCAACACACAAATGAGAAAGAAACAGAGGATACGCAAACGCAACAACAAGGGGAGCCGGATCAACAAAACCTTCAACAGCAACGGCTAGCAGATCAGGGTATTTAGATGAAGTTAATAATATGTGAGTGTTAGTTATGATGATCCTGCACTATGGGGAAGATTAAGCGAAGATAAAATTATAGGTATAATAAAGAACATCTAACGTAGATGTAGATATTTAAAACTGGGTTTTACTGCGTCGAAAGTGGTCTACAAATCACAGAGCAGGTATATTTTGTAGGCATTTACTAAACGGAAAACAACAGAAATGAAACTGGCTTTTATACTCACATTCTTCAGGAAAAGTTTATTGCATCCCTTGCAAACTATTTGGTAGTGCGAGTAAACCATTTAGTGCAGGTTTTAACGATTGGAAACACAGTGAAAAAATTTCGGGCCATGAAAATTGTGCCCCGCATAAAGAAAACACCCGTATACTCGTTAACCGATCTACAGATAAATGTGAATATTTCAAAAATTATTCAACTATATATACAACTATATTATATTAACAATATAAAAAATACTAATTACTGAAAAAATATTTTAGAAGGGATTGTTGAAGTAATCAAATTTTTAAGTTCATTGGGTTTGGCTTTTAGGGGAGACAATCAAATTATTGGTGATAAACACAATGAAAATTATTTAGGATGCATAGAACTTTTAGCAAAATTTAACCCCGTCTTACAACCACATATATTAAATTTTGCAATTAAAGGTACTGGCCATGTCTCTATTTATCTGCAAATATTTGCAGAGTTCGTCAATATTTTGGGTAGCAATGTCAAAAGTTTTATTATTTCGGAATTAAAAGAAGCAAAGTATTCTCCATTATAGTAGATTCCATATGGATCAATTAACCATTGTCGTTAGATATGTCAATAATAATGGAATACCGGTTGAAAGGTTTTTCAAATTTTTTGAAAATACTGGCCATAACAGCGCAGAAATGGAAGATTGTATTTTAAAGCTGTTATCTGATTTAGATATAAATTTGTAATATTGCAGATCTTATGATAATACCTCTAACCCTGTATTTTCTTATAAATAGGGGCGCATTATTTTAGTAGCCCACGGGCGCCAAATATCTTAGGACGGCCCTGGTATCACCGTGTTATACAATGTCTCCCTAAGTTTACAACAAATGGTAAACTTTTTTATTAGTGATTTCTAAGAAAATTATATTCCTTCTAAAAGTTGGTGGATCCTTTAATAAGACAACCGTAGCCATCAAATTTTGCAACTACTTGTGTTGAGAGTAAAGTTTGTACCATATATTCACATTATTACCGAAACTTAATATGGAATTGTTGTTTGGATGGAACAATTACAGGAAAAATACAGGCGTGCGTGCGTGTGCCCGTGCGGGTGTTGGTGAGGGTGCATGTGCCCGTTTTTTTGTGGCGACGATTTCAGAGAAACTACTAAAGGTATCGGGACGAAACTTCATATTTATAAGTTACATGACTAATGACAGTAGGTAGTGTCGAACGGTGATGTTTTGGCTATACTTTCTGTCAATAGAATCAAAATATCTGTCAAGTCCTGGCTAACTAGATTTATTTTAATTCAGACACGATCGATCTCGATCAAATAGCATTCATGCAGCTAAACTATTAATTTTGTATATAGCATGTGCGTGGCCACAAGACTTTTTTATTTTTAAAGCTAGGCGAATTAAATTTGGTGGAATATTTTGGTGGTAATAGGCCTAAAAGTCCAGTCTCGAGATATTCTAGAGGTTAGTATGAATTCGTTTCTCTTTTCTTTCATTGGTCTATCATCATAGGTAAAAAAAAAATCTGATGTGGCCAGGCACATGACTTTATCATACAATATATAAAATTACTGGTTTAGCTGTATGAGAATCTATTTGACTGATATAAATCGTGTCTGCCTTAAAATTAAACTAGTTAGCCAGGATTTGACAGATATTTTGATAGTCAATAGTATCAATCGAAGGTATTGTCAAAGCATCAGCATTTGACACTACCTACTGTCATCAGAATAATAGTTGTTTATCTCACAACTGCCGAAAGTACGGAATAGCACAGCGAGCGGTGATGCTGCGCGTCACCGATGACGGAGCGTCGTCGTCGCATGTGAGCGATTCGCGCTATGTAGTTTTCGGCAGGAGTGACATCAACGTTTTTTGTGCTGCTTTTTGAGAAATACGTATTTAAAAAAAAAAATGAAAAATGGTTATATTTCGGTATAGAAAATGTTAGGTTGATACCACTTCTACGAATTGTCAAGTTTATAAAGCTAATTCAAATTCTGACAGATTTATATTCGTTCATGACACTGTAGATGACGTTTCATAGCGGTTCTCCGAGTGTGACAGCGTAGTGACAGCCATAGACATTTCTGTGGTGACAGCACAAAAAATATTTGTCAAAATCCTGGCTACTATGTAGTTTCATATCAATGCAGATGCGACCGATCTCGATCAAATAGAATTTGCTCTTGCAGCTAAACTATTAGTTTTACCAAAAAATATCATAGGCATAAATTATTCAAAATTTCCTCTACTTTAATTCATTATTTAACTATTTTGACGAAATTACAGAAATGGCAGCTCATTTGCAAAATCCTTGAAAAATTCTTAGAGGAAGCAGCCAGTTCCTGTGGACCCTTTTGAACCAAAAGCTTTTCAGCTCTAAGTTTGGTCATAAAACTTCTAAATACGCACTTTCGTCCCGATACCTTTAGTAGTTTCTCCGGAATCGTCGTCACAAAAATCTGGTACACACATACACACACACACACACACACACACACACACACACACACACACACACACACACACACACACACACACACACACACACACACACACACACACACACACACACACACACACACACACACACACACACACACACACACACACACACACACACACACACACACACACACACACACACACACACACACACACACACACACACACACACACACACACACACACACACACACACACACACACACACACACACACACACACACACACACACACACACACACACACACACACACACACACACACACACACACACACACACACACACACACACACACACACACACACACACACACACACACACACACACACACACACACACACACACACACACACACACACACACACACACACACACACACACACACACACACACACACACACACACACACACACACACACACACACACACACACACACACACACACACACACACACACACACACACACACACACACACACACACACACACACACACACACACACACACACACACACACACACACACACACACACACACACACACACACACACACACACACACACACACACACACACACACACACACACACACACACACACACACACACACACACACACACACACACACACACACACACACACACACACACACACACACACAGAAATTTTTTTGTACCTTGGTCAAAAATGTTCAGGGGACCCAAAAAGACCTATTTCCGCTAAAATCCCAATTTTTTTTTTCGGCACGATTACAATACTTTACATACTGCGTATGATAAAGTAATAAAGATTGATCATACATAAATATTATCAAAATTATCAAAAAAATCAAGCTGGCTGGCTGACTTTTCAAATTATAATATAACTCGTACTTCTAAACAAACATTCAAATAGCATTTTTCGGTATTATTAACAATAAAGGTAGTTTACTCTTAAGTTCTACCTCTCCTAAAACGCGTTTTCAAATAAAAGCGCTATTTATCGTTCAATGTTTATAAAAATTACAGTGTAACTTCTTAGATAAAAAGCGAGTTGGGCTGGATGAAAAATAATTTTTTGGAAAGATAAAAAATTATTTTACTTCTACAAATTTGGCTTTTCTCAAATATAAAACATCTAGCCCAACTCATGATACAAAAATAGATGTTTAGAAGTAATAGTAAATAGTAAATAGTAAATAGTAAATAGTAAATAGTAAATAGAAGTACAATTTTAACCCAAACATTATAATTGCGATAATTAAGCGTAAGTGCCAGAAATGTATTTATTTGCCCATATTACCGCTGCCCGGTGTAGAGAGCAGACGTCAGGACCTTTAAACACCACCTATAACTGGTGACTAGGGATTGACGTCGGTGGGGGACAGGCTGACCACTCCCAGCAAAAAAAAACATCGAAACAAAATATTTTGTTACGGAGTTGCGAAGTTTTCGGAACGGGGCCTTAACACAATTTTCTATTTCCTAATATGGTTTCCCTATAGGGTACATAAACTGTCAAATTTACTAGTTACTTAATAGTATTATAGGATCCACCAACATTTATAAAGAATAACTAAGAAATCGATAATAAAAAGTTTCCCATTTATGGCAAACTTACTGAGACACGTTGTGTAATACCTTAGATTAATCATTAATAGTAGGCCGTATTTGCTTTTACTTAGTTTCCTGATAGATATTAGGTATAGATAGACCATACCAGCACTGGGTATTAGGGATAAAGTTAAATGCGCACGATTGCATCAATTCAACCATTATGTACCTGCCAGTCTTTGGAATAAACTTTGGAATTGGTTTCGCGATTTAACTGTAGGATTAAGCAGAATTTTGCTTACGCTTGCTCATCTGGCTTAACACATAACAAACAGTACAGGATAATCCCTATTAATGGAAAAGA